>WOVY01004467.1:0-150000 GCA_013436015.1 Rhipicephalus annulatus
CATTATATGGCCCTGAATGGATACAGCAATGCAGGCTGTAGTTTGTACGAAAGCTTTCTCATTAGCAAGCTGACTCCATTGCGTGATGGTCTCCGCGTCACTCTCTCTTTGTACATTCTGCTTTGAGAGCGAAAACAATTATGAGATCAAAACTTTGGTCACGCGTGGCGCTGTATAGTTGTCCGCCGCCGCTGGTGTCCATAACCACAATCGCAGAAATAGGGGGAAAAATCTAGTACCAAAAAGACAGTGCAGCTCGAACCCGGATTTGCTGCGTGCTACTGCCAGCCCCGTAATCTACCACTGAGCCACGCTTGGCTTAGGACTAGCAGGCTTGATGTTGGGAAAGCAATCGCGTTAATATCAATAAAAAAGCGTTTTAAAACACCATAGAACAACCAGGCATCACACAATGCGAATAGCGTAAGGATGCGTCATCCAACGTTCCCCACCCACAACAAAATCTTGTTTTTGATCACCTATTAACTGTGGCGCACCCACCTCAGCCATAAATCCTCATTGGCGTCAGCCACTGCATGAACAAGGGCACAAAATTCCTTGCAGGTGTTTAGCGAATACAACGCTTCTCGCAAGAATGACAAAAATAGCATAGGGGATACTGGTATACTACCCAGAAATAATTATTAACACCGTAGTGGGTACCCATCAAGTGTGCTTGCAGTATTTATGCAATGAATGTTTAGAGAAGGTTCTGAAAGGCCGTTCTTCTAGTTTTCGCTGTGACTGTGCTGCTGCACTTCCACGCAGTCCTGGCATGTTTTTTCTATTTCTTTTTTTTTACGGTGAGAGATGTTATGGGATCACAAATATGCTTACGCGCACTTGACCACCGCTGCTGGCGTCCGAAACCACATCGCACGAAATTAGAAAAATACCTAGCATCAATGACACAGTGGGCTCGATCCCGGGTCCACTGGATGCCAGCCCAGTATTTTACCTCTAAGCTACGCAGTTGCTTGTGGCTTATCGGCAAACTTGCCTTATGTAAGCTTGATGTCGAAAAAGCAATTGCGTTAATACGACGTATAAAGCATTTTAAACTGTGAAAGAACAACCAGTCGTTGTACAATGCGAATAGCGCAAAAAGTGAGCCATCCAATGCTCAAACGCATTGCAAAAATCTTGTTCTTGTTTTCCTATTAACTGTGGGGCATACTCACTTCAGTCATAATTCCTCATCGTCTTCAGGAACTGCATGAACGATTGGCACAAAATTCCTTGCAAGTGTTTAGCGGGTACCACGCTTCTCATAGGATGAACAAAAGTAGCTTGGTAGTGAATGCCAGTCCACTACCCAAAACAAAAATTATATTTATTGCCTTAGTTGGTATCAAGCAAGTGTGCTCCCAATGCGTGTTTTGAAAAAGGCTCTGAAAGGCCCCTCTTCTAACTTCGCTGTGACTTGAGGCACCTTCCGTGCTGGCCTGGCGTTTTTTTTAGTTTTGTACGAATTTTGTCTCGCAAGAAACCGGGTCAATGGTTTTGGCGTATAGCGTTAAGAGCACTCGATGATCCAACATAGACATTTCAGTTCATGGCACATCTTCTAAACGTGTGTTTTTTGCTATTTTGTGTGCAGTTTTACAATGAGAGCTTTTATGAGATCACAAATCGGCTTATGCGCACATCGCCACCAGCTAATAGAATAAAAGTTGCATTCTAAATACGAAAAACGCTTGTTCTTGTTTCCCTATTAACTGTTGGGGCATACTCACTTCAGTCATAATTCCTCATCGTCTTCAGGAACTGCATGAACGATTGGCACAAATTCCTTGCAAGTGTTTAGCGGGTGCCACGCTTCTCATAGAAATGAACAGAAGTAGCTTGTAGTGAATGCCGGTCCACTACCCAAAACAAAAATTATTATTAATGCATTAGTTGGAATCAAGCAAGTGTGCTCCCAATGCGTGTTTTGAAAAGGCTCTGAAAGGCCACTCTTTTAACTTTCGCTGTGACTATGAGGCACCTTCCTTGCAGGCCTGGCGTTTTTTTTAGTTTTTGTACGAATTTTGTCTCGCAAGAAACCGGGTCAATGGTTTTGGCGTATAGCGTTAAGAGCACTCGATGATCCAACATAGACATTTCAGTTCATGGCACATCTTCTAAACGTGTGTTTTTTGCTATTTTTGTGCAGTTTTACAATGAGAGCTTTTATGAGATCACAAATCGGCTTATGCGCACATCGCCACCAGCTAATAGAATAAAAGTTGCATTCTAAATACGAAAAAACGCTTGTTCTTGTTTCCCTATTAACTGTGGGGGGCATACTCACTTCAGCCATAACTCCTCATCGTCTTCAGGAACTGCATGAACGATTGGCACAAAATTCCTTGCAAGTGTTTAGCGGAGGCCACGCTTCTCATAGGAATGAACAAAAATAGCTAGTAGTGAATGCCGGTCCACTACCCAAAACAAAAAATATTATTAATGCCTTAGTTGGAATCAAGCAAGTGTGCTCCCAATGCGTGTTTTGAAAAGGCTCTGAAAGGCCACTCTTTTAACTTTCGCTGTGACTATGAGGCACCTTCCTTGCAGGCCTGGCGTTTTTTTTAGTTTTGTACGAATTTTATCTCGCAAGAAACCGGGTCAATTGTTTTGGCTTATAGAGTTAAGGGCACTGGGCGATCCAACATAGACAGTTCAGTTCATGACACATCGTCTAAACGTGTTTTCGTTTTGCTATTTTTGTGCAGTTTTACAACGAGAGCTTTTATGAGATCACAATCGGCTTATGCGCACATCGCCACCAGCTAATAGAATAAAAGTTGCATTCTAAATTCGAAAAACGCTTGTTCTTGTTTCCCTATTAACTGTGGGGGCATACTCACTTCAGCCATAACTCCTCATCGTCTTCAGGAACTGCATGAACGATTGGCACAAAATTCCTTGCAAGTGTTTAGCGGAGGCCACGCTTCTCATAGGAATGAACAAAAATAGCTAGTAGTGAATGCCGGTCCACTACCCAAAACAAAAAATATTATTAATGCCTTAGTTGGAATCAAGCAAGTGTGCTCCCAATGCGTGTTTTGAAAAGGCTCTGAAAGGCCACTCTTTTAACTGTCGCTGGTCTATGAGGCACCTTCCTTGCAGGCCTGGCGTTTTTTTTTTAGTTTTGTACGAGGTTTATCTCGCAAGAAACCGGGTCAATCGTTTTGGCTTATAGAGTTAAGGGCACTGGGCGATCCAACATAGACAGTTCAGTTCGTGGCACATCGTCTAAACGTGTTTTCTTTTTGCTATTTTTGTGCAGTTTTACAACGAGAGTTTCTATTCACAAGTCGGCTTATGCGCACATCGCCACGAGCTAATAGAATAAAAGTTGCATTCTAAATACGAAAAACGCTTGTTCTTGTTTCCCTATTAATTGTGGGGCATACTCACTTCAGTCATAATTCCTCATCGTCTTCAGGAACTGCATGAACTATTGGAACAAAATTCCTTGCAAGTGTTTAGCGGATGCCACGCTTCTCATAGGAATGAACAAAAGTAGCTTGTAGTGAATGCCGGTCCACTACCCAAAACAAAAATTATTATTAATGCCTTCGTTGGAATCAAGCAAGTGTGCTCCCAATGCGTGTTTTTAAAAGGCTCTGAAAGGCCACTCTTTTAACTTCGCTGTGACTATGAGGCACCTTCCTTGCAGGCCTGGCGTTTTTTTTTTAGTTTTGTACGAATTTTATCTCGCAAGAAACCGGGTCAATCGTTTTGGCTTATAGAGTTAAGGGCACTGGGCGATCCAACATAGACAGTTCAGTTCATGGCACATCGTCTAAACGTGTTTTCTTTTTGCTATTTTTGTGCAGTTTTACAACGAGAGCTTTTATGAGATCACAAATCGGCTTATGCGCACATCGCCACCAGCTAATAGAATAAAACTTGCATTCTAAATACGAAAAACGCTTGTACTTGTAATTTCCTCATGTGTTCTTTCTTTCCGTCTTTTTTGTACATCTAAAAATCTGTTTTGAGAAAAAACAAACTGCTCTAAAAACGTACATTTTTGTGACATTAAGTGCTTAAACAGGTTATTTTCTGGTGGTGCCAGCTTCAGTCCAGTCGGGCTGGAACTTAGATGGTGCCGCTGTTTTGCGATTTATTTTCTGGGTGGACATGAAGAACTGGTTTGGACAATGCTTCCTACATTTTATGCAGTTGTGATTCACTACAGTGTCTAGCGTCACTACGAAAATTAGGCTATTTCTTGTTTCATTGAGCATCTCCATCATGTCAACTTGTCTTTTGAATGATCCCCCTAATATTGTCCGAATTTCGTAGCTAAATCAGTCATATCATTCACTCCGTGGTGGGTCATCACTGTACGGGTGATGCCTGCATACGTTGCTTTGCAGCGTGTTCTTGGCGGGCCACGAATGCCGCTAGGTACGGCTGCAGCTGATTCTGACGTGTTACGGCCTCCAGCCGCTGCAGTCGATCCCACGATGCAGGAGAAGCTTGAAGAGCGAGACAGGGGCACAACGGCTCTGGCTTCTCGGTGACGCCAGCAACAGCCGTGCTTGTCATAGGTGGCGCCGTGCCACAATGGGTTGCGCTGCGAAGGTGAAGCACACAGAGGAAGCTTATGCCCCTGTAGTACTTAAACACAAATTTTATGTCGACTTTACCCAATGTGAAGGATGGGAGCAGATAGTGAAAACAGGTAATGTTCTGTGAACTTGTGGAAACTTCAGAAAAATTCACATCGCTTGTGGAACACTCTAGCGCAGGCAACCTTGGTGAAAAAGAAGAAAACTGGGGACCCTTAAGCTTCGCCTTTAAGAGTTGAACGTGACAGCTTTGTCTTCCCGCGCATACTTCAAACATTTGGTGTCTGAAATCGTTTCGAACTTGCTATGCACCCACTATACGGCCTTAAGGGAATAGGCCCAGTAACATGTTTGCCGTTCGTAGAGGGTGACTGGCTTCAAACCCTGAAGTCATTATCATAATTACATATTCTGACCCCACGATGGCAATGTACGCTTGTAGCACGTATTATAACAGCAATATTTCATGTTGTATTGCAAAGGATGTATACAGGACGTACGTGTTTCTAAAGTGTGAAGCTTTGTTTCACTGCATTTCCAAGCAGGCGAAGTTATTTCCTCTGCATGTACACGCAGACACATGCTGTGTGGTAGAGCACCTACCTGCCACGCTGACCAGCTGAGTTCGACCTCTATGTGGACCCGGCATTTTTCGATGTTGTGTTTTTAAAGACGATAGTCTTTTTTGGGAACCTTCGACGCCAAAATTTTAGTCTGTCCGTCTGTCTTCCTGTCTGTCTGTGAGTTTGTCTGTTTGTCCGCGGTAACGATTCTTCTAAAGGCACCAATGGTATCTAAAACGGCCGACCCCATAGGTAGCGCCCACCAATATTGCTCAAGTTTTAGCGTTTATACTCATGCGATTGTCAATTAAATAGACTATCTTCTTTAAAAGCAATTATTGCGCATATCTGGGGCACCACATAAACACGTCAACGTTTTGTATTTTTGCCTTTACACTAGAGAAGGCACACACAAGCAATTTTAAGGACAGTAGCGTTTATCGCCCTGCGCTGACTGTGCAACGCGATGCTCAAAAAGGCAAGTGTTTCCAATGCTTTGCTAAGACGACACGGTGGTGGCACCTGCCCGTCGCTTTGCGTTCTACACCTTATCGCCTCCGAGACAGGCACGCATTTTTCTCCGCCGGTGCGTACACCTTCCTTCGTTTTTGAAGATGACTGCCAGATGGAACTCGTGTCTAACGTGCCTCGATGCACTCGTTCGCCTTCGCTGCATGGATCAAGACTCTCTAATGCAGCGCTTTCAGAATACAATTAACCAATTTTCTTGCGCAGAACAAGAAATGAGTGTTTTGTTCACTCTCTTCACATGCAAGACTATCGTCTTTCGACGACATTTGCAGTGAAAAATGCAGATACAGGGCTGATTTTCCTTTCTCTATTTTTTCGTCCAACACAAGATGATTTTCGCTCACAACCAGTGGAAGAAGCTCTTTAACTTTATAGCATTAAAATTGAAGAGTTTCACTCTATTGGTACCAAGATTGAAGGAACCTCGGAGGTGGTCATGGCCTTTATATTAGGCTCACACTCCCTTTAAAGTATTGGGAAAGAAACAAATAAATTGGCGGAAGACTGAGCAACCTCCTTTGTTTTTGGTTTTCTCTTTCGTTCCCAATCTCTTTCTCGTTCTTACGACGTTTTACTGTGTTTTTGCTCCTTATTTTGATCACTGCGAAAGCCATTGTCAGATCACAAAGAGAGCCGATTCTGGCGCCGTAGTTGGCCGCCATCGCCACTGGTGCCTGTAAAGAATATTGCGCGAAATAAAAAAAACGAAATAAAAAAGCGTACACAAAATGGCAATAAAGCAGGCCCTTGTACTTGTGCGCAAGTATCCACAGTGCGAATGCAAAACTGAAGTATAGTACGTTAAAATGAGTTTCACAATGTTTTTGTCGATAAAATTACGGGAGGCGTAATATTTGTCTCTACTTTGAACCATATGATCTAAAGCATTGCCTCCGAGATGCGGCGCACAGCAATTCATTTGTGGAGCAGACAACGGATGACAACTTGACCTAAAGCGTGTTCTTCAGTCTAATGCGGCAGTCTTCGTGCCCCAAATGATAAAAATTTGTTATGAATCGTTGATTAACTCATTCAACATTCAATTCTCTTACCCAACGTGTTGCAAACACATGGCCGTCACAGCAGCTCCATCTGTGTGTCAGTAATGGAGAGGCACCACATATTAGAAGTCTCAGTGCTCTAGGTATAAGAGTGGATTCAGATACTGTAGAATACCGTGTTCAAAATAGTTACTCCTATCGGCTAAAACAGCCTTTCTTCATCAAATTCGGTCACGTTTACTCGCGTTTGAAGCTCATTTCCGCTTTTCCGTTCCGATTTCTAGATTTCTCAACTTATCAGCGCATTCTAGAAAAGCTCTGATTTGTACCACCAATATTGTCACTGAAAACAAAATAATGCAACATGTTTTTCTATATTACTGTATGATGGTCTTCGTTTGTCTATTTACGAGATTTTAAGAAAAATTGAAGTTTGGGTTTTTTTATTATTCAAATTTCAGTGGAGTACACTTTTGTCAATATGAGAGCTTTGAGGCAATATATAAAAATTTAAATTTGCCCTACGGCAGCAATAATTTATGTACCTAATTAACGCACAATATTCTTAAAACGTGTCAAGTTTGAAAACGCTGCTTTCACTACTTTCGGAGAAAAAAAATGAAGAATACGTAACTTATTTTAAACTGTCGCAAAATTAGACATTTTTAAAAGCAATTTTCTTAAGGTCTACAAAGTTGAAATCGTACGAATTCATTCTTCATTAGACATGCATTTCAGGTAAAAAATATCTTCCTTGAAACAAAAATATTTGTGTTTTTATAGCATCTGCAATTTTCGGAAATGACAGGTGACAAAATTGGTGCCTCCATGTTGGTGAAGTTTGATTTTTTTGTCCCGTAAGTTATGCCGTTAATCATAAAACGAAGTTGACTTTCGGGCTACCTGGTGAGAGGTGCACGAAACATAAAATACTCAATGAAATCTAAAATATCAACTTTTGGACCCGTGTCGATACCTCGTGGAATCACCCAACACCGTCGTTTCGATTTTTCCGGGCAGGATGGTTTTTCTTTCTCTTTGCTCAGTGTGCTACTTGTCACAATTTCGCTTCTTTCAAGCGATGAAACAACTTCCAGACTGCATGAACCTATTGATTCCACTGTTCGTTTTAAGCCAGTGGCATCTCTGTGAAAATTAAGTGGAATTTTCGCTCGTGGTCCGATGTACGGCTTGGTCGTGAAATTACCTTTTAGTGTACTGCTCCAGTACATCAAGAGCCTGTACCTGTGGTAGTTACTGTCATCGAAGATCTTTGTTGTTTTTGCAGCCAGCGCCCCCGTGAATGTTGGTATGTCTGAAAGACTCAAGCCTCCACGGTTTGTGGGAAGCTGTAAAAATTTCTTCTGTACCTTTGCTGGTTTTACCTCCCAAGAGGAAGGTTTCCGCCATAGAGGCGAGGCGTCCTGTAACACGGCGAGGTAGCAGGGCGATGTGTGCTATATAAAACGCAAAAGTGCATGCCTGGGTCTTGATGGCTGTTGCTTTTGCCGTTAGTCACAGGTTAAAATGAGTGGCTGCTGCTATGACATTAGAAGATCTCCTAAGCACGTCATCCCAGGTCTTTTGATACGTCTCCTTCCTCAATGTAAACGCCTAACACCTTAACAGCTTGAACGTATTCTAAGTCTCCTGGCAATAGTTCTCTGAAGCCTCCAAAGCGCAATGCCTTACATTGGGTGGTGTTTAAAAGAGCACCAGACAGATAGGAATACTCAGCAAAAATGTCAAGGAATGTACTATGGCTAGACAAGTTAGGAAAAAATACCGAAATAACATCGACGTATGCGACAATTTTGAAGCTTTCCTTGCCTGGCATAGAGAAACCTTCTCTGCGCTCGCAGTTTGCAACCTTTCTAATGAAAGGCTCTAGAGACAAAATTAATAATACCAGAGACAACGGACAGCCATGCCTCACCCCTTTTTGATTTGCAAAGCTTCTGGTCACTTCGTTGTTGAAATAAAGACAGCATGACCGGTCCTGATAAAGTATTTCTACCAGTCGCTCATACTGCTCTGGGAGACCAAACATGCCCAAAATAGCGAGAAGATGCCCGTGATCAACTCTATCAAATGCTTTGGCCTAATTAACAGAAATATGTACTCCCGAGATCTGTTTTTCTTTTGCATATGCGAAGAGGTATCTCATGATTGTAAGAGGTACGAAGACGGAACGTCCTGGTACTGCACATGACTGCAAAGGGGACACAATCTCTTCCAAGAAATGCCGCAGACGCCGTGATATCAGCGTGGCTACTAACTTATTAGTGTTCAGAAGGGTAATGGGCCTCCATGATTTAGGATCTGACAGCTCCATACCCTCTTTCAACAATATAATCACCCTTCCTTCGCATAAGGACTGCGCTTTTTGGCCATCACGCAACAAAATATTCACGAGATCGGTGATCGCATCTTTCAAGATATCAAAGAAACGCAGATGAAATCCCACGAGTATTCCGTCTTGGCCTGGTGACGTGAACGTATTCATCGATTTTAGGGCGTACCATACTTCTTCTTTATCAGTTTCTGCATATAATACTAACAGTCTTCCAAGCCTAGCAATGGCAAACCTTCGCAAAAGGCTGAGAATATAGCAGTAAACTCGCCGTCCTGTGCGTCATGGTCTACAGTAAACAGTTCTTCAAAGTAGTCTCGAAAAACTTTTTAAACTTCGTCCGGATTATTAACAATGGTACCATCCTCTTTTAGCCCCTCATCGATGTAGCGGCGCTGGCATCGACGATCACGGTTTCTTTGGGCATATGTGAAGTTTTCAATTTCTTCTGTCTATAAGCGCATTATTTTTGCGAGCCTTGCAGCCAGAGACTTCTGCTTTAGAAGATTTTGATATTTAATTTTGTGTGCTTCATGGTATTCGATCGTAGCGAACGTAGTTGACCCACCTCTTTCTATAATTTCAATATATCGGAGAATCTCGTTCATCTTGGCCGTGAGGTGAGCGTGGCGTGCTTTTCCTGCCTGTTTAGCTGTGAGGCGCCAGCAAGATTTTAAGGGGTCCCATGTAGTCGGAGTTATGCAATTTACTTCTGCCACCAGCTCGCTTTGAAGTACGGACATGCTTTCGTCATCATGAACATTAGTTGGGACCATCCTCCATGGTTTGTGAGTTCTCGTTGTTGGGCTCACGGTAAACGTGAAGAGTAACGGAGCATGATCGCTGAGTGTCTGCTAGCTTGGTGCAAGATGGACCACCTCACATGCTTGTAGGTTCACTAAAAAGTCGTCGGGCGCATAAACTTTATCAATTCGGCTTTGTTGAATGCCACAAGCGCGGGTTGCAATGAACCCGACTCCATGTAGAGTTAATCAACCATCTGTCAGTTTGATAACTTGAACTTGTAGCTCCTTGTTTCAATGGTTTTCGCGCACAAAGCTTGCCCGGAAAGATCAGCGTGAACTGTGTCGCATTGTTCTAGAATGTTTGCGATCATTTTTGATGAGTCTGTCAAGATTTTGCGCAAAATGGGAACACTTAAAATTATTCTATATCTTGAGCTATGACTATCGATAAGGCTGAAATATTCGACAGCACTTGTATAAATGCCAACGCGCTTCACCGTTTGTCAGTTTATTGATGGCTGTCGCTCTGTTTGACGGTATGAGTGCCAGTGCCTTGCTCTAATCTGACTTTTCTTTTACGTACCCGCAACTGCGGTCCAATAAACAGTTCAACTCTTTTGTTACCGTACTTATTGCGATCGATCACTGGTTATGGACGCTTTGGTTCGTCGATTTTGGCATGTTTAGTTTGTTTTCTGCTTTTTATTCGTTTTTCTGTCTCCTTTTTCATTTCCTGTGCTTGTTTACTTTATTGGCAGGAATGTTTTTTATGCTATGCACCAACTAGCCCAATAACGGGTGTTATGAGAATACGTTTGTTTTTAGTGGACCTAGAACTTTCTCAACTTTCAGAATCAATTTGTGTATGTCCGTTTAGGCAACATAGTGAATTTCGAAAGACGTTCGCACGAACCAGTGTGCATGTGTTGTTGACAAAATGCACTACGCTGACAAACTTGACGAAAGTGAGTGCCCGTCGTGATCATGCTACAGTTGCATCGAAGCCTGTAATCAAAAGAACCTTTGCAAGCTAATTATTGAATTAAAGAATCAGCTTTTCAACTTGACAGTGTTGAGTAGTAATAAATGTCGGAAATTTATGCCAGATATTCAATAAAGAGCTGTCACTGAGAATTCGGCAAAACTAATTCTACAAAAACTGGCGGCTGCATTTCCGATGGAGGCGGAAATGTTGTAGGCCCGTGTACTCAGATTTGGGTGCACGTTAAAGAACCCCAGGTGGTCTAAATTTCCGGAGCCCTCCACTACGGCGTCTCTCATAATCATATAGTGGTTTTGGGACGTTAAACCCCACATATCAATCAATCAATCAAATCAACAAAAACTATTTTTGAACGTGCATCACATGTTTAAAGTAACGAGATGGCTTTCCCAGCCGGGTTCCAGCAGCTTTAGTTTCGTTTCGATATATCAGACACTGGGTGGTATTTGAGCTCACTAGTCGTTCCTGTCACGTTATTGTCACGTGCGCATGGGTGCGCAAAAGCGTTGTAAAACATACGCACCGCTCTTAACTATCTTGCAACCCCACCTGAACCTAGTGGAGACGAGCTTAGAGTCCGTAGACGACAGAAATTCAAATTAAAGTTTTGTGGCGATGATGTTTTTCGTCGCCCTGACACAACCACTGTCGTTCATGGGATTGTTTTCTTTACAGCCTCAAGTTGTCTTCTCTGCCGCAAGTGCATTGCTACTGACCTTTGTGCTTAATCTTATAGCTACTCTAGTTACGTGTGAAGTCCACACTTTACTGGGCCGCAGTTTACTGGCGCTGGATGCAGAGCCTTTTCTAACAACAAAGGGGCCACCGGAGAACGTTTTGGCTCTGAATACGGAGCAGCGTGAAATGTTTTTGAACTTTCGGCTGTATCATTCTTTTTTTACTATGTGCAAATTGCTAAGAAATATACTTGCACTCATATATAGAAACGTCAACCTATGCTGAGTGAGGTGGCTCATCAAAAGAGGTAACGCCAGACGAAATATCGAAGTTCAATGAACATCTGTAATATAGAGGCATTGTTCACATCATGGTTATCCATATATATTTGAACATATTGTTACGGAGATGAAGAAAAGGAAGAGGAAAGACTCAAGCAGCTGACAAGCACGTGAGTGTGGCAATCAGCCATTGTGACTCTCGCCTGTGGGTTTTCCTCTGTAAATGTATTTTGTACAGAAGTCCTCTAACTACGTAACATAATAGTGGAGGTGCTGGGTAACCATCAGACAATGGAGCTTCGCAGTGAACGTCATATCGGTTTTCCAGCCATGGCCAATGCTGAGCCCTCCGGGTCAACGTCAGCGTCTCCGACGAACACGGCGTCGCAACCATACGTTTTCACGCCACTTAAGGATCCCGGTACATTCTGCGGGACCGATGGCGTCGACGTCGACGATCGGTTGGCCATGTTCGAACGAGTGAGTGCGCCAAACAGATGGGATCCCACACTTCAGTTGGCTAATGTTCTGTTTTACATGAGAGGCACGGCTAAGGTGTGATATGAAAACAATGAAGAACTCACAAGCTGGGACCAATGCAAAAAAAGAAGGTTTAGTTTGGCAGGGAAAGTTGGCTCACTCGTAAATTATGCTAAATTACTAAAAGACTTAAAATCTACGTTACCGTT
Source organism: Rhipicephalus annulatus (assembly GCA_013436015.1). NCBI lineage: Eukaryota > Metazoa > Arthropoda > Arachnida > Ixodida > Ixodidae > Rhipicephalus > Rhipicephalus annulatus. The sequence goes on from WOVY01004467.1 coordinate 12,411, forward strand.
TCGCGAGGAAATGCAGGAAGACCTTAGGGCTATGAGTCTATGTGTGGTGTTGAAACGATCATTAAATATTCAACGTTTACTGTAAACTCGAATACAGCGGAATCTTTTAGCCCGTGGTGGAAGCTAGGTTTAAAAGTAAACGTGGAACTACTTTTATCCTTCGGAGGGATTACATTAGGTTATAGCCTTAGGGAGGTTTTCTCTGCTGTGTGCGAGTACATAATGGCAACAAAAAGATTACCCTGTTAGTCTATTGTTATTATTCATGGCTGCGAGACTACCTGAATGCCCGACTTAGCACACTTGATGATCCTGCTGCCCGGTTCTCGGCCGATCCCCTTTTGTGGGCGAGTGCCAGCAAAGCTGAAGTTTCATCATCATCATCATCATCAGATGCGAGAGGTGTTTGGAAAAACCACCAGTCGCAAGATTGACGCCAAAAAAAATTGGCTTGCCGTGCCCAACGCCCCACGTAGTCATACCTCGCATATATTCAAGACGTGCTGGCCCTCTGCCGAAAGGCCGAAAGCAACATGACAGAAAGTTACAAGGTCGGGCATGTCCTGAAAGAGATTGCCGATGACGCGTTCATTGTGCTGATGTGCAAGGGCTGTTCCACTGTGGACGCGATCATCAAAGAGGGTCGTCAGTATGAGCCAGTGATAAGTCGCCGCATTATTCAGGCGTTCACCCGACTTCCAAACACCACTGCCACATCGACTTGCGAGAAGTCCGCAACACAACGTCCGCCGTCACCGGGAGACCTGACACGCATTGTTTGACGCGAACTGGAAGCAATGGCGCCCTCGGATTTCTATTCGCGCAGTACCAATACCACTCCTGTTACTCTTGTTCAAGCCATCGTGCGCCAGGAGCTTGAAAACATCGGGGAGCATTCCGTGTACCATGTCACCGCGCCCAGAGTCAGCGAACGCCCTATCTCGATGCCCTCCTCCAACCGACGGTTTTCTCCACGTACATGCAACCCTGCTGAGTGGCGAACTGCAGATGACTGCCCTATATGTTTCAACTGCCACCGCATCGGACATATTGCTCGTTACTACAGCAACACATGACCCTCGGCACCTCGTGCAACGACCAATAAGACCCGTTTCGACGGTACCGCCCGCACGTTTTTATCTGTCCAAGAGTCCAATGCCATTGACCATTCTCGGAACACTTGGTACAGCCGCTCGCCTTCAACACGTGGGCACCACTCTCGTTCGCCGCAAATACATCGCCCATCGTCCTGTTCGCCGCAGCCACGGCGCTTCTCGTCCCCCGTGGCTTCTGGCCGCATCGTCCCGGAAAACTGAGAAATGCAGCCCCTGGAGATGGCACTGCATTGACGACTTCCGCAGTAGATCCTCTCTGGGTTCACACCAAACGATATGTAACAGACGTTGAAGTAGACAGCGTACCTGTACAAGCACTTGTAGACACCTGCGCAAGCATTTAGGTCATGATTTTAAGCCTACGCACACGTTTGAAGAAGTTTCTGAAAACAGCGGCTGCACAAATGCTCCGTGTGGCTGATCGCGGCACGCCGATGGTCCTCGGTCTGTCCACGGCCCCCTTAAGAATAAAGGATCACACTACTTCTGTCATTTTAGCCGCGATTTACCACTGCCCTTACGACGTTATCTTTGGACTGGACTTCTTGTCAAATTATTCTGGTCTTATCGATTGTGCTACCGGCGTCGTTCAGCTAGAGCTGCCACAGTCGCTGAACCGCACACTGCCCCACCGCGCCTGTGCTCTCTTCAGGATGTGCGACTGTCAACTCAGGCAGGCACCTACGTTGTTTTGACCGCAAAACCACAGGTTCCCGATGGTCCATATGTCCTCCTTCCTCTCACCGACGTCCCTTTGAGCCGCAACATCGCCATTCCCCATATGCTTGTGACTGTCGCTGCCAACTCGACCTCGCTCCCACTTAACAATTTCAGCTTGTGCCCTCAAGTGCTCCCTCGTGGCATGTTCTTGGCCAGCGTATCTATTGCTGACGAATTCGAAATAGCGGCTCTCACCACCGAGATTGATTTACTTAAGTCTCCTCTAACTAACAGCACCTATTCTCTGCCAAATCGTTTCTCGAAGATGATTGCCCCCGACCTCAATCCTGCGCAAGCCAACGACATCCATCGCCTTCTCGCGTCATACACCGACATTTTTTATTTCGACGACGGACCTCGAGGGCAAACATCCACCAGTCAGCACCGTATAAACACTGGTGACGCCACTCCTATTCGCCGACGCCCTTATCGTGTCTCCCACCCTGAGCCCAGAGTTATCCAAGCGGAAGTTGACAAAATGCTCAACAATGGTGTCATAGAACCATCAAGTAGTTCTTGGGCCTCCACTGTCGTCCTTGTGAATAAAAAAATTGGCAGCATATCCACGGAGTGAATAATGATGGAGAGTGGGGCGAAGCATTCGTCCGCCCGTCCATGCGTCCGTCTGTGTGACCGTTCATGCGACCATCCGCCCGTCCATGCGTGCGTCTCTTCGTGCGTCCGTCCCTACGTTCGTCCATGCATCCACCCCTGCGTCCGTTCATGCGTCCATCCATGCATCTGTCTGTGTGTCCGTTCGTCCATCTATTCATCAATCCAGGTAGCACCATCTCGCATCTTTTCGTCATATATTCCCCATATAGAAGCACCGCCATCCAGCGGACATTCCAAGGACTAAACGAGAGGTGGCACACGCACACTGTCTTACGGCTTGCGCTTCGGGTCTACTTCCTACCTTTAACCACCTCGAGTTCATGGTATATACTAGTTCACTGTATTCATGACACTGCGGCCCAACGCTCGCTAAACCTTTTTAAAACCAAGGAGGTTACGCCCAGCGTAACCTCCTTGGAGTATAACGTAGCAACCCTTTCTTGTCAGATAGTGCTCAATGTATATGCCAATGGCTGCTAATGGGGATCGCAGCGTGCGCGTTATCTAAAAGCCGAATGCTCCTGTCTCATTCCCCATAAGCAGCCATTGGCATGTACATTGAGCACTATTTGTTATTGTTCAACAACGCGCAGAAGAAATATCCCACCAGCACCAACTTGGAGGTAAAATTGTAACAATTGTTACACACCATGACTACGAGGGACGAACGGGTGCCGCTATAAGAAGCTTCGCCCCTAAAATGACGGTACCTGGCGCTTCAGCGTATACTATCGCCACCTCAACAAGATCACGCCAAAAGACGTATTCCCGCAACCACGCATCGATAGCTTACGCCAGTCGCCTGCTTTCTCCCCCTGACAGGAATTAGTCCATAACCGGGAGAGTGTGTTTAGCTTTAGTTTGGGCCGTCACCAAGTTCCGGTCATATTTATATGGTCGCATATTCTCCGTCGTTACGGACCAATGACCCCGTAACTATATGCAGGCATTTACTGCAAAAAAACTAAAATTACTGAGCAAAGTGTACGAGTTCACTTGTGTCTCAAGAAAAACCTAGCAATGCTTCACAGTATGGCGCGAGCAACGAAGCAGCGCCTCGGTTCTAATTTTCTTTGTCTATGTGAATAGGAACATTTTCTATGACATTTGTTATTGTTCACACTGTTCCTGGGCCTATATACCTTTGAAATGTATACTCTAATTACATTTTTAATTTTTGCATCTATACTGTTTTTCCCTCTGTTTACCAGCTGCCGAACAAAAATTACACACTTTTCACCTTTTTATTGATGCTAAATTACTTTTCGTGCTCTATGATATATAGTTTCAAACGAGCTTTAAGCTTTGCAAAATATGGTGTAGGCTGCAAGGCGTCCTGGAGTACTTTTCAAATTGGCAAAAGAAATATTCCCCAGACGTGTGAAAAAATAGCCATTTTCGCATGGGGACAGAAAAGCTAACGTGCAAAATCAGTCTACTCGCTTCGTCCGTGTCGCGACACCATGAGAATATGGTGCTGTGCTCCTTTAAGAGAAAATACAGAGATGCGTAATTCTAGAGATCCTATAGTGTTTCTATGCTGTGCAGAAACGGGTGTTTCTTATGCTGCAGTGAAAATGCGACGCTATATGCTCTAAAAAGCGCTTTGCCGGCGGTATAGTAATGCCCCTCTGCAGTGGCTCTGGGTTCCGCACAAGCTCATCTTTCCGTATGGCACTGCCAGATAGCGTACATGTTTCGGCCAGTGTCTCCTCTATTTTGGCAATACCAGCCTGATGCGGCCTATTCAACATGGAGGTGGGGCTGTTTGCGGCAATATAAATCATAAATGGTCAGCAGAAGACTTTCGTCTTTCACGACATTCGCAGAGATGGATGCAGATACGCTGCCAATTTATGAGCGTACAAGTGTTGATGTAATACGCACGGTGCGATAGAACATCGTTCCGTTTCAGGTGGTCCATTGACGTAGCTAATACCCGACTGAGTCCTTTGCTGTGGTTGCACGAGTCTTGAGGCAACGGCCTGGTGGGGTCTTAATGGCAGCGGAGCCCATATGGTGTCAGCTCTGCGCAGCGATGACTGGCTCAGGATCTGCAAGCCGCGCTGCTGCTTGCGCCATTTAGCTCGCCTGTTCTGGAACCATACCTGCACCAAAAATATATATCTTCTGCTCATAAGTACAGTCAGAGTATACGTATGAATTGATTGTGTGCACTACTTATATTCAGTGCTGCATGGATCAATTATTATGGCTTAATCAATTAAAGGATAAGTTAGAGAAGCAAAGCTTCCGAAAACAAGGCAAGCGGTTCAATTTTTTGTTTTGAACTAGCACCTACGATATCTTATACTATTAGCCTTTTATAACCCACATGCCCTCATGAATGATAAACAAGAAACCCTTGATGTATTAAAATATGCGCATAAAATGCCTTGCTAGAGCTTCACATAGTCAGTATTGAGTCATAAGGCGGAAACGTCGGTGACGATTGGTTGAGGTACTTTGAACGCCACCGGCAAAACAAGTAAAGGCCCTGGCTCTAGTAAACAGCGCTCATCTGTTCCACGGCATGATCGCGAGTGAAGCAAGTCAGGTTGTTGCTCCTGATCATTACACTCACGTTGACAAGTAGATAACAATTAAAAGGAAACGACATGACAAAGACATCGGTTTGAGACAAACCAAGCCAGAGAGGGGGATCGTGGCCAGGCGTTGCCGGCAGTCGGCGCCACAATAAAGTCACTCACATCTTCGACAGTCATCGTAGCAAGCGCGTCGTCAGTCAGTTCCTGGGAGCCAGAGTATATTGCAGAAGTGTTGTGATGGTAAGGTTTTGAATGTCCTTTTGCGCTTCATACTCTGTATGCCCTCAAAATACAACAGCTTTCAGATTATAGATTTCATTTGTAATTGAAAAAAAAACAAAGACAAAACACTATGCACTCCAGGCTTTTCACCGAAGGTGCCTGACTTCCCTATACTCTGAGGGATTTGTGACTTCCACAAGAGTGTCGCTGCTTCCAGGGCAGACGAAGTGGCATTCCACATTTCATGACAACACAACACAGTAGTATATGTGGTATTCTCAAGCAATACTGCTGTACGATTCGCTGTACCGAGTCTGTTCCTGAACTGACATACATTTCATGTATAGGTTGACGAAGTTATATTGCGCGTAACTCAGTTGCTGTAGTATTGGTGTACTAGTATTGGTGTGTAGAATTCGTGGTTTCTAAAAATTTCCGATTCAATTTGCAGTTTGTTTTGATTAACTGATTGCGCTTTGAATTTTAAAGTTTTTTTAACGTTTAATAAGACAGTGCCCTACTGCTGTAGGTGCCCTTTCTTTCTACCTTCGTTACCCCAATGACGAAGAGAAGCCATCCTGTTTGCCCAAAGTAACAATAATTGGGCTGTCATACGGCTTCATGTGGCTGATCTTGACTGGCTTCCTTGAAGGTGGTACTTTTGTATGATTGGTACTTTTTGTTTGATAGTTGTATAGAACAGCATTGTCACACATGCGACGAGAAATAGGTACTTGGTGACACAGTACGAACTGTTGCACTTGGGAGCAAACTTTGGACTTTAGCTAGGTGAGTGGAGAAAAGGTCCCGCGCAACAAACGAGGCAGCCGACAGCGAAGGCAACGCTAAGTCTCCACAGGCGTATTGCAGTCATGAAGACCTTTTGGGGGCTTAGTTGTTTGAGGTGAATGAGCACGTCAACTGACGATAGGGCTCAGCACGCTGCGTTTTTTCAGAAACAGGAGTGAATTAGCCCACTTCGAGTAAATTGTGCCAAGTGTAGCGACTACTTAAGGTCAAACAGAAGAATCAGCAAAAACCTGTTGTACAATGTGTCACGGTGTTTCAGAGAAGAACCGCAGTCAGACGAAATAAACGGGAATGATTTACAGGAATGGACAAAAGTTCACGCTGCCGTAAGAACGCATTGGATAGCAGCCTGTCGTCGTGTGATCCTATTGGACGACCACAGCATGTTTCCGGAGGATCGGTTGGCGCGTTCCGTTACGCTGATGGTTTGGCGGTCATAAGCAACAAGTGTGCATTAACGAAAACAGCACGAAATGAATAAGCTTCTTATGGGCGTCGACTAAGCACATACTCTGTCGATAGTTAATATCATGGTGAAGCATGCTGGAGTACTTAATGACGTAAAATAGAAGTGGTGACACAAATAGTTGCGTCGGCTGTCCCACCATTTCGCTAAGGCTGGGTTGGCGTAACGACCATGAAAGGTCGATTCTGTCGTGAACGTGTAGATGTTCAAGCTAATTCCTAACATCCTGATGATAAACGAATAATAATTGATGGTTGGCAAAAGCATTAAAAGGTTCTGTTCCCCAGCAGTGCACCCAAGGATACCATGCAATGGTTTGTAAGAGAGACCCTTTCGTGAGCTGCATTCTTTAAGGTCATGATACAGACAAATACACGGTTTTTTGCAAGTCCGGTAACAATAATTGTGCCATAGCATGGTATGCACTACCACACGTCTTTGTCTACGTTTGAACTCCAGGGGTAATCTAGCGTGTACGCCTGTGCAGGCCATAAATGAAGCCACATCATGGCAGTCGGTGGGACACCTCTGAAAAGCTGCCGCATGCATCGAATTAGAATTAAGCATCTGGAAATAGAACTGTGAAGTTAAAAGCAAAGCCATTATTTTCAAACATTACGAACATGTCTCCGATAGGTTCTTGCGTGACTACCATTTTCATTTACTTCCAACGACATTGCGTGGATACAGTGAGCGGTAATTTAGCAAATATAATTATGAGTTATACACCGGAAGATAATGGTACAGTCACTCGACGACATACTTGCAAGCTTTTTAGGGCGACAAAAACGTTAATAATGAATTCAGGGTATTAAAGCCTCGAATCCGAAAAACAAAATAGGAATGGCAGGGCTTGTGAAGTCAGTGAAGAGTTTTGAGTTGGCTGACTCACAAACGTATACTGTTGCAACAGGTATGAGCCGAGCACGGGCAAGGAGATGAAGAGCGGAGCTGGTGCACTCTACCAAAGCACTCGCTGTGGCTGTGTGCCACAGATGCTAAGCTCCCCTATGCTATTTACCGCGTGCTTACAAGTAGTTTTCAGAGGCGTAAAATGGCAACAGTTAGGCATAAGAGTTAACGGAGAATACCTTAGTAACCTGCGCTTCACCGATGACATTGCAGGGCTAAGCAACTCAGGGGACGAATCAAAACTCATGATTACGGAGTTAGACAAAGAAAGCAGAAAGGTAGGTCTTAAAACCAATCTGCAGAAAACGAAAGTAATGTACAACAAACTCGGTAGTGAGGAGCGCTTCGAAATAGATAAAAGTGCACTTCAAGTTGTAAACGTCTATGTCCACTTAGAACAGGTATAAAGCGCTGAAACGAACCACAAGATTGAAGTAACCAGAAAAAAAAGAATGGGGCAGAGCATATTCGGCAACCACTCTCAAATTATTACCGGTAGATTCCCCCTATCCCTCAAGAGGAAGGCAGATAACAGCTGCGGATCTGAAACCTGGAGACTTACAAAGAAGGTTCAGCTTAAATTGAGAACGACGTAGGGAGCAATGGAAAGGAAAGTCGTAGGTGTAACCTTAAGCAGACGAGAGAGCAGGTGGATTAGGGAACAAACCGGGGTTAAGAATATCATAGTTGAAATAAAAAAAAGGAAATAGACACGGGCCGGGCACGTGGCACGTAGATACGAAAACCGCTGGTCATTGAGGGTAACTAACTGGATTCCCAAAAGGACAAGTGGGTTAGGGGGAGACAGAAAGTTAGGTGGGCAGGTGAGAATAAGAAGTTTGCGTTAAAATGAGGTGTTTTAGAGTGGCACTCTTTTATAAAACAGGAGAGCAGTCACGACACGTCAAGTGGTAATGGCGAAACCAGTCTGAGTACCCAGCCAACCAAACGTCGTCTTCTTCACCGACTGAGTCATATCCCCTGCCTTTCTGAGTAGCACTCATCTTCTTCACTACATTTTCCTCCCCTCCGGAAAAGAGCCATTCTGGCGACTCATGAGCAGGAGACAATAGAGGGATCATAATACGATTTTAGGCGGTCTGTGTGGATGGTCTCACGTCCACGGCGCCGTTGATTGTGGGGCTGCTCTAGCGGTTCGACGATGTAATTGACGGGTGAAGTTTGCTTAACCACACGGTAAGGGCCGTCATACTTGTACGTCAGTTTCGTTGAGAGACCACGGCTGGTTGATGGGATGCGAAGCCAGACAAGGTCATCTGATACATAAGAAGCCGGAGGCGTCGGGCTATCGCGGCGGTGTTTCTGTCGTTGCTGTTCAGCACTTGTGAAGGAGCGGGCAAGCTGACGACACTTCCGCGTATTTAGCAGCTTGTGACATCGTCGTCGACTCAGCAACATCCGGGTGGTAAGGAAGGATGGTGTCTAGCGTGCAAGAGGGCTCGCGACCATAAAGGAGGAAGTATGGAGAGAAACCCGTGGTTGTCTGGACAGCAGTCATATGCGCGTATGTTACTAAAGGGAGAATCTCTCAGCCTCTATTTTCCAAAACCGCAATAATGCCCGTGCTTATGCTACGAGATTATCGTATAACTCTCTTGGTATATAAAATAATTTGTAACAACTTCCCCTTTCCTAGAACTATTTTCCAAACACCAGGTAAAAGTAGTCGCTCTGCCTCCGAAGGCAAATTTTTAATCCCTCTCTCTCATACCACATACGGACAACGCCGTCTCAAGTACGCCGGGTTAAAGTTTGGAATGACCTCCCGTCATCTGTTTTACAATCAATCAGGGTAGATCAGGCGTTAAAAGACTTTTTCTTGCATCACACAACATCCAGCTTATCGAAGAACAAAAAATAGGAAAATAACATCAACTTATAATACCTTGTACATGTTTTTCCTACTGCTGCTGTTTTGGGGACGACGATAAAAATTTGCAGCCTCCACCACTGACGATGTACTGCAGTCCCGACGTGCGGTCTTCTGTATGTGTGTTATTGCAATGAGAACTATACACAGCTGTCTTATTTATAGTTTTTGTATGAACCGAGCGTTTGCTTTTAGCACTGTAATTTATCTTAAATGTATCTTTCCTATTCATACACAAGCTTTTTATGGACAATTTTTTGAACACCTGTATATACTACATTTCCCCCCAAACATGTGATTGTACATACATAGCCCCTGATTCATTTGTATTATGTTTTAATGGATCCATTACTAGCCAATAGGCTAAGGATCCAGACATTTATGCATGTATTTGGTGAGAATGAAAAAGAGACAATAAACAATCTTCTTCAATCAATACTGTCCCAGTTGGTGTGATCAGTTGCGACGTACATTGACAGCATATCTCCTAATGTACGGTTGAATCGTTCTATAATGCCATAAGTTTGAGGATGATACGCGGTGGTGGCGCGATGAATGACATGGCATTCCTTGAGGAGCGATTCGACGGCGTCCGACAAAAACACACGCCCTCGGTCACTCAGGAGTTCACGTGGTGCACCGTGACGTGCAATGATCTCATGCAGTACGAAACGAGCGACGTCACTGACTGACGCAGAAGAGAGTGGTGAAGTTTCTGCGTAGTGCGTCAGGTGATCGATAGCGACGATTACCCAGCAATTTCCAGCCGGTGTAATTGGAAGAGGTCCATACAGACTGATACCAACACGGTCAAACGGTCGGGCAGGACAAGGTAAGGGCTGTAGTGGAGCTGGAGAACTTGGAGTAGGATTCTTCCGGCGTTGGCAAGCGAGACAGGAACGTACGTAGCGACGAACGAAGCGATACATTCCACGCCAGTAGTAGCGGTGGGACAGGCGGGTGTAGGTTTTTATCACTCCAGCATGGGCGCATTGTGGGTCGGCGTGAAAGGAGGCGCATATGTCTGAGCGGATACGACTGGGAATGACTAGGAGCCATTGGCGTCCTTCGGAGAGATAATTCCGTCTGTATAACAAACCATCTCTGATAACAAAGTGCTGTATTTGACGGCGCATACCTCTAGGGATATTTTGCGAGGGAACTCGACTCAACAAGTTGATAAGTGAAGCGATCGAATGATCTTTTCCTCTTGTAGCATGTCGCTGACACTAAGTGCAGATACGTCGGGGGCAGGCGAAGACGGCGACTTGTCACTACATCGTAGAGGTGATCGGGACAAAGCGTCTGCGTCGGAATGTTTTCGGCCAGATCGGTAAACGACGTGAATGTCGAACTCTTGTAGCCGAAGCGCCCAACGGGCGAGACGGCTGGTGGGATCTTTTAACGAGGAGAGCCAACATAATGCGTGATGATCTGTAACCACGCTGAATGGGCGCCCGTAAAGATAGGGTCGAAACTTGCCTATCGCCGATATGATGGCCAGACACTCTTTTTGTGACTGAATGGTTGGCTTCTGCTTTTGTGAGTGCATGGCTGGCGCAACAGACGACGTACTCATCAAATCCAGGTTTAATCTGGGTGAGCACAGCACCGAGGCCAACTCCGCTAGCATCCGTGTGTATCTCCGTCGGGGCAAGAGGATCAAAATGTCGCAGTATAGGAGGTGACGTAAGTAGGTGGCGGTGTGTGGCAAATGCATCATCACAAGCTGACGACCAACTAGAAAGGTCGTTGTTTCCACCAAGGTCAGTCAAGGGCGATATGATGGAGGCAAAGTTGCGAATAAAACGACGAAAATACGAACATAAACCGAGGAAGCTGTGTTCTTTTAAGGTCTTCGGCTCAGGAAATTCGGCAACGGCACGGAATTTCGTCGGATCCAGAAGAATGCCATCTCTAGATACAACATGAGCCAAAATTAGAATTTTTAGAGCGCCGAAGCAGCACTTCTTCAAGTTGAGCTGTAGACCGGCGGAGGTGAGGCAAGTAAGCACTGTCTCGAGCCTCTGAAGATGCGTTGAAAAGTCACTTGAAAATATCACGACATTGTCTAAATAACACAGACATGTCTGCCATTTCAGGCCACGGAGGTTGTTGTCGATCATGCGCTCGAAAGTGGTAGGCGCATTGCTGAGCTCGAATGACATGACGTTAAATTTGTATAAGCCATCAGGGGTAACAAAAGCCGTCTGGGGGCGATCAGCCTCAGCCATGGGAACCTGCCTATAACCTGAACGCAGATCCAGTGACGAGAATAACTCCGCGCCTTGTAAGCAGTCAAGGGCATCGTCTATGCGGGGTAGCGAGTAAACATCTTTGCGTGTGATCTTATTCAACCGGTGGTAGTCGACGCAGAATCTTATTGAGCCATCCTTTTTCTTGACTAGAACAACTGGGGATGCCCACGGGCTGTTATAGAGCTCAATTAAACCTCGCTTCAACATGTCGTCAACTTGTTCCGCGATTATGCGACGCTCAGATGCCGATACCCGATACGGACGCTGACGTAAAGGAACGTGAAGGCCAGTGTTGATTTCGTGAGATACTGTGGAAGCACGGCCCAAAGTCAGTTGCTGGTGGTCGAAGCTGGCGCGGAAGCGCTCGAGGAGGGCGATGATGTCGGTGCGCTGCTGGGCCGTAAGATTGGTGTCGATGCAGCGCGAAATTGGGTCGGTGAATGATGGGGAAGAGGATGACGCGCAGCAATCAACAGCGTCAATAGGTAGCGTGGCCGAGTGGTCAGGAACCGCACGTGCACTCGAGGGATCAATGTCATCGGCAAAGCCCAAGCACTCTCCGTACATCAACTTGGAAGGCGAGGGAAACAGATTTGAAACATAAATTGCACTTGATGCATCGCGAACATTCAGAACGGCGAAAGGAATCAGGAACCACTTGCGGCGAAGAGCGGTTTCAGAAGGCGTAAAAGGACAGTTGAGCCACTAGAGACGTCACAGGAAAGCGGAACTAGGGCGGATGAGAACGGGGGTATTGAAGTGTTGGCGGCAACTAAAACTTTTGCAGGTGAAAGAGACGAGTCGAGTGAAGCAGCGTCGCATAGCGGCGTGAACTCCACTTCGGTGCGAGCACAGTCGATGACGGCATGATGAGTGCAGAGAAAGTCCCAGTCTAATATAATGTCATGGGAACACTGCGGGAGCACTACGAACTTGACGACATAAATATCGTCAGCAATAGCGACACGTGTTGTGCATGCAGCAAAAGGGCGAATTCGTTACTCGCTCGCAGTGCTCAAAACAAAGTCGTGAAGAGGCATGGCGAAGTTTTTTAGTCGACGGCAAAGTTTTTCAGTCATTACAGGCACTGCGGCGCCAGTATCGACCAATGCAAAAACAGGTACACCTTCAACGGAGACAGCAACGACGTTGGACGGCGAAAAACAAGGTCTTGTGGAGTTCGAAAGGTCCGCAGTTCTTGCCCCTGGAACTGCGGCTCCTTGTTTTTCTCAGAGACAGGGTGAGGTCGACGTAGCATAGGGGAAAGGGAACGGCGTTGAGGTGAAGGCGACTGGTGTCTGTTGAAGTTCCGGCGAGGTTAACATGTGTCCATGGTCGCAGTCTCGCCAGATACAGCAGGCTCTGGTTGTTGTGGGAAATCATAATTGTTGGGCCTGACGTCGTCAAGCAGGAAAACTCACGCCGTCGACAAAATCGTGCCACGTGCCCCGCAATTCCACAGGCGAAGAAAATGGGGTGGTTGTCTTGAGTGCGCCAAGGGTTCTCAAAGCGCGGAGGTGGTGGTCGGGAGAAAGGACGGGAAGCCTGTTACATAGGCTCAGTCGGTACGACAAAGGGGCGCGTGGACGTAGGCGTTCGTGACAAAGAAACGTGGCCGTTCGCAACAAGTGGACGTCGGGTTCCGTTCAGTGATTCGGCATAAGTCAATGGAGCAGCCACAGGTGGTGCGTGAGCTGTTGGTAGCGCCTCGGACACTTGCTCCTGGACTACTCGCTGTATTGATGGCGCTAAAGTAGATGGGGCACCTTCGGAGGTATAAGGCACGAGGGACAATAGGCGTGCGACCTCCTCTCGTACAATTGCTTGATCTGGAGAAGCAAAGTGGTGTGGTCTATAGCAGTGCCAGCCGACGTTAAAGTGGACATTGTTGCACATGGCGTGCTGGCACGACGAGTGGTGTCACGCTGTTTCCAGAGCTCATCATAGCTCTGACAAAGTTGGGTCACTTCGGCTACCGTTCGCGGGCTTTTGGCGACAAGCATCTGGAATGCGTCGTCAGTCACGCCTTTCAAGATGTGTTTGATCTTCTCGGCTTCTTTCATGGCCGAGTTGACACGCCGGCAAAGGTCGACCACATCTTCGATATAACTGCTGTAATTCTCACCATTCTGCTGAGCCATAGTACGCAAGCGCTGTTTGACCCGTAGTTTGCGAAGCGCTGGACGGCCAAACAAGTCCGCGAACGCCGTTTGGAAGGCCGACCAGGTGGGGAGGTCTCTCTTGTGATTACGGTACCACAGACTGGCTACGTCAGCCAAATAAAATTGGACGACAGTAAGCTTGTGCGCATTGACCCACTTGTTGTGCTTGCTCACCCGGTCGTATTCGTCGAGCCAGTCTTCCACGTCTCTGTCATCGGTTCCACTGAAAGTAGGCGGATCGCGTAGCCTAAAGGAGCCGAGACAGACAGAAGCTGCAGTAGTTGGAGCCGAGGCGGCCGCCTGCTGGTCGTCGTCCGTGGACATTGTAGCAACTGGAGGCAACGTACGATTTCGCAATTCCAGGCATAGGCGTTACCCAGCACCCCCACCAATTAAAATGAGGCGTTTTAGAGTGGCACTCTTTTATAAAACAGGAGAGCGGTCACGACACGTCAAGTGGTAATGGTGGAACCAGTCTGAGTGCCCAGCGAACCAAACGTCGTCTTTTTCACCGACTGAGTCAAACCCCCTGCCTTTCTGAGTAGCACTGATCGTCTTCACTACAGCGTGTATAATCTGGCAGCAGCAAGCACAGGACCGAGTTGACTGGCGGAACATGGGAGAGGCATTTGTCCTGCAGTGGACGCAGTCAAGCTGCTGCTGCTGCTGCTGCTGCTGCTGCTGCTGCTGCTGCTGCTGCTGCTGATGATGATGATGATGATGATGATGATGATGATGATGATGATGATGATATGATGATGATGATGATGACTTACCTACGGAGTAGAAATCTGGAGGATTACAAAGAGAGTTCAGCTTAAGTTGAGAATGAAAAAGCGAGCAATGGAAAAGAAAATGATAGGCGTAACCCTAAGCGACTAGAAGAGAACAGCACCTATCAGGGAATAAGTTGCTGTTAAGGAGATCACAGTCGAAATGAAGAAGAAATGGTCACTGGGCCGAACACGTAGTGCGTGCGCCGGATAACCGCTGGTCATTAAGGGTAACTGGCTGTATTGCCAGAGAAGGCAAGCGGGTGATAGAAAGACAGAAATTAAGGTAGGCAGAGGAGATTAGGAAGTGCGCAGGTATAAAGTGGCAGGAGCAGGCACAGGACCGAGTTCACTTTAGGCACATGAGAGAGGCCTTTGTCCTGCAGTGGAAGTAGTCAGGGTGATCATTATGATGATGATGATGATAATGATGATCATTCTGCTCTACAGACGCCATCATTGTCTGATCATTAAACTATAGCCCTGTTTATAAACATCCTTCAACCTTAACCATAGCAGTTTTGTGGTAAAAGATCCGGTTATTAGGAGCGAAGCTCATGAAAGCATGGGTTTGTGCATCCTCCGATGTATATAGTAGTAGTAAATAGCCACCGGTGGCACCTACCCCGCTAGGCGGGTATGTGCCACAGGGGATACGAGATGCGAGATGGCAGTACTAGATGTACACACGGACGGACGCATGGTCGGAAGGACAGACAGACTAGCAGAAAAATGGACGGATGGACGCACGGATGGGAGCGCGGACGGACGGAAGCAAGGACGAACGGACAAACGGAAGCACAGGCGGAATGGCGGGTGTTTTACCCCGCTCGTCATCATTCCCTCCGTGAATATGCTCTGATTTTTCTTTTCACTCAGGATTACCGAGCCACTAACAATAAATCAGCGCCGAAGCCGATGCTTCTGCCGTCTGCCTCCAGTACTACCGGAGCTTGAAATGCCCAACAAGGTTGACCAACAGTCATCGTCAACTCCTCCGGCGCGAACCAGTGCCTAGATGCGTCAGTTGGAGTTGTGCCTTTACTCAGGAAATCCCGGTGAGGAGGTGGAGGAATGGCTCATGCTCTACAAGCGTTTGAGAAAGTGCAACACTCCGAATCTCATATTCCAGCTTGAGCATGTCACCCTCTTCTGCAAAGACACTGGCCTGGTGTGCTTCTAAAGCCACGAATGGTCACAAACAACGTGAGATGTCTTCGCTACTATAATCACAGTTCTTTTGAAGATCTCACTACGGAAAGAAAGAGGGCCGAGCAGACATTGCCTCAGCGAGCTCAATTGTCAGATGAGAACTGTAGTACGTACATATAGGTGATCATCAAGTTGTATAAGACGGCGAATCCTTGAAGGACCGAAGAGTATAGAGCTGGGCATCTCCTGAAAGGTAATACTAGGACTTGTACAACAATATAATTGGCAAAGAAGTATAGATTAAATGGGCGGGAGGCCTTCGAGACCTTGAAATACGCTGTATTGTGCCAATGTTCGCCAGGAAAGCGAATGTTGCGACAGTTACCAACACTGCTGATGGCTACAGTGTCCATTTTTACCTTGTGGCCACTTAAGGCAAACTGTCCGCGAAGAATTTTAATGACATAACAAAGGAGTGAACGCTGAAAAAATTGGTTGCCTTTTTAACCAACCTCACGAACCTATTTCGGCCATTTGCTCGTTGTCGGCCATATCAGGTGTTACAGATTGTCTATCCGATCACTTGCAACATCACTGCCGTTCTTTTCCCGACATCATAAGCATGGCCAACGCGCTTGTAGGGGTACCACCATGAATCCGCACTTAGAAGATCACGTACATTACTCGCAGCATCCCAGGGCTTTTCTCGAAACCTACAACGTTGCTCGCCCATCACCTGTATGCTACAGCTCTGATGGCATACGACACCTCTCTTGTTTTTGTCTCCATCGCCGCAAGACGGCCCATCATGGACGTTGCCTAACCTTGAAGAAAGCTTTAACAATTATCATTGGTGGGCAGAACATCATGTCCCACACACCTCAAACTCTCCATCAAAGAATTTCTTACGCCGTTACCACATCAGGAGTGACTCGCCAGCATCAAACCGCAGCCAGGAGCCATCAACTGGTCGCTAACGCCGTTCAGCGTCACCACAGCGACGTTCTATGCCACCACCACTGTCGGGAAACTAGCTGGTGCTCCCGATGAAGGTGAGGTCGCTGGCCAGTCTCTGTCTCTACAAATGACTCGTCTTCCTATTATCATGATCAAGAACAAAGTGTCACATGACGCACATGTCATGATTTTCATGTTAGGGTCTATCGCTTGTGCTCACCATGCAGTCAAGTCATACCATATCAGTTTTTGAACATGTCATGGTGATGAAAGTGTGAGTTTATTGATAGTCTATCTGTGGCTGCTTCAGTGGATATTTGTGCTGCACAATATGTGATGAGTGTCGCATTCACACGAAGGCTGGGTAGCAAAGATTAGGGTTGCAAGGACTGGGTTGGCTCCTAAAGTTTTCATGCACGTCAAACAGTTTCATGAGTCAATTATTCCTATGTCCTTTTTTCTTATCACGGTGGATGACCACATGTTCCTAAATGTGACACACGTGCTTTTCTGTGTTTATAACTAACGCGAATAACTCAGCACACTCCGCACCTGCATATTCTGCCTCTTCTGCGTTTGAATGTGGTATTTTTTTTAGTTTTTTGCTGAAGTCACAACTAGCGTCCCTTTTATATATCCCTCATAATCATATCGTTATTTTGGGCGTCTGAAATATTATTGTTTATCTGTTCATGTTAGCTCTTTTTTTTGGTGAGTTCAGTGAGAACTGATATCATTTTTTATGATCTTGAGGCATAGGAGGGACCATCGCCTATTCAGCGTATCAGATCGTAACAGCTGATACCCTTTTTTCTGCGCTCTACTTATCATTGTACACGTGTTTTTAGTCGCGTGAAAACCGGGTATATGATCACATGCACAATACTGATGTGAACATTATTCCACCTCGACGGGAGACACTCATAATGGCAAAACTGAGTGTTATTGCATTATTATGAACCCTAAACACGTCGTTTTAGTATATATATACCAGGCTTCAAGTAAAGTGAAGAACGATAAACTCGAAGAGCTGGAGAAGTGCGTCTCACACTGTTTATATTACCACGCAATTCAACAAAACCAAACCGCGTGCCCTGCATTGCAAATTGTCCGCTTTTTTTTTCTTCTGTCGCTCTTTTCGTGAGCTCTTTCTTGTTCTTATCAACACTTGCTACTTTTGTTCAGATGGCTGAATTACGTATAAGCAAATTTCTGTTCAGTGTTACCGCATATTACGTGACAGCAGGTTCGCCAACGGGTGTTATAAACGCCGAGCAGTTTTTTTTTCTGCGCTCGTCTAAAGCTGAGCTGTCGAAATATCTTACGCTTGCTCCTCTCACCTGTACTCTGGCCTCCGAGAGACTGATTCTCCGTGATAGCTGTTCCCGCAGGTAGAAGCTGGGATAGTGCGTTCTCTGGAACAGCGCCTCCAACTCACTCAGCTGTGGCGCGGTGAAGGTGGTGCGGTTGCGCCTCTGTAATTGTACACGGGAATATAAGAAGTTGGCAGGCGACGCGAGAACACAGGTGCACGTTGGGGCCATGACCCTGAATAAAAGTTCAGCTGAGACTGTTGATCCGGTTGCGCCACTGTAATTGTGTACGCGACTATAAGAGGTTAGCAGGCGATGCGAGAACAAACATGCATGTCGGGGCCATAGCCCTGAATACAAGCGTAGCTGTGACTGCTGTAAAGGTTCAACTTTGTATTTAAATACAATAAATAATTACAGGTCATTGAACTACAGGGCATTGCTCAGTATACGTAAAATAAGCTTTCTTGAAGGAAGTTAGTTTTCCCAGGTGATATATACTGTAAGCCATTAAAGTAGTTCCAGATTTATTGTTTCAGTGGTATTGGGCTGTATTTTACAATAACTCTCGCTGACAGGTTATTTTGGATTCACAATTCATAGCGTCACATCACAGGCACATTCAGAAAATTATTCAAGGCACACTGCGAGCTCCGACATGATTAAAAACCTACAGTCAGTCGAGCCTTCTGTTCGTGTGTTTTATGGTGAATGAGCAGTGGTAGATCAATGCCAAGCTCAACATTCGTATAAGTGCGAGTGTTAAGCTTCACTGTATCGAATAAAAGATACCTAACGGAGCTTGGCCATTCGAAAATCGGCTCTAAGATACGCGCAATGACATTTCTTTCTGTTGCATATGAGAAAAGACACCCCCTCACACCATGACTTTTCTTTTTGTGGTAAGTGTACTGCATGCCACGTGTTAGTAATGCTGGTATTGGCCCATTGACACCACAAAATTGCTCTGCGAGTGACCATTCTATGTAGCACACACTGTGGCTTTTGAGCGTCAGTGAACGGAATCGCGGAGACAGCGTGGCGTTGTGCTTCGACACCTGTGCTTTGACAACGCTGGATAAGCATTTTAGTAACCGTGTTCAGATGCTTATAGCGGCACCCGATTGGTTGAACTGAAGGTGAAGTGCCGCACAACCAAAAACACCGAGAAAGTGCATTATCCTTCTTTCAGGTGATAAGTACTGCTGTGCCACCCCCAATTACAACAGGGTCTCCCTCCCTAGGATGGCAACGGATGCGGAAAATCGTGAAATTTTCTGCCTTGGATTCTCTTTTTGTCGCGAGTTCACGTTGGGCAAGCCATACTCAGTAGCCGAGAGCAAAACTCCAGAGCAGAACGCATGGGACAAAATATGGTGCACCGGAGGTTTCGCCTCGCTGACGCCGTGGATATGTCAGTTGTCTGGCCAGTCATGTCCAAAGACGTCGTCAACGAGATATCTTTTCCCGAAATGGGTTCGTTTATTTATTTATTTGGTTTGCGTACACGGCTACCAAGAACACGAAAAAAAAAGGGGGGGGGGGGAGAGCAAGCTGGCAACTGCCTCCTGGAGGGACACAAAGCCTGCTCACTATTTCGAAAGGAGAAAATAAACAAAGGAAAGGAAAATGAGAGGAGAGAAAGAGGAAAGAAAAGAGGGAAGCAAAAATGATTAAGACGTAGACAAGTATAAGCAAAAAGATGGGTTCATCCTGACGCATTTTCAAACCAACTGTCAGGGTGCGGCCAGTCACACCGGCCTGGTCATTTTCATGCTTCGGCCATTGCTGTAGGATTGCTGAACTCCTGAACACCGCAAGAAGCGGCGAATGGGGGGTTGGTCTCCAACCTCACAACTTAAGCCGTGCACCAAAGGGCGCCTCCGCAATTCTGACGAGTTCAGAGCACTTCAGGGTCGTTTAGAACCGTTTAGAGTTGTTCGTTTCGAGCTGTGCATGTCTGGTCACTTCGATCAGACCTTGTGAATACTGGATATAAAGCATTTTTCTCTCTTCAACTGAGCGTGATGATTGCTCTGGGTACAGCAACGACTCGCGTTACAACCGGCTACGCTACCCAAGCTACACCTATGGTTTCCAGCATAGGGAGTCGCGACTCCAAAGTCCCAGCAGTGGTTGAAGTCATGGGATGCTGCCACACCCATTACACAACAGTGGTTAGCAGCTTATGTGATACGCCTATCGAAGTTGTGAGTGCCACGTCTTTGCTGTACTTTCGCCAGACTCATTAGCGCAGATGGTGAGTAGTGTAGTATTGTGGTTTTGGTAATTTTGGTTGGCAGACCAAGAACGGGGCGGCTCATGGACAGATTACTTTAGAAGACAAAAACTGTGCATTTCTAAGACTGAAGATTTTAAGGTTCAAGAATTCCTCGAAATTTTTCAGGAGCTCAACATTTCAGTTGGCTGGTTAAGACAGCTTAGAGGAGGCTGTTGAAGCCATAGAAGACTTTTCGGCTAGGAAAGAGAAACAAGGGTACTTAGCTCGACAGGAGAGAGAAGGAGCGAGCACTTAGCTCGGAGAGGAGATCGAGTAAGAAAGCTGCGCAAAGAACATCGAAGGAAGCTAACCAATCTTCCCTATAACATTGCTTGAATGACACTTCCGAGCTCGAAGGCGTGGGAGCGAACGCAAAATCTCAGCAGCGCATCACGTGAGAGGCAGGCGACTGAGGACAAAGTAAAAATACGCAAGCCAGCTGCGACAGGGCGTGACCCAGGTGTACATGCAAAGATGGGAGTTATCGAGGATATAGAAGCACTATTGATGGCTGACAATAGGGAGAGTTGCGAACTCATGAACCCTTTTTGGGAGAGTGGCGTAGATCGCACTTCTATGGACAGTGACGTAGAGGGGTGTCCTAAAACATCGTCGGTGTAAGGTGCGGTCTTCGTAGAGACAGTGGCATAAGGAGAGCTGCGCTAAGGAGGGAGGCCGACTTTAAACGCCAAGCAGAAGGATTCCTCAAACTTGAGGAAGAGCCATGGGCAGTAAAGATAGGGGTCTATCCTTCAAGGACTGTTTTTTTCTGTTTTTTTGTGCGTTTTTGAGATTACTTAGCGTCCTGTCCCGGTAAGGCAGGTGTTTTTTTGGATTGTGAAATAGTATTTTACTAATAAGCGAAGAGTCGTTTCGTTATTTAGAGTTCACTTCAAACAACTAGGGGCCGTAGCATCAGCCAACTCTGAAAGGCGAAAGAACGATGACCAATCCTACTTTCATAAAGTCACTTCGGCTAGCTTGTTATGTGTCAGCGAGGCTGTGGTACCTGTAGTGTACGCACTGAGAAACCAATGCAGTACTGTTCCTGCACTCGAAGGAGAGGCCTACTTCGAAGGCCAGCAGGAGGGGTCACTGCATGGCATTGATAGAGCCCAATTAAGAGCACAAACGTCTAAGAGCAAGCTGACTAGCTTAGGAAGCGTCGCAAATGTCGTTCAGTTACAGGCACGAACTGGCTAGGACCACGAAGATAGCTCAGTACTTGAACGTATTTGAACGCAGAACACGACTACGCGGGCACAAGAGAAGAGACAAATCACGGCGCTATCAGTGCTATCACCAACTGGCCCAGCTTCCAGCCCTTTTGTAGGATCAGCTGTTTAGAAGCTTGACTTCCGAAAATGAAGGCAGTGCACTCACGAGTACGAATGCCAGTGATGTGAGCGTTCCGAGCTGTTTCAAAGGAAAAGCGTCAGCGGACGTGAAAAAGGAATTCAAGAGAGTTGAGTATCGCGAAGCGTGCTAAACTAGCTAAGTGCCTAGACACCATGGCTGGTGGCGCAAGGTTAAAGGCTTGGCCTCAGATCCGAAAAGACGTGCTCAGAGAAATACGAAGTTGAGGGTCCTACTGGTGTCCAGATAAGCACGAAGCGCGTCGCGGGGAAAAAATGTGGGGCTGGACCCTAAATTCCATAATGCGCTGGCGCACCAAAGAGCTCCGCGGCAGTTCAGAGCTGTTCATTTTGAGTTAATCATACCTGGTTATTACGATCGCACACAGTTTACGTTGAGTTTTGTGCAGTGGCCCTGGCTTCTGCACCGAATCGTAGTCCCGCACTTTGTAAAGGAATGACTCTGTCTGACTGGCCCACGGCGGCCAGGAGATTGGCCACAACCGCAAAGCATTCTGTGCCGAGCGATAACTCATGCGTCTGAACAATACGTCAACGGCCTCTAGCCGTGTGATGATCTAAGAGTGCGCCCGCTTTGAGTGCGGTTACAAGTTATCGCACCGAAGGGTAGCCCCTTTGTTGGATCTTTCTGGCTTGTTAGTCGTGAGGCATGATGCGTCTGCTCGAAGCCTAGCATCGAGCGGTCAGCCTTTTGTCAGAGTAATGACCGTCTGCCCAAAACAAATCTTTCTACTCACAAATCCTGGGAAGAAGATAGTGCCGGGACAGACACGTGGATTATGTGCACGGGATCATGAGTAATGTGCGACTCTGGGAAAAAGAGCCTCTAGACTCCACGTCTCCTCCCCATCTGACCAGAAAGCCGTGTAAAAAATATTCTATTTAAAGTATTTTTCTCCCTTCAAGTTTTCCTGGTGAATGTCCCTGGCACGGCACTAACTCGACGTTCCCCAAGCTACGCTACCCAAGTCACGCCGGTGATTTGCAGCACGGAGGGGGGGGGGGTGGTCACGACCCCAAAATCGCAACAGTGGTTGAAGTGATGGAATGCTGCAAAATCAGGTTCACGAAAGAGCCCATGCCTACAACTGTTCTCCACATTTGATTTTACACGCACGAATGACACATAAGAGACCCAAGCTTGATTTTAAACTGTCTCCTTTATTCAGTAAGACCAAATCTTGCCGCTTACCCACCCAGTATTAATTTGGTTGTCTCACATCCCCTGCAACAATCCCGTGCTGAGATTTATTTTCAAATAAGCTTCTGAATCGATTTCTAATATATCAGACTCAACTCAAGCACATTTTGCTTTTTCACATGGCTTACATTTCTCCAACAAGTGTTTTTACGGGAAACTGGTAAGTGCTACCGAATAGATCCTCACATATATAAATAAATCACAAGCATTAACAAAAAAACATACGCAACAGCAAATTCGCTCACCTGCCTTCGGCTTGCTAGTAAAAGTGAGTCAATCAGGGCCTCTCGTGCACCCGCCATAAGCAGCTGGTAGAACTAAAGAAAATAAATAAGAAGACATGGCAGCAATGGGGCACCGAGGGGAAATTACCAAATAACAATATTCAGCATAGCAGTCACGGAGCAGCTACAGCTTTGCTCCACTTCAGCGTTTCATGAAAACGTGCGAATCACTCCCACCTGCATGCGTATTAGGCTTTTTAGCCATCGCTTAAATTTCCACTAGTACATTTACTATTTACCACTTGGTTCTGTTCAGATGCTCTTCATGTGCAACAATACCATCAATGCGTATTTTGTAGAGAAATTGATTGAGTGTGCAGGGAGTCTCGTACGCATATAAACAATAACATTCGAGAAAAACGAGAGGGTTAGGCTACGGGAACAGCGTCAGCGTGCCTCTTATAATACATTAGCGAATTCAAGCTGCGTAATGATTACGGTGATGCGTCGTTCGCTGGTTCGTCCTATGGCACCTCTATTACTCATCTTGCTCAGTAACGTGGTTGTTCGGCAGGGCCACGTTTCTCCTTCATATTCATCGTTTAATTTTTCAGCACAGTGTTCTTCAGGCTAAATGCTTGCTTTCATGCTGCTAGAAGCAATTGTATAACATTTAATAAACAACCAACAATAAAGCAGTCTCACTGACTTTCATCATCTGTTTCTCCGTGATAAAAATCTCAAAGGAACCTTGCAAGAACAGTTTAAACCGAGAAATTCCGTCCTTAGAATTGGCTACAGCGAGAGTTTATTATAAGTAAATTATTAAAATTTGCGACACAGTTAAATTGTGCATACGATTGAAGCGTTATAACACACCTCAATTATGATAACACGAAACGCGAATATTGCCCGACTCTGTGATCCTATTTCGGGGTAAAATCATGCCTTTAGACTCAGTCTGCCAAATTGTGCATGAATTGTAATTTTTTTTTCATTCAGGAAGACACGACTCAGAGGTAACATACTTGAAAAGACAATGTAAGGAGGTTCGTAACAAGGTTGCGAGCTCTCGCGTCTCTACCACCAATTTCATAAAGTTTTGTTTCTCTAGTCTGCAAAACGCATATAAGACCTTATTTTGCACAACGCACAGTGTAAACGCAGGACTGTTTCTTTTTACAAATGTAATGAAATGTAATCATTTTATTGAATTGGTGATTTAGTTCTTGCCCATTTGTTGAATGATTCGAAAAATGTATTCAATATAATTTAAATTCAGTATGCAACAAAGTTAGACACCATATACGAGCGAGGAGTGTCCAGAGCTATAGGGCTATAATTTCCCTTGTAGATATGCTGGGCGTCTGAATTTGATCATGTTACATAAGCATGTAAAACGTCGCTTCATTTTCTGGTATAGTCAAAATTTTTTTCAGATCACAAAATTGAGTGTTCGATGCCTCCGAACCACCTATTTTGCTTTAAAAACTTTTTTAATGGTGCTTTATTCATTTTTCGGCATTTATTTACGTTCCTAGGCTGTGATGAGGCTATGAAACACGCCGTAGTACGTAAACTCGCATTTCACCACGCGGTGTTTTTTCAAGTGTACTTTATTTCAAAACGGGTGATTTTGCGTGTAACTAGAATGAAAAGAAATCCATCAAGGCTGTCAATTTAACCCCCGCCCTCGCGCTTCTTGGTGTATCTCTTTGCTACGGAGAACCACGTGTGAAACTTGATGTTTTCTGTGTGCTTTCTGTACTTTACACTTCACATGGTTGACGTAATTTGGCAGCCGTTGTACATAGTCTCTTGCAAGAGATGTGAAAAATAATATTGATGGTAGCAGTGCACTAAATGTACCTATGAGTAACCTGCCTACTTATTACGGTCACACTTTACATGGCGCTCTATGTAACATACATAAAATGAATCATTCAGGCTCAAAACTTTCATTGAAATGATTTGATCAGAATTGTCTCATTCCCCGTGCAATGATGGCATTCTGATTACATTACAGAAACAGTTAACATGGGGCTCCCTTCAAGCAGAGTAATAATGCTGCCGCTGTGTTTAATGTGTTTTCAAAAGAGAACTTGAAAAAAGACTCACACTGACCTTCTTCGTTCTGTAGACACGGTGCTCAATGCGCGATGTTTTGAAGTCCCGCCGAATACTTCGAATCGCAAGCCTCATGCCCCGCACGCCGCTTTACTCGACTCCGCCCCCCGTTGAATCGACCACCAATGGGAGCTGAAGCGAACCTTACCTTTCAAATTAGGCTAAGCGGTTTTGGTATCGGGTTGCGCGGGGGAGTCACCCTGCAGGCCGCTTCAGAAGGTATAACCCATAGCCGCCGCCATTGCTTTGATTAAGAGACCTCCACTCACTCTCACCGTACCTCTCTTTTGAGCGTCGCGACATTTTCTCAGACCATCACGAATCTTTGTGTCATTTTTTTTCTTCGTTTACTCCGCTACTATTGTTCAACATATACGTTTCGCTCCATCAAAGGGACTCTTTTTCCTTCTGATTATTTGCCGTGGGAACCTGAACTAGGATCGTAATACAAAGTGAATACTCGCAAAGCAAAATACAAAACAGAAGAGGTGAGCGATAAATATGATTACAAGAGATACACATATCAGGGAGTTGAGTGCCGATGTAAAATAAAAAGGAAATGGTTACATTCTATTTCGCCTTCGCTCTCGAAGATATCGCGTTACGGCGGCTGTTTTCTCAATAAGCTAATCACGCTGTGCATTGTGTCTGGCTCGTGTTTCCATGAGCAGACTCGCCGTTTGATGTGATGAACCTCGGGCTGAACGAATGAGGTATGCGATACTTCTTCATATTAGTCTCCTATCACAAAGCAGTGGGAAGCTAATGTATGCTGACTGATTACGTGAGTTTTCTATTCTGATTACGTGAGTTTTCTAAACAGAACAAATTATTGTAAGTTATGTCATTACCGATAATAGACTCTGCAGTTTGAAGGTGAGTGATCTACAGCGCTTTGGATCATACACAGTGACCGAAAGGACGAGTACTCAGTGCAAGGCATGGCCACCAATGTCCTTATAGAACAATTAGTAAGAGTGGTTGAATAAAAGGTGTAATTAGAAGCAAGGTTTTGGGAAGCTGATGTGTTTTAAAAAGGTAAACAAGTTATCTTTGACTAACTATGAAAACGCTGCCTTAACGACAATCCTAAATGGAAACAGCTATATTTTGAAGTCATCGAGAACTCACTAAACTTTTGTATTTTCCGTTCTATTCAATGATTCGCTGCAGAAATGTCACGGGAACACAAAGTGACTGTAAAGGTGTGACGAGGAAAGCAGCAGGAACAAAAAGTAAACGAGAAGACAGAGACTGTATGCTAATGTGATGCAGGTGCGCTGTTGCGAGTGACTGTCAATCTTCTTACTTCTTCTCCGTTCCTGTCTTTTCTTTTCGCTTACTAAATTACAATATGCAGCATGAACAGGCACGTCAAATTATCATCCTAAATAACACTAATAAGACTTCTGGCTCACCATTAGTTACCGTTTTTCATGCCAACGATTATTTTCCAACAAAACAGCTTTTGTTAGCTGAGTTGTCACGGGGCCATGAGATTCGGTAATGTCGAGGAATGCCCAAAAATTCAGCAGATACAACCTGCCTACAGAATTGACATTACGTGGAGCTTGCTTATAGAAGGTGAATGTGCTGTATTTTTTATTAGGCGGAACGTTACGAAGTGGTCCTAACTATATGTACAAATGCATGCACACATGGACACTGCAACATAAATCAACTTCACTGGATGGCGTCCAAATGACGTGAACCCGAAGGGACGGCTCTATCATAGAAGTGTATGTGTAATTTTTATAAAACTGGATAGCCAGCACTGCAACCACAATCGACGTTTCACTAACATCGGGGTCTATTTAAAAAGTAGATATGAAATCTCGTGCGGCTCTGTGATAAGATTCCCGACTGTCACACCTGCGAGGGCCCTTACAAAGCAGACCTCACTGCCCCCCCCCCTCTATCCCTCTCTTCTCTCCTTCACTTCCGAATGCCTGATTCTTTCTCCCTCTACCATTCTCGTATGGCGGTCTTGAGGTGACCTCAACAAAGACATACTGGTACGTCACACTTCTCTGTTTACTTCCTTTCTTTCAAAGCAACATCGTTCAGTCTTCAAAAGGTCATCACTGATTCGCGTATAAGCAACCGAAGCTAAACTTCGCGGAGCGATGACAACGCCAAGCCTGGCCCTGGCGGTGAGCTCCGGAAAACTTGAGGAGAGACGCGAGGGAAGTCGCAGGCTAGTCAGTGTGTTTCGCCGAAACAAGAGCGTGTGCGACACGCGCGCAACGCGTTCTGCAGTCGATGTGGGCGCCGTGCCGTCAGCTAAGCGCGCTAAAACGAGACGCTCGCTGCACGAAGTTTCCTTTCCGCGATGGAAGAAGCGGCCCCACGGCAGCGTCGGCGAGGTCCGAAGTATTGTTGTGTTGTGGCCTGCCACAACAATGCAGGCCAGACCAAGGGACACTCTTCACATGTAAAGCTGTATCAGTTTCCTAGCAAGTCGCAGCCGGCGAACGTAGCCGAGTTCGCGAAAGATAGAGCAAGCATGACAGGAGAGCCGCGGAAATAACAAAATGAGGCGAGCAGTTCAACTTTACTAGCTGTGGTTATACTTAAAGGGCCCTGCAACACCTTTTGAGCATGGTCAGAAAACACTGCCGATAGGCAGTAGAGGCTCCCGACAATGCGCGAGCCAAATATCATAACGCAGCACGTGGCCTGGAATTCACATAAAATTATCAAAGTCAGCAAAAAATTGCTTTCTCTTCTCCCGACAAATCAAAGGATATGCCGAAAAATCATGCGTAGCAAGCATATCTATCAGCCATTGCCTTATTTAAACGTGGTGCGTTCGCCCGTTGCAAAGATTGCCGAGGGGGGCCGCTACTTGTCCACGCGTGTGCGCGCGTTCAGACTGAGAAGCCGCATATTCGAAGAAAAAAAAAGAAAAAGAATACTCATGGTCGTGAGGCGCGGGTGACGCGTTTTGTTTGCCTCTCTCATCTCTGCCTAGCTTCCAGCGTTTTCGTCGGGACGAGATAAGAGAGAATGCAATCGCAGCATGCGACAAACCTTTGTAACTCCACTCGCACTGGACAGCCTCCTAAATTTTTGGCGGCGTTGAATTCGTGAGGCAGTAAGCTCTTTCAGTGAATTAATTACAAGTTTACTTGAAAAAGTGTTTCAGGGTCCCTTTACTGCTTGCTGCTTCGCGGCGACGTCAGCGGGTCATGCGCGCATGTCACTGAGGACATAACTATAAAACTTTTCCGACATCACGCCGCAAACGTTTGCACATGAAAGTGCACGACTGCTGCTAGATACAACATGAAAACAAGAAATATATGGTTTCCATGAATGTCAACACAGTACATCAATAGAGTACTACGCGGCTTCAGGTCGGCAGAATCAGACATACCTTGAGGCATGCGTCGTACACGGTATTATCAAGGAGGAGCTGAGAAATACATTTCGCGGTGACTCGGGCGTCCTCGTCTTCCGTAATCTGCTCCACAACATACGCTTTTTTAATGAAATTTACTCCTTTTGTTACATTCGCTTTTCAGAAGTGCTTGTCCAGCTCAGATATATTTATGAAGCCGTACTGCAGGGGGTACATTGTGAGGTGACTCAAACGAAGCCAGCGCTCCCTGCACGAGCATGTGAGCAAGCGGCAGTGCATTGGACGGAAGGGAAACCACGCGATACACATACACGATATCTACTTTTCTACCAAAGAAGGCACTCCCTGTCTAGAGTCACCACTCCACCATGCGTTGTTTGGCTTCCTATAGTTCCGGTTTTTCAAAAGTGGTTGGGAAATGGCCCGAGAAATGCCTTCTGCAGCAGCCTGACCACCAAATATTCAGAAATCCAAACGTCGGTTGAGCGTCTGCTCTATTTATGATCCAGGGCAAGTGTGTCTCGAAACAAAAATTTTGAAGGGCCACTTACCAGGCTTTCAAAACAGAAAAAAATCCTGAATCCAACGTAGTGTGGGAATTGATGATATGCGAGGCACGATTTAGAAAGGTTTATGTCAGCCTAAAGTGACCACAACGTTACGAGGTGGACGTAAATTGTGCCGCACATGAATTCTATGCCATCATTACCATGTTCGGATGAATCATTTACCTTCGTCGTCAATTCGCGTCACATGATAGCAAATTTAGTATCACGTGACGTGATATGTCGAGCTAGCAAAACGGCTGCGAGAACGCTATGAGCAAAGCATGTAGTGATGTTTTACACGGCAGACATTCCCTGATCATCATATTTGGACTTGTCATTTACTTTCGTCGTCCGTCCCCGCCACGTAATACCGAATTTGGTATATGTGAAGCTAGGGAAACAGGCGCGAGCGCCTCCTGAGCGTGGAATGCTGTCATGTTCTTGTGACACTCATGTCATCATTATCTTGTTTGCACCGATCATATACCTTCGTTGGCCATTGACGTCACGTATCACCATATTTGTCATATGCGAAGTTAGCGAAACGCCCATGAGCGCATCATGAGCATGGCATGTAGTCACGTTCTTGCATGACACGCATCTCATGATTATCACTTTTGCACCAGTCATGTATCTTCCTCATCTATTCACACCCTGTAATACCAAACTTGGTTCATGTGACGCTAGCGAAACGACCATGAGCGCTCGTCATAAGATAAAGTTATGACATGCAAGTCATGTTCCACGTCAGGGTCTGTCACATATGTTTGCCATGCAGTCATGTCATGCCATACCAGTTTTGCAATATGTCATGCGAACGAAACCATCCCAATCGCATCAAGGCCATGACATGTAAGTCATGAGATTCATGACATAGATGTCAAAGTTTTTATTTATGGCTTGTCACTTATGCTCGCCATACAGCCATGTTAGGCTATACCAAATTTTCTGCTGATACCATTATCGAAACAGCCAGGAGAGATAAAACTCGTAGGCGGATAGATAGATAGATAGATAGATAGATAGATAGATAGATAGATAGATAGATAGATAGATAGATAGATAGATAGATAGATAGATAGATAGATAGATAGATAGATAGATAGATAGATAGATAGATAGAGATAGATAGATAGATAGATAGAAAGATAGATAGATACGCTTTGAGTTACCGAAATTCGCTTATAAATGCTTCGCAATGGAAAAAACTTTCGGCAGATCCCATGTACCTGGGAATCGTCGTGATGCGAAGCATGCGTAGAGACGATGACGGTGTTTCAATTTTTTTATTGAGTGACACGTCATGAAATGACGCTAAATATATGTACAAATGTTGCACAGACAGACATATGTTGAACAGTTGCAGATGTTTATATAAACACTTGTTTGCACTTTCGCAATGATGTCAACTGTAACATGTGCACCAGAAGCGGATATGAAGCGCTGATGCTTGTGAGCATGCTGTTCCTGAACATTGCTACATAAATCAAATTCAGTACATGTCAACTAACCAACATTGACGTGAACGCGACGTGACGGCTGTATCAAAGGAGTAAATACATTGGATAGGCAGCTCTGCAGCCACTATTGACATTTCATGAAGATTATCGTCTATTTGTGAAGTACTTCTGAGACCTGGCGTAACTGTGTGGTAAAATGCTTCAGTGCCACGCAGAATGCTTGGGTTCGATTTCATCTGGTACCCTGACGTCTTTTCTTTGCATTCGTCGGGTCGGCGCTACCAATCACGAGTATTTCTTAACGCTCGCGTGTTAAAATTGCCCATGAGTGTTCTAGTCCTTCCTGGGTAGATACTAAGTGTCAATCACCTGTAGTACATACCCGCCTACCATTGGCATACCCACCCATGGGTATGTGCCACTGTCTGCCAGGAAGTGTTTGACGATGTACGTGACGAGATTGTGACACTATTCATGTCTGGACCAGCGCGTCATATTTGTCAAACCATCTTACATTGGCATGCTCAATTTGGTTCACGCCAAGTTAATAGGGGGACCACGAGAGCACTCAAACGTAAACGGCCAGTAAAATTGATAGATAGATAGATAGATAGATAGATAGATAGATAGATAGATAGATAGATAGATAGATAGATAGATAGATAGATAGATAGATAGATAGATAGATAGATAGATAGATAGACAGACAGACAGACAGACAGACAGACAGATAGATAGATAGACAGATAGATAGATAGATAGATAGATAGATAGATAGATAGATAGATAGATAGATAGATAGATAGATAGATAGATAGATAGATAGATAGATAGATAGATAGATAGATAGATATATAGATAGATAGATAGATATATAGATAGATAGATAGATAGATAGATAGATAGATAGATAGATAGATAGATAGATAGATAGATAGATAGATAGATAGATAGATAGATAGATAGATAGATAGATAGATAGATAGATAGATAGATAGATAGATAGATACGCTGAAAGTCGCCGAAGCTTGCTAAGAAATGCTTCGCATTTAAAACGAGCGTAGTATTCTCTCCTGATATTGTAGTCCATTGTGAAGCAGACGGTTGTTCCCCTGGCGTGTACGGTGTATATGCTCTCTAGTGGTCCATAACACGATATATCAGTGTAATTTGTTCTCTTCAATGCTTTTCCATGCAGCCGCCCATTCAATATTCCTTGTCTCACATGAATACCATGCACGATCAACAAAGTTCACTTCGTTTTTGTGGGTTTACAACTGCTCAAGCGATGATAACACCGTGTAGCAGAGAAGCGCGAAATTCTTATAATCTCTAGCGCCTAATACTGACATTGTTCACTTTCTTCAAAAAGCTAGTAGGCGGGGATGATGCATTACGTTTGCAAAGCGTAGCGAACGAAAGGAGAAAACCGCCCCTTGTCTTTAAACGTGTGTGGGGGAGTAGTTCTTTAACGGTAGAGCAGCGTAGAATGCTAGAAAGTGCTTTGCCTTTATAGGAGCGGTGACCGTGAGCGTGCCGATTGTGAAATGAAGAAGGCAATGACGATCGCATATGCGCTCGTGGCTCGCGGCAGCCGCTGGCAGCGAGCAGTTGCGACCCGTGTTCCGATCAGTAAACATGGTTTTTATCGATCTCCACCACTTCTCTGGGGGGTTCTTGGGCTGACCTCAGCCCGGAATCCCTATATTTGGCGCACAACACGAAGAACCGCCCTCCTTGTCTACGAACAATGAGGTACCTGGCAGTCCACCCCGATGGCTCTGACGGCGCCACTTAGCGTGCCCAATCAGTCTTCGATTTTATTCACAACATCCACGTGTACTCAACCATCAGCGGCTTCTTGGAGTCCGACCTGCTATGGCGGGTCCTTCCATTTACCCTGCGTGGTGCCTCAGAACGATGGTGTCTTCAACCACCCTTTAAGTTCTGGAACCCGCTTGTCGTGGCATTTCGGGAAGAGTTCCTGCCGGTCATCTACTAATACCGTATCAGGCGTGAGCTGGCAACCAAATGAATCACCCTGAGGAGGGTCTGCGAGATTAGATTCAGGCCATGCAGGACCTCTTCCGTAGGGTGGTCCCTACTGGTGCTGAGACCGTTAAACCCTCGCTGATTTTACGAGAATGCCACCCCCATTTCCAGCTACTGCTGTTGGGTTGCTGCTTACCATCCCTCGAGGAGCTTGCTCGCTTTGCTCAGCAAATTGCCGAGCAGTCTACTGCAACCGTATCTATCGTCGCGCAAGGGAGATGTGAGCTCCACGGAGGCACGGAAGACGCCCATAGGTGTCGTCAGGATACTTGGGATGTCGCCAGCGTAGATATGCACGCCGTGTCTGGAAACGCCACGTGACGGGATGGTGCTGCGGTCCGGAAAGTAGCTGCCGTTGGTGCTATTGGTGACGTTGACAATCGGAGGAGGAAAAGGAATAATAGAAAAGGTAAATGACACCGCAACGTGCGCTTCATTGATATGTAGGCAGAAGAAGAACAGCACACGAAAGGTAACGTTGCATGGAGAAAGACGGCACTGCATGCATGCTTGGGGGAAGCAGGCTGCAGCAGAGACGGGGAATATGAAGATGTGAATACAGTCGAGTGTTACAATCAGAGTGGAGAGCAAGCTCACACTCGTGACCTTGAGAAGGAGAAGGCTGCCCTTGAAGCTGAGCTGGATGGCCTCAAGTGGGATACATTGCAGCCTAGCTACCTGCATCAGTCAGCTAGAGGATGTGTCGGGAAGCTTGACTGCTGAACATTATGGTCTCAAACACGCGCACGATGTCTACATGTACAAGGCAACCACCATGATTCACGAGAAGTACCGTCACATTTCAGACCCTAAGTACATGGGCTGGGCTCTGGAAGAACCTCTTGATAAGGAGCTGGACGCGTCGCAGTGGCGTCTGTTCGAAGCCAAGATATCCTGGATTGATAAAATGCACATTCTTGAAGCTGAGGTCTTCAACCTGAACTGAAAGATGGCCAAGAATTCACTGGAGTGCAGTCACACGGAGAGGCTCTTTGCAGATATTCCACACACCTCAAGGATAAGCAGCAGCAGTGTGCCACTTTCAAAGGCAGTTGCTGGAGAGGGACACTGAACTGGCAAACATGCGGCGTAGCCATGGCGAAAAGGTCCAGTGGCAGCGTGCATTCTAAGACTCACACCGACATTAGCTGTGTATGCAGGCAGCTGGCCTCCATGCGCAGCTGCCCCAAGCACAGCAGGACCACGACTGAAAGACCAGTTAAGTGCAGTCACTAACTTTGGAACTTAGCAAGAATGGAATGGAGTGCAAGGAGAAGCATTAGTGAACCCAAGGGCTTGAGGCCAGCCAGATGGCTTTGTCCTAAAAAGTGTCCGGACTAGAGAAGCAGCTCAGTATGGCGTCGTGCTCTGAGACGATTCTCATGAACAGTGTAAAGAAAAGTGAGGTTGAACAATGGATCATGCAGGCAGAACTTGCAAAGCTGAAACAGGTGCTCGCCTCGGCTGAAACAGCGAAAAAGTGGGTGACTGAAGAGCAACAGCAAGCGAACAAACAGCGGAGGCTTGAAGAGATGGCGCAACTTCGGAAGACCTGTCTAGAAAGGGTGACAGCAAAGATGAACCCGTTCATGCGGAAACCTACAATCCGCGTGGGCATTTTTTGCGCCAACGTGTCTGATCCAAAGCGCACCAACGGCGAGGGAGGTGTAAGCGCCGGAGGCATGTACAGCCGGACCTCCTTTGGGAAAGTCATGGCTCCAAGGCTGCAGAGGTCACCGGTGTTCAACGACTCCTATCTCAAGGAGTGCCCTCCACCTGCACGTGAATTGTGTGGATGATTACAACCATAGTATACGACCATGGCTTATAGCCCGGTAGGACTGGTGCTGCACCACGAGTATCAGTGTTCCGCCATGCTCTCTCCCACGATCATGGTCCTCGTACTGAATGAGTTCAGTGCACCTTCTTCGGGTGGCAGCAGAGTGTTGCCTGTCGCTGTTCGACTGAACAGTTACAACGTCCGGCGGTCCTTGGCGTGCCATGACCAGCAGGGCGCTGACTGTGCCGGCATGTGGCTGCATGCACCTAGTCTGATCCGCAGTGGCAAAGGTTAGCCAGGACATTTGTGTGGGCTAGCTGTGTGACGTCGCCCGCTTCCTTCTTCACGAATTTTTTTCTAGGGGGAGGGAGCAAAATGGAAGCGGCGACCGCGAGTTTGCTGATTGTAGGAAGACGAGAAGAAAACAATCACGTGCGCGCTCGTGGCACGTGGCAGCCGCTGGAAGTGGCGAATGCGGCCAGGGTTCCGATCAGTAATTATGATTTCTGTAATTATGATTTCCTGAAAGGTTCTCAGGCTAGCCTCAGCCCTGAACCCTTAAACCTTCTAAGTATGTTTACATATACCGAGGGTACACAATAGAGATATTTTGTTACCAACAACAAATGAAAACTGCAAAGAACGAGCAAGCGATCACTCATAATTAGCTTCTTTGGAGAAAATAAACTACGCACACAGAGAACAGGTGTGCCTTGTTATTTGCTGCGCTGCAGTGAACACAAAGTGGGAGCATTCAATATTTTCTCATCGCAATCGCTATTGTATGTGTATATGGCGATACGTATAAGCGAATATACGCACTCATCTTTTTGTAGGCTCATCTTTCTGGGCAGCAGCAGCGGCACAGGAAAGGCGCGTCCTAAAACTACATTTCTACGTTTACAGTGTTTCCTGCCTGGCGAGGTTTTGGGCAGCTGTCTCGACACGTGCGAAGGAGTAGCCGGTGACCGGCTGCGCAGGACGTTGCGTGGAACTCTCAGTCCGCGTCAACTGTATTAGGAATCTCGGATCGCGAACGTACACGTGTCTGTAAGGCTGTCATCAGCAAGCCGAGCGCAGAGGACACCACACGTGACGAAGACGCCCCCCTGCCTTCTAGCAGCTTTAAAAGGAAGTTCCACTGACGCCGTCTTCACTTGGGCAGCAGCAGCGGCACAGGAAAGGCGCGTCCTAAAACTACATTTCTACGTTTACAGTGTTTCCTGCCTGGCGAGGTTTTGGGCAGCTGTCTCGACACGTGCGAAGGAGTAGCCGGTGACCGGCTGCGCAGGACGTTGCGTGGAACTCTCAGTCCGCGTCAACTGTATTAGAAATCTCGGATCGCGAACGTACACGTGTCTGTAAGGCTGTCATCAGCAAGCCGAGCGCAGAGGACACCACACGTGACGAAGACGCCCCCCTGCCTTCTAGCAGCTTTAAAAGGAAGTTCCACTGACGCCGTCTTCACTTGGGCAGCAGCAGCGGCACAGGAAAGGCGCGTCCTAAAACTACATTTCTACGTTTACAGGTTTGTGAATCGCATCACGTTCTTATTATTTCTTAAGACACTACACACTTAACTGTGCCCTATACTGTTGCCCAAGAATTTGTCACCATGAGCACTGTTGCTAATGTACCTTGCTTTGATTGTGGCTTGTGTGTTGGTTCTGATGATGATTGCATGGTTTGCAGCGAATGCCTCAGTTCTTATCACATAGGAACTTGCTCAGGCATAAGTGAAAGAACATTTAGAGCGAAATCCGATGCAACAAAAAAACAGTGGCGTTGTCCCACACGCAGAGGAGCACGGGCAAAGAAGGTTGTCGATCATCCCAGTGTTTTAGCCATTGCAGAGTTAACAGAGACAGTGAAAAACCTGAAGGATACTATTGCCCATATCGAGGCCAGTGTCCAAATGCTGTCTGACAAATATGATGGAGTACTTGCAGCCATTAAGGAACAGGATAACAAGTTGTCAGATATGAAACGGAAAGTTGATTCCGCAGAATCAAGCTCGAACACTAAACAAATTCTAGACATAAAAGGTGAACTGAACGAACTAGAGCGGCATAACAGAAGGCTGAATCTCGAGTTTCATGGAATTCGTAAGACTGAGCACGAGAACTTATTGGATAAGGTCAACGCAATTGCTGCATCAATTGCGATGCCCGCTCTGACAGGAACTGATGTTACCGCGATACACCGCCTTCCCTCTAAGGCGGAAAGGACCCCGGGCATCATTGTACGTTTCTCACAACAGTCAGTTCGAGACAGCTGGCTACATAGTCGTAAGAAGCTCAGGGATACCAAATCCGAAGTGATGATTCAAGAAAACTTAACCAAACAAACGCGAACTCTACTTCGGGAGGCAAAACAATGGGCGCGAGAGAATGACGTCCGTTTTGTGTGGTGTGCGAACGGTAAAGTTCTAATGAGACGCAGAGATGGTTTTCCTGCCGTTCTGGTGAAGAGAAAGGAAGATTTCTCTAAATTGGCTTGAAAAGTCAGAATCGTTCATAACTTTACTTTTTAGGAATCATGTTCAAAATTACCATCAGATCTACATAAATACATTGGAGACAACTATATGCCTGGCATAAAAATTTTTCAGCTAAACTGTCAGTCCACGAGAAACAAATATGCATCGCTAAATTCCTTGTTTTCAGAGTTTCATTTCCGCTTTGACATCATCATGCTGACTGAAACTTGGTACACAAATGATGATAACCCATTTTCTATGCCTGGTTATAATGTTTTCTGTGTTAATCGCACGCACAGTAGAGGGGGTGGTGTCTGCTTACTTGTAAAAGAAACCTTTGATTGTCAACTCTTAACAGAATTTTGTTATTCAGAGCCTGATTGTGAAATGCTGACAGCTGTCCTAAGCAATTACGTCATCTCAGTTATGTACCGTCCTCCATCTGGAAGTATTACAACTTTCACGGCTCGTTTGGAGAGCCTATTTCACCACGCTATGCTCAATAACCATGTAACTGTTTGCGGCGGCGATATTAATATTGACATGCTGTCTAATGGAACTTCACAGCATGAGATGACGTGTTTGTTTGATAGCTTTGGATTGGCTAATATGATTAATATGCCAACAAGAGTTACTGCCTGTTCATCTACATTAATTGATGTCTTTCTCACGAGCATTAGTTCTGAGGATACTAAAGCTGGGACCATTTCATGCGACATTAGCGATCACCTTCCCATATTTTTAGCTATTAGGCAACGAATAAAAAAGAAACGACTTTCCATACCAGTGCGTTCTATAACATCCAAAAATCTTGAAAACTTTCGTCAGGAACTAATTAATACATCCTGGAACGATGTTCTCGCAAATGACAACCCGAACATTGCTGTCAATACATTCATAGAAAAATTCAAGGAGGTATATGACCATAACTTCCCTCGAATTACCCACCGCCCATCTAAAAAAATTAGGAAGCCATGGATCACACGGGACCTGTTGCATCAAATCAATGAAAAGAATGTAATGTATAATGCATTTCTCGTCTCTCGTGACCCACAGCTACTTAGTACCTTCAAAAAATTTCGTAATCGTCTAAATAAGGACATCCAAAAGGCTAGACAAAACTACTTTCATAACATTTTTATGCAATCAGCTGGAAATTCTGCTTCCACTTGGAAAAACATCAATAAAGTGTTAGGAACACCCACCTCAAATAGCGTAATTACGGAAATTACAATTAATGGTTGTGTTATTAATGGTAGTAACTTATCCAATACATTTAACGATTATCTAGTAAACTTAGCTTTTCCAGAAACATCTCTTGATGCGACATCATACGTTTCCAATAAATGCTCAAGTACTATGTTTGTAAGACCTACATGTGAAAGCGAGGTATATAAAACAATCATGCGGCTTAGAAATAGTAACTGCTGTGATTGTTTTGATTTTCAAATCAAACCAATTAAACACACCGCCGAAATAATTGCCCAACCATTTTCTGAAATCATTAACGTTTGTTTGGGAAAAGGAATTTTTCCTGCAATACTTCAAACTGCTAAAGTGTGCATCTTGTACAAAAAGGGAGATAAGAATAATTTAGCAAACTATAGACCCATCTCAATTTTGCCAGTATTCTCTAAAATAATAGAAAAAATTCTTCACTCCCAGCTGGCAGAATTCATTAACAAACATAATATGTTATGTGACGCACAATACGGTTTCAGGAAATATAGATCGACTGAGCTTGCCCTCCTTGATCAGAAAGAGTTCATTCTAAATAGCATAGAATGTAAACAACTAGTACTCGGTGTCTTTATCGATTTCAGTAAGGCCTTCGACTCTCTAAATAGACTATTACTTTTACGTAAGCTGGATTTATACGGTGTACGAGGTGTTGCTTTAGACTTGCTCGACTCATATCTAAGCGAAAGGAAACAATACGTGTGCATAAACAATTTTTCTTCGGTGACTAAACCAAATTCTCTTGGAGTGCCTCAGGGCAGTATTTTAGGTCCATTCCTGTTTAATTTGTATATAAATGATATTGTAAACATAGACCCTTCAGCAAAATTCGTTATTTATGCGGACGATACAAGCGTATTTTTTGCACATAACGATACTGACCAGTTGATTCAAAAAGGAAATAATATATTAGAGAAGATATATAAGTGGGCATGTTCCAATGGACTATTAATAAATGCGGAAAAAACCAAAGCGGTTATATTTCGAGCAAAAGGCAAGCAGGTACAAGTAAGTTCTCCGCTCTATCTTAATAACAGTCTGATTGAAATAGTTGACAATGTCAAAACATTAGGTATCGTATTTTCAAACAACATGCTATGGGATGCACAAGTAGAGCAGGTGGCAACAAAAACGGCACGTGTACTTGGTATAATTTATCGCAACAATTATCTACTTCCATTAAAAACAATACTTATTATTTATCATTCCTTATTTATGTCCTATGTAAACTATTGCTTTATAGTATGGGGTGACACAACACAAACAAATATTGAGAAGCTTACTAGACTTCAAACTAGATTTCTGAAAATTATTGCTAAGAAAGAACCATATCAATCAGTTATGTACATGCAACAAAAATATAAACTAATCAGTTTTCAAAATCTTTACAGTTACAACATTTGTAGGACTATAAAAAAAGAGCTGAAGCAAAAAACTGTACTATCTGACTTAGCCAACCTGCAACCTTCGGAAAATAAATATGATACCCGTAAGCATAACCTCTGGTTAATACCACGATCACGCACAAAGTATGGTGACCAAATGGTACGCAGTGTTATTCCCAGAATGTTGAATTATTTAAGCAGCAATGACGTAAATATAGAAACCATGACCACAAAAAATATTGCATCTCTGTTCTTATAAATTGTATTATGATGAAATCTACCCTTTTGTATCCGTTTGACCTCTTATGTATTTTTCAACACATGTATACACAGCCTCTTCAAGCTACTGATGTTTTGTTCTTCTATTCGTAGGAACTGTTGTATCCTGTTTACGTTCAGATTATGTAATTATTTTATTCCCAATAGCATGGGAATTTCTGTACATTATGCTTTTGTTCTCATTTGTATGCCACTGCTTGTGACCCATTTATTTTTAGGTAGCGGGAGCTAGTCAAGTTGTTTTAGTGCAGCTTTTACTCCCGCCATCCTTCATGTTGTACCAGACATGAAAATAAAGATTCAATTCAATTCAATTCAATTCAATGTCTTTTTTTCATGTTTTGAATTTGTACAATTTATGAGGTACTAACGTTGTTTTCTATAGCTTAAGCGTAACTTTAAACCTTGTTGCACCCGGAGGAGAGCTTCTTCAGGAGTTTAGTTCCGGGTGCATTGTAGCAATGGCTTCTTGTTTTGAAACAATGCGACTGCTCTATTTTTCCTATGGCTTGCGACATCTTGCCTCAGCGACACAGTGTCATGACAGTGTGTGTTAATTGTCAGCAGCTTGAAATCTAGGTAAGAAAGAAGAAAATTATGCT
The DNA here is from genome assembly GCA_013436015.1 of Rhipicephalus annulatus. Taxonomy (NCBI): domain Eukaryota; kingdom Metazoa; phylum Arthropoda; class Arachnida; order Ixodida; family Ixodidae; genus Rhipicephalus; species Rhipicephalus annulatus. Next base: position 52,723 of record WOVY01004467.1, read on the forward strand.
ACATGCCTTCTTTCATTAGTGCTAGTATTTATGCGGCCTGTGACTCGCACTTGAGGCTTAGGCGTGTCCAGGCACAGTCTCCGTTCTTGTGGCCTTCATATCCTTGTCCAACAAGCATTCTACTAATCAAAATACCTTCCACTTTCACTTTGCTTCTTCTTATACGTGGGGCCAAATATCCGCTCTCTGCAAGCGCTTGCTCACAAAACACTCATTAACTCTCAGCTGTATATGTAGTTACGTCCATCACACAAGTTGTACAGTCCCCTTCACTGCATGGGCGTGTTTGCGTTGATCCTTCGCTTCACCGTTATTTTACCCTCTGAGCACCTTGTGCTTCCCTATAGGGGGAGTTATGCTGCCACCGAAGTCAGAATTGACACTTTACAACTCCTTGACACTGCGGGGGGTGCTGACACCCCCTGTAAGTTGTTTGTGCTGCGTGGCACACATGTCTCGCCCAAAAGCCGCATTTTGAGTTACAACCACCGGGTAGAGGTGGCGTTGTGATCCCGAGAGTTGTCCACCACTATCGCCATACTCATCATGGTAGTAGCGCCGGCGGTAATCCTTGGCGGAAGGCAAGCCTTGGTGGCGGGCGAGAGTTGAGCGAGCATCTTTTGCACGTGGTGGTTGCCGCGAACGGTTGTCTCTTGCGGTGGGTCTGCCGCGGACGGCACCACGGGCCGCCTGCGGTAGGCCCACGTGGTGAGTAAAGCTTTGGCGACACCACCTTTTGTGTGCTCTTGTGTTATGTTGTTTGAGTGTATAGTAATTTTGTGTAATGATGACTTAGCGTGTTGATAACGATTGATGTATCGATTCGGCGCATGATATAGTCGTTGTAAATTAGCTAAATAGATGTATGTGTTTGTTTGCCCCGACCGCGTCCACTGTATCCGTTCGCTCCAATAGGGTGGCGTGGCGCTCGCTCGCCAATGTCGAGACTCCACAACACTTCTCTTTATTTTCAAGTGGTTTTTGTGAGAATAACCTCAGTACACTTTTTTTTCTAAACCACAGTCCACTGGGCCTTACCGGAACAATGGCTGCTCGAGCTATTCGTGCAAAAATTAAGCACGGGAGCAGTAGACGCGTATGCTATCACCGCTGTACACTGCGGCCCTTTGTCCGGTAGTGAGCGGCTTAGTTGTCTCGCGACTGACGCCTCTAGATAAATGTCGCTACTCTCCACCAGATGCTCTTTTGTGGCACGCTACCTATCTACCGCTAGTTTGTTATGGGGAACCAGCGCTGGAGTTTCCAAGGACATGAAGCACCGCCCTGTCGAGCACGGACGGAAACATTCCGCGTACAAACAAATACTAACGTGAACCATGCCGCCATGCGCGATGAACGGACGACGAAAAAGTAGCCTTGAGACCGCCATTATTGTTGTAGTCGTGAATGTCACAACCACAAAAAGTTTCATTTTTTACAGGAAAAATAATCCAGGACATTCGTACTTGCCTCCCTCCGGCGTCGATATCCACCAATGCACGCGGGTTGGTGCTCTGGAAAATATCACAAGTCTTTCAATAAAAACTTAACTTGAAAATGTTCAACAAAGCACATGAAAACTTAGCTTGCCTAAGCATCGTGCCTTATATTGCACACACCATATTTATTCGCTTGTAACACGACCATGATTGTAACGCGAGGGGTAACATATCAATACGTTTAGGAAAAAAATTGAATTTTGGTACTCAGTACGCTAGGGTCGACTTTAGTATCAAAAATCTGAAATAATAATAAAAACCCTCGCGTCCCATTCGAGTAAATACGGTATTATATCTGACGGTCACATGCACTGTTCCACACGATGGCTGCTAAAAAAACCACGATGATGTACGCATGTTGCATTAGTGACCACACCTTACATGGCAACCACATGTAGAGTGCAGTTCACACCGAACCACTACAAAATAAACTATCACCAGGTTGTTCAAAGATATTCTTTTTCTATTTAAGTATCATGCTTAGACGAAGGCTGACCGCAAGCTTGCGAACGGTCTGCAGATGATGGTGAGTCGACTTCGTTTCAGCGCGAACGCTGCGACATGTTTGCACTTGCGCTAAATCTCCCCTTTACACTGGCCTTTCATGTGAAAGTTGCCTTAGACACTCATTTCGCGATTCACCGTCTGCTTCAAAAACTTCTTTTAAAGACCTCTATGCGAGCATTTTGTGGATTCATGCTAGCCGTTGAACACACCGTAAATGACAGCACGTACCACAAAGGTTTGTGTCATATATTGTGCAAGAGCTGCGACTACCAACTACGTAAATGTGATGTCGTTCAAAACAGCTTATTCTGGGCTGAATGCAACTTGAGTTCTGTCATAGAAACAACTAGTTTCACTCTAAAGCGGGCGTATAACGAGCAACCTGCACACTACGTTCAGCTTCGCACGTGCTATTCGAACACACTCACCTGTAAATTTATCCCGTACAATACTTGGCACTACTTCGAAAGGCCACACTTTTTCTTCCGCGTCATATAGACGTATATGCACTTCACATTGGGCGGTGTCTGTTTTTTCGGCAACACAGTCTCGCGAAAGTATCTGACTGCACACACCACGTCGCTGAAACCGTAGCAGAAAATAGGCGCTGTAATCAGTGCTTTCATCAAGATGTCCAATTCTTCGCTGTACTTGCGTGTTCCAATGTACCTACAACACGACGCACGTCAGAAAAAGCCGAGGGTAGTTCCGCACGGCGTTCAACATGCGACGTGTGCGCACGTTAACACGTTCCCTTAGTGCACCTTATGGCGGCTCTCCCATACAAGCTGGTTTCCAGACAGCTCGCCAGAACAACGCATCGTTTAAATATTACGCGCGCATAGAGGAAGGCAAGGCGCGCCACCTGGGAAGCGCTGGCTCCCTAAGCGCGAGTGGTGGCCTAATACATAGCTCAAAAGATCTACTCCCTTCGCTTGAAACCAGAAAGCACCGTGGTTGATTTTTCGCCCTCTGTAGCTGTTTATAGGATTTCACAGTCACAGGTGGTGGCTGTACGTCTACCAATGCCATGGGGAACGAAACTGTCAGCACAATGTTCTCGCCATTGACGCGTTGGTGCAGGTGCCTGCCTTTACAATGCTCGACTATATTTGGTGCATCTTTATAGCCGCTATGGATATCACTTCTGAAAGCAGTTCCAGCAATGCTACGTGATGTGAGCCGTGTGTCACGATAAAACAGGTGGTAGACCACAGAGAGCGCAAATACACTACGACACCTCTCGCGTGCCCGGGGGCACAAGCTGGCTCACGCACGTCAGGCACACATCAACTTGAGCGCTTATGGCAAGTTTATGCGTATGCATCACGTGATCCTCCAGTGCTCATGCCGAAGAGTGCATGGAATAGATTTGGCTTGCTATGGCTACATTGGGCGAGTGGCAGAGATTTCAACTAGCTTCCTTGCATCATGGTTTCGCGCTGCTTCAAAATGATGTGCAAGGAAGCAACTAACGCTACCGTCTTCTCGGCCAGCCTTCGAAGACATCTATCTTTTTTCCCACCGGCGGCAGAGATCGTCATCGCGATGCCCATACCCCCTTCTCTTCTTCATCGACGCTGCCAAGACTAGCGTGTTCTTCCTCCTCCCCTCCCGCAAGCAGTCTGTTTTGTGTTTCCTTCTTTCTCTTTTAACTCTCCTCTCAGTGCGCGCACCGGTTGAGGTGTCCTCTTCCTCGTGTGCGCTTTAATGGCTCCTTCACACCTGTGACTCCTCTAATTTTACAAAGTCAGCAAGATGCACCCGATCCTGCTGTTCGCTACCCTCTCCGCTAGTTATCACTAGCCTTCGCCTTTGCTTTGCGGTCACGGGAAAGAGAGCCCCTTCATACAGCGCCTCAGTGACGGGAATATTAAGTGTTATTTTTTGTTCAGTTGTGTACAGATCCGTGGGGCGGCGTCTTGAGTTCTTCGTTATCACAATGTTGGAGGTCACGCTGGCTCTGCAAGTGATACGGTGTTTTCAGACAGCGCATCGCCGTTCGTGGCGCTATACGGGCAACCAAGGGGACGCTTTAAGGTGACGCTTCTGCAGAACTAGCTCTGTGAGGTGGTGGCGGCATTGCTGCCAGTCACGAAGAAGGAGCGTGAAGGAACAAATCCGACAGACGTACGATAATGGAAAGGTACACACGTCCATCACGTTTCCTTAGAATAGCGCTCCGAAGCATACTTGGTGCAGATGACTGAGACGCAAAAAACATTTCGTGAAACGGGGATAGTGGAAAAGAAGAAAGAACTGCGCCAACTACCAACTGTTTAATGATAGTCAAAGAAACACACAGGAAAAAGAAGACGATTCCGCGAATGCATGCACAGCCAACAAACGTCGTACATCGTCATGTTCAAGGATATACTTCTATCGAGAAACGGCATTTCTGTGAAATACAACATTATAGATGAATCATTAGTACAATCGGGACCTTTATTTTTGACATAAAAATCGTGTCCAACAGCTCTCCAGCTGTTTGTTTGCTGCTCCTACCAAGCATCACTGTTTGCTCAAAACACTTACAGTGTTTTACACTTACAGGCTTTACAGTGCGCAGGAAGATGCGCATGATCGTTTTTGCCTAAACTATTGGCATGCTCCCTCAATCGGTCACTGATGCAACGTCCCGTTTGACCGACGTAGGACTTGTCGCCAGCTTAGGGATGTTGCATATATCACCACTTGTGCACAGCGCCTAAAAGGCTTCGTGTGCTGCTTCTGGCAGCCCCTTTGCTCATCGCATGTGATACGCGGGCACAATTGAGCCAGCGTGTTGTGAACTGAAAAAACGAGCGGGATATCGTAGCGGGTGGCCACCTTTTTGAGGTTATGACTCACACGGTGTACCTAAGAGGCCACCTCTGGCTTGACCCGCTCCATCATTTTCAGGCGCACAATTTCATTGACGGCACTGCCTTTCAACTAATGCAGCAGGGATTCCACCACGAAACCAACACCATGCGGACTAAAGGTAGCCGGCCTTAAAAAGAATTTCAAGGTGAATCAATAAGGTATAGTCTCCATAACATGGTCACATAATTTGCGTCAAACCAACTCCACGAAAAGCAGTGAGAATCCGCGCTTCACAGTCTTCACAGTAAAAAAGATTTGTTACTGTACGACTCAGTGCACTCAAAGACTGTGGAAGACTGTACGATGGCGCATTCAAAGTTGGCGCTGTTCTTTCTTCTCTTCCGCTTTTCCCTTTTCACAAAATATTTTTTGCGCCTCAGTCATCTGCATCAAGTAATAACCAACTCGCCCAAAAACAGGTTCTTTTGGCTCCTAAGCATGTGTAGTCCAAGCAGCCCTACCCTTCCCGTGGCGCTCCCTCACGACCACTCTCTAAACTAAGGTGGACTGACCACTCCCTTTGAAGAGTGCGCGATTGGAATGGCATTGAAAGAAACAAAGAAGGCGTTGTTCACACTGAGCATTCCGGCTGCCGAAAGTGGGCCGAATCTGATTCGGTGGCGGCCAGATCCGCGAAAGGGCTTTCTTCGCCCCATTCGCTCTCGGACCGATTTTTGCGGCATCTGCTGCCATATCGCCTCGTCGCGAACTAAAAGTAGCACTAGCCGAGGAATTCAAAAAATGGTGGCCAAGTTGAACTCACTCGTCATGTCACTGTCAAATAACATGCGCTTAGCAGAAACGCTCAATGAATTGGTGCGTAAGCACCCCGTCCTATACGACAAACGCGACTCCGAGCACAACGCCAATATGCTCAAGGACGACTTGTGCAACAAAATAGGCAACGAGCTCGGATTGGCTGGTAAGTACGAATTCCTGTGCATATATGGTGCTTTGCACATTAAATTGCGAGCACCTTGGGATGCACTTGCCTTTCTCGTAAAAGTTGCAACGAGCATTGAAACGTGCAAAACAATATGGCCAAACTCTTCACGGGCGCACTGAAGTTGTGAGCCGCCGACTTCCATCCCGTGCTCGCCCCGTGGATGATTGTTTCCTCGACAGATGGCACGCTATGGCTGCATGTTCGGCGAATTCGCCGATGCGGTGCGCGTCCAGTGCAAACGACACTGCGTTTCGGCGACTGGAGAATTTCGCTTGCTGTAGAAAGCGGATGCTTCAGCGTGGGCTAGGGGTAAGCGGAATACCCCCGCTGTGCCATCGCGCAGGAGGCCGCAGTGCGGACGCAAGAGTACCTCGCCGGTAGGACACACGTCTTCTACGACAGCTAAGTTTTACAATAATTCTTCGCTGCTGCCTCCAGCGTCGTCCCGATCTCGCCACTGAACTCCAGCGAAGACTGAGTGACTGTGCTACGTCCATGACAGCCGAGCTTGTGGGTCTGAAGCTCGCTTCTGATGTCCTTCGCGACTCGCCGGCTGTCAAGAGCGCAGTTCTACGCCAGCTCGCGAAGGAGGACTCCCGCTCACCACTCGTGCAGCGTGTCGTTGAGAAGCTCCAAGCGCTTCGAGAGGGTGCTTGTGTCGTTGTCTTGGAGTAGCTCCTATACCACTTCGGTATAAAGATGACACTCTGCCCGGGTGGCGCTGCGACAAACACTGCCATCAGCGCCCCTAACGCCATGCCGGCCAATGCCATTACTGGGTAGTGCACGAAGAGCCGTCAGCATGTGAACGGGCACAGCCCCCCCCCCCCCTCTTTTGGTGTTCAGGTGTGGTTTCCTGAAAATGAAGGACCTGGCAAGCTTCTTCCGTCAATCCAACCTCGCTTTCAGAAAAGTACACAGCTTATCAAAGCGAACTGTACGTACAGTGCAAAAGATGGTTCGGTTATTACGGCGTAGTGCAACTCGCAATTCAAGGGCAAACGAGCATCACATGACATCGAGTTAGAGGCAAGCACTCCGACTTGCTTCCTATAACGCCAAAGTGGGTTAAATGTGGCATACACACGATACCAAAGCGATAAAGCAATCTATCTTGTGATCAGTGGGACGAAGCTCACTTGATCCGGCACGAATGGCCTCAGTAATTTTCGTCTTTGCAGTTGCATTCTCCATCAACCTTTCGCTTCCTGCGCGTTGAAGTGTTTTATTACGCATCCTAGAATGGTGGTTGTCATCCGTTTGTATATACTGCAAATGTGAATTCATGCTTGTCCACTTTCTAGGTGTACAAAGAAAGGCAAAACCGAGGCCTTCTAGTTGGCTCCTGCCATCGCGGAAACCATGGCAAGAAAAGCCTGACTGTGGTCACGAGCAGTATTTTGCGATTTACCTGTATGACGGACGTGTTCGCACTTGCTAGTTAAAGCCGAAATTTAGAGACTTCAAAGCCTATGTGCACGATGGTGTGTGGTGGCGACCATTTCAGATTATCGGTGGTCGTGGCGTACGCCAGTTTTTTGCATGCGTACTGTTGCATGGCGCGCACCACGTTCAGAAGCTCTGTTGAGCTTCATAATCAAACTTCACCTGGTTCACCGCCAAGGCTATTCAAAAGAATAACAGCAGACCTACATCAACACACTTTCTCATGCAATCGGCTGTAGAGAACGCGAGTAATTTGCCTACACGAAACGTTCGCAACGGCCCGTATGCAGCGCTTTCGCTGTTCTGCTTTGCGAAGGCAATGGAAACCGTAAAACGGGAGTCATTTACATCCATCGCAATTCACAACGCAACAGTAGCATCCACTGATGTCTTTCTTTGTCAAGCGCGGAGCTGTCGCGTCTGCTCTTGCTTTCGCCGTCGTTCTGACAAGTGAACCAGCAAGCAGTTCTCGGTGTTTCGGTGGCGCGTCCAACTAGCGGAGAGAAACTCGTAGTTATTTTCTGAGTTTTCACTGTGCAAACACCTAATATTTAGCCCAATCACTGTTTCGCACGCTTTAGTTGCACCTGGTTGCGCCTCAAACTGAGCAAGAGAGTCGGACTTCATTTTACCCGAAACTGAACCGACAGGTGGCACCACGTGTCTTCAAAACACAAGAGTCTGACGTCAATTGCAGGCGACGAGGCAGCGGACAAGCTCACAAAGCGAGCACACTCCGCCACCACCATGCTAATGGATTACGCCACGTCATTTCACTCTACGCGCATGAACTTCCGTCGTGAGCTAGCGGACGATCTTACTGACGCGAGAGTCGCCGCTGGACGCCTCCCTTCTTCACTACGTACTTTTTGATTTTCCCGCCGCAATCGCGCAATCCTGTTTTCTATCGCCCTGCGGACTGGTTCTGTCTGGCCCGTGGAACGTAAACATCGTCTCTGCAGCACGGCTGCAGCAAACTGCATCGAATTATAGTGCCTACAAAGTATATTCTAGGCAATATAGTCGAGACACTATAGGCACTATAATCTACACACTGTAGCTCCAGGCACTATAGTCGAAACTTCGTCGGCTGTAGAAAGTTTGAGTCAAAGATTTCTGCAACATTTGTTTTTATTCATATAAACCCTAAAGGCCCATTCGGGAATTAAATATGGGGGTTTTAGTTCTACAATAAATTTGCAAATCAAAACATTGTTGTTATATAATCAAAAAGGGTACACAAAGTAAAATACAGTTCCACAGACAAAGATGCAAAAGGGGAGAAAAATTGGTCACATGAATCAGAACTCAATCAGAAGGACACGGCTATAGTGCAAAAAAGTATAAATAAATACACAGAAAATTGCCTTAAGGAAAAAAATATTTAACAATGAAAGAATTAAACACAAATATGCACATATAAACATGCATAACTAGGTAATTCATTTGTCCAAGACAATATTCAACTGGTTTACAAAAGCGGCATGATCAATTATTGAAGCGATGTCCTCCGGTAGTGTGTTCCTGTGATGTTTGGTTTATACATGCCTGTGCGTGCAAAGAAAGGTTGTATTTTGAATTGGTGATGAGTACGTTGGAAATATAAGGTGTGTTTATGCGGGCTTCACGAAAGCGCAATTTACTATAATAAAGCGTATGAAAATGTGACAACAGTGATGACAGTCGGTGTTTTTCAAGAGGGGGTAATGGAAGTGAGTGTTGAATATCTGTAATGCTGTAGTGTCGGGAGTACTGCTTGGTGATGAATTTTGCCACTCTATTTTGTATTGATACTAGTTGATGGATGAGATATGATTGATGTCGGTTCCAGATGATAGATGCATATTCAATCTTTGAACGGACAAGTGTAATGTACCCAAGCGTTTAAATGGTAGAGTTCGCCAAGTACAGGATTCTTTTAATAAATCCAAGTGTTTTTGGTACCTTACTAGTTAAGATATCTGTGTGCTCATTTCATTAGAGCACAGATGATAAATGAATTCCAAGGTATTTAAACATGCATACTTTTTCAATGGGGGACCTTGAATTTTACATTGGATCAGTTCTGTTCGCTGTGCTCTTGTAGATATCATGGCCTTAGTTTTGGAGGTGTTCATTTTCATTTGCCACTGGTCGCACCAAAGGGCGAGTTATTAAGGTCGGACTGTAATAATTCGTAAGCTTGGAAGCTGTCAATTTTATGTGTAATTTATGCAGTAAGCTGCAAATGATCTGATTGTAGATGACAAAGCTTGTCCGGTGTCGTTGACGTAAATGAGAAACAAAATTAGTGCCAGGACCGATCCCTGCGGAACACCACACTTTACATGGGAAAGTGAAGATGTATGTCCATTCACATAAACTGATTGGCTGCGGTTGGTCAGAAAACTAGTTATTTTTGTAATGATCTCGTTGTTAATGTTCAGATTGGTTAACCTAATTAATTGGCGGATGTGTGGAACCTTGTCAAATGATTTTAAAAAAAATCAATGAATACAGCGTTCATTTTAAAACCAGTGGGAATGGCTTCGTGTGAATCCGTTATCAATTCAACAGGTTGGGTTTCACATTAATGACCGCGAAGGAAACCATGCTGATTGTTGGAAAACAAATTTTGTTCTAATAAAAATGTTATGACGGTGGATGATATGAGCTGCTCTAGCAATTTACGGCGTACGCTCGTTAGTGAAATGGGCCTGTAGTTTGGTACGAAGGATGAATCTAATACTAGGAATCAGGTGCGCAGTTTTTCAAGTGTCAAGAATGCATCCTGTGTTGACCGATTGCTGAATGATGGCCACTCAAATAGTTGATGTAGCTGTTTTTTTAGCTTCGACATTTTTGCGCTGATGTTATCTGGTCCGGGAGCTTAACTGACTGGAATGCGATCTATAGCAGCATCTACACCCTCCCGATTGATTATTAGGTCAGGCATTGCAGCGTTTATTTTCGAGAACTTGAGATTCGGCGGTATTGATTCTTCTGATGCAAAAACTGTAAAAAATGGTGGTTTAGTTCGTCTGCAACATTGTACTGCAACAGTGGCTCACCGTTTTTCGTTATGAACACAACGGACAAAACATGATGATTTCAGATTCACTATTTGCCAAAACGTTCCAGAGTTTTTAAATGTTGTGATAAGTCGTAGTTGTAAACTTCCCTTTCGCTGCGTCTATTTTCACTTTGCACAGTCTTGACTGTTCACGATAGCATTCCCAGTCGTTGGTCGCATTCTAACGTTTCCCCTTTAGGTGTATTCTTTTTTTATTTATGAAGCATTTCACTTGTTTTGTAAACCACGTATTTCTATTTGAAGAATCGATGGTGGTTTTGGGAATATGTTTTCTTCAAGTTCATGTACCGCAGTTTCGAAGATTTACCGGTTTTTATTTGTATTATGATCGTAAAATGTCAAAAAAATGGCCTAGAATCTGATATTAGGTCACTATTTAAGACATGTGCATTGGCTTTGTTGTAGTCGTATATTGTTTCCTTTATTTTGGATAGTTTCTTACATTTTAAGGTGTACTCACAGCGGATAACATTGCAGTCACTCATGCAGTCAATCACTCGCAATACCATGCTTTGTGGGTCTGTAGTTAGCGCAAGACCTAACAGTGAAATACCACGTTTGGGACATGTCACCATCTGGCTTAAACTAAAGAAAGAAAGAACATCAACAAACTGCTGGCATTCATGCTTTCTTGCGCCACCGATAGGTTTCTATCGCAGCCAGTTGACCAACAAAAAAATAAGCCTTGAGAATATTGCTTTCGCTTTCAATTTATGTTAGGCAAAATAGATAAAGGCACTGTATGATTTTTTTTGAATGTAGGTTGTGATTAAAAAAGCAGGCAACTTCAACACTTATCTGAAACCCTCTGCTACATCATGCATGATAATATCGCGGATAATACACATCGAGTCTCATAATTTATTGGTTTTCATTGATAGCCTTTTTGGGAATAAACATATTATTGTTTGATTTAGAGTATCCCGCCTGGGGCTGCCTAGCACTATTCTTCAAGTCTTTAAATATGTCTAGCGAAGTGTTGGTGCGAGTTACTATGCACACGGATAAGGGTGCATATTTGCTGTTTTAATATAATATATTATTGGTAATCGATTATTGACTTCTACAATTTGCGTCGTTTTAGGATCTCATTTCTTCTTTTGATCGTATTCGCTACCTCGTGAATATGGACTATTGTGAACGATTATAACGGGAACTAATTCCTTTTTAGTAGCCCTCCAAGGGGGGTGAAGTGTATGAGTTTTCCTACATACTTGTACTGGGCCCTCTTTTATATCCACAAGAAATACCATGCGAAAAAGTAACTAGGTTTTGCAGGATCCCCAACAGTGGTCAACATGGTGTGAGCGAGCATCACTTGAGAAACATTAACGAGACGTTTAGTACACGATCTAGGTGTGATCGCAACAGCCTGACGAATAATTCTTTAGGCATAAACCCATAATTATCAGGTGAGAATAGTGGGTCTTATGGAATTCTGAATTAACGGGGAAAAACCCCACTCAAGAGGAAGCCGAGCAATTACAGCTTGTCACTTCTGTTGGACACATACAAAACGAAGTCAGAATGGTACACACCTAAAAATAACCAGTATATCTTGACCAATTTGCTGAGCTGTAAAAATGATTCGTTTATCAAAATATTTTTGTTGATATCAATTTCAGAGATTGGTGGAATTCGGTGACACTAGTCACTTTGTTCTCGCTTAGCGCAGACGAAATATACAATAACACAAAAATTACCGAAAGAGCACAAAATGTTGAACAGTCAAACAAAGAGGCGCACATTCATTACGATCAAACAACATATGATGATCCAACAAAGGTAAAACAGGTAAATTACTGCAAGTAGTCGAACCTTTATTAACAATACGTAATAGCTTGTAAAAAGATCAAATTTCCTTTAAAAAAACGAAGGAAACACTGCAGCTGTTTGACAATGATTGGAATAGGAGGTTAAAATGTCAGCAATGGCCACGATTTACGTGTGCCAAAAAAAACGGCGGAAATCGCTGACAAAAGTTATAGGAAATGGTCAACGATTTTTCCGTGGCAAGAGTTTGTAACTTGGTTTGGAGACGTGTACCTCAACCAATTCCTTGAGGATGTGCAACCTTTAACTAATTTATTCGAAGGTGCACACCCACCAACACTCTCCCAACATATCTTTCGAAATGAGCTAGCATGAAAAAAAATGCAATTGATGATTGGATATTAATTAAGGCCGAAGAAAAATCACGGAGAAGGAGAGATTTCAAGAACTGACATTAGCGCTTCGTGGTATTTCTAAGCCTGTTTTCTCGGCATGTTCTCAATGAGATGAAGCCGCGTTTAACTCTGCCCGACGGCCGTGACATCCCTGCATCGCGAACACTAACCGAATCGCATATGTAGATATACACCTCGCAATGATCCCCGGTGGTGCCCGTACTGGGTTGCGTACACGCTATATTACTGCCAGCGTAGCGAGAACTCATTACGCTTTGCTCGTCAGAGTCCTTTGAAAAAGTCCTTTATTAGTGCGCCCTTTCCGCAATTTAATCCAATCGCGCGTCCCGCCGCTGATCCCCTTTGCGCCTCTGAATGCCGCTTTCAGAGGACATGATTAAACTTGTCCCCATCTCGTTCTCCCTCCCTCTCTCTCGGTCTCGGGACCGGACCTGGCGCACAACGTGTTTTCACTCGCTCCGAATGCTATTGCCTTTTCTGACTGCCGGTGCCGAAGCCTTTCTTTTCAAGGAACGGGAAGCAGAAACAAGATCGCGGCCATTGCTCAAAAGACCTTGGGAAAGCAGGTTTGATTCGGTTCAGTGGAGACATCGTCTCTGATTAGAGGCAATCCTTGTTTTGCACTTCGGGGCAAGAAACATATATATAAAGGAAAAAGAGGCAGAGAAATGAGAAAACCTTGTTTGGAAACTTTCGTATTGCGAATTAATTTCGAAATAAGGATCAATTTCAAAAATTTGCCTTGTAAGACAAGACCCGAGTATCAGGGCGGCTTTATCAGCGTCTTCTTAATTCGGATAATATAGATAATAGTTCACAGAATACTATCGCTTTGATCTAGAATATTCATGATAGGCCGACTTTATAAGTCCATTTCACCGTACGGTGAAGCTCCGTTTTTCGTCTTACGTGTATGTACAAAACATTATAACGAAACATTTCTATGGAAAACGAAACCACAGAAATCTGTTTAAACAATTTTTTTTGCTGTTGCAACTTTCTTCTTGCTTATACAAGTTGGCTATAATAAATCTCTAGTGAAGTCACAATCAGAATTGTTATGCTCAAAACAAACCATGATGTAAATAATAGCTGAAAATATAAGTTCTGTATACAGAAGCATGTGCCCTATTTTATATGCGAGGGCTCACTTTTATGGTTCCCTCTGACGACTTTCCTTCGTTTTTTTAGGTATGTTTTACAAATCTCTTGTGGTACAGGCACACAAAAGCTCATTACATGAAGCGCATTACGTCATCATATAGCATGTAGGTCGTATTATAACGAAGAAAGCTTTTCTGACTTTACTGTGTAGTGATCTGAAAAGTTTAGGTGATGGCGTCATTGTAGTCCCAATCACGTAATGTTTTTGTTTTTCATGAGTTTTGCCCTTTTGTGGAGAACAGCAGCTCCTGGCAGGCTACATGCTCAGCCCTCTCTCAACCCTCCCTCTATTGCTGAGCTTTCGGGCACCTGAAGGACGTTTAGAGCTTTCTTTCATAAGTTTTGTTAACTTAAATATTTTATCCCTTATTATAAGCTTCTCCATTCTCTGAACAAAGATTTATTCACTATTTTCTCGCTCATGAGCTCGGCTTGCACTATTTAGTTCATTACGATCGAAAATCCTTAAGCAAGGGGTAACATCCTTTGTTGACGAATTTTTATTCACAAGCTTCTTTTTTCTCTGATTGCCTGCTACTTTAAAAAGAGTTTGTAGAATTCAATATCTAAGAAAGTCGTAGCAGTTGTTAAACTCGAATGCTGCAACACAATTTCTGTCGCGGTATTCTTGTGATTTCTGGAGACATGCGTACTGCTTGGTGCCAAGCCAATTAAGGCTATGCATGATCACTTACATATGACTTACATATTGTCAATTGCAGTCGTGCCACTCAAAGAGTAGAGCAGTTAACATACTGCGGCTTCCACCTATTTTAAATGCGAAGCATTTCTTAGTGAACTTCGGTGACTTTGAGCCTATCTATCCATCTATCTATCTATCTATCTATCTATCTATCTATCTATCTATCTATCTATCTATCTATCTATCTATCTATCAAGCCGCTTACGTTTGAGTGCTCTCGTGGTCACCCCCTTAACTTTGCGCAAACCAAAATTAGCATGGAAGGGTAAGATGGCTTGACGAATATGACGCGCTGGTCAAAACATGAATGATGTCACAATCCCAGTCGCGTACGTCGCCAAACCCTTCCCGCCAGACAGTGGCGCATACGCACGGGCTTTTATGTGCCGCTGGTAAGCGGGTATGTGCCACAGGTGATTGACACTTAGCATTTACCCAGGAACGACGAGAACATGCATGGGCAATTTTAACGCGTGGGCGTTAAGCAATACCCGACATCGGTAGCGTCGGCCCGACAAAAGCATAGAAAAAAAGGTCAGTGTTAAGAATAACCTGACATGTGCTGTATTGGCCACCCGACGAATGCAAATAATAAATTTTAGGGTTTCAGCAGGAATCGAACCCAAGCATTCTGCGTGACGGTCAAGCAGTCTACCAAAGAGCTACGTCAGGTATCGGAACTGCTGTTGAAATAGACGCTATACTTGGTGAAACGTCAATAGTGGTTGCAGTGCTGCCTACCCAACTTCATAAACATTACATATGTACTCCTTTTATACAGCTGTCACGTCGGGTAAACGTCAATTGCGGTGAGAAGTCATGCGCTGAAATTTATTTAAGTATAGCAGTGTCAAGGGCCAGCATCTTCGCGAGCATCAGCGCTTCATATCAGCTTCTGGTGTTGTTAAAACACATTTCTAGCTGACATCGTTGTGCAAGTGGAAAATTGCTTATATAAACATCTGCAACTCTTCAACATGTGTCTCTGCGTGCAAGATTTGTACGTATATTTAGCGTCATTTCATGACGTGTCGCTCAATAAAAATGTAACACAGTGGCCTTCCCTCCGCGTGCTTCGCATAAAGTTGATTCCCAGGTACGTGGGATCTGCCGATTTTTTTAAATTCAATCCGTTTATTCGAGAAACTTGCTTAAAGCATTGGGTAAGATCATCGATTGTTTAACCTCATCACTTTACTAAAGCGCAAACGCTACCATTGCACAAGCAAAGAGGCAGCTGATTGCAATAAAATGTCAGAAAATAAAATATCCTTCATTAGTATCGGGGTTGTCTGGCATTTGAGATGCATGTTACCAACTCTACACAAGGAGATGAGACTTCTAATACATCAGCGAGTTGAAAAAACAGCAATAATATAAAACTACGTAAAAAGGGAGATACATAACAACTGAAGACCTGCAAATTTTTAGATCCGAAGCATCTCTGTGACTCATGTGTGTAACGCCATACGTACGTCCGTACCAACCCGCCGCAACGCGATCCCCTCGCTGCAAGTGTTGGAGTCCATGGTGCCAAGTAGGTTACGTCACAGCTGCGCATTTACGTCACGCTCCCCTCACATGCAACCTTACCAGGGGTGCGCTGACGTCACTTTCTCCCTCACCCGCATCATGTTTGCCGCAGCGCCCGCAGCTGCCGGTTCCTCCGCTAATTCGCAACCTTGGTGTAACACCGCGCTCGCAACAAACTTCTCTCTCGCTTCACCTTCCCCACCGCCCGCCACGCTCGACAGCTCGTCGAGTGGAATCACTCTTTCGGCTCGTTTATCTGCGATGAAACTTACATGAAACGCAACCCACCTTCCGTGTTTTTGCGTTTCAAACAAACGTTTACTTAAGTAAACGCTACACTAAGTTTCGCTTCAAACCGTTCTTCCAGCACCTGCGTCGACGCCCGTTTCAACCGGGTGAACGCCAAGCTCACCACTGCTGCTTTGCATCGAATCAGGGTTCTTCTTTTTGATTGCGCTAGTCAAACGACAATGCAAATCTTTTGTAAACATGCGGAAACGCCATGCATGTTTCTCTTTTGTTTTTATTTTCGATTTTGTAGCAGGGTACAGAGCTAACATGCCTTTTTGTTGGTGATATTCCTTTGCAAATGTAACCTTGCCGTACGTGGGTTTCACTACTCCTTCCTCCCTATGTAATGCCCAGACCAGGTCCCTGAAGGGATAATATATTATAAAAGTAGGATCATACATTATAAAAATGACGATAAACTATAAACTTGTCAGCTTTCTTCACTATTTTACGCAAAATATTCACCAAGGTAACACGAAGAGGATAAGGTGCAAAAATGACTTGTAGCGACCTAAAGAACAACCTACTTCTAGAACGGGTACTCAGCTATAAATCAAGTGACTGAGAAATCTGCATAGTACAGCAAATCTCTTTGTGTCCTTTGTAGGCTACGAAAAAAAAAAACATTCGACTTAAGACATGTCAGCTGTTTCAGGGGTATCGCCTGATACTTGTACTTGAACAAATATGACTACCTTGGCCAACATGTGCTGAATAATCCTCTGTGTCTGTGCTGCTCACAAGAAAACCAGAAAAATTACCATCAATAAATGGTCAGACACGGGTGTGCACTACCTCTATTGTTTTCACTGCATGGTTACAAAAATAACACGGATGTATAAATAGGTATTTACAGATAATACTCAGTAGTTAACGGTTTGCCTACAATGTGCGCTTCAGCAACTTTGGGGCCAAACAAAAAAAAATCTATTGATTGCCCTAAGAAAGTTTCGAAGTAGTGTGGGTGACGTACAAAAAAAAACACGAATTTAACACTAGAATGGATTGAAAGTTTTCTATATTATCTATTCACAATAGAAAGTTTTCTAGTTAAATATATGACATTGTTCTCGCAAAAAATCTTTGGTGATAGCATCATGCCATTTTGGTTTTATTACCAATTGTAGTACTATTACAGTACGATTTTTCGAATTGGGGCCGCAATTGTTTTGGGGCCCCTATATATAGCGTTGAGGCCATGGTGTATGCGCGAGGCCCAAACCGGGTTTATGTTTTGCATTGGGGAAGAAATTTCTCGAATTCAGTGGGAGCTTCTAAGCCTGCCTCAAACGCTTAGCGTCAGACAAATGCGACGCTACCCGTAACGTTCTCGGTGAAGAATAGAGTTACCTAAAGTAGAGGGAATGTGCAAACACCACAAGCCCTATTCGAAAGCTCGTAGCTCCTGCTTAACCAAAAGTAAAGACATGCAAAAGAATTTGGTTCCCCAGGCTTCTAGGGCCCCTATTCAAGAACTCTTTATTATTTAGACGAGAATAACTATGAAATATATTCGCCTTTTTACAAGCACCTACTTTGCTGTGTGTGCTTATTTAAGATTTGGCACTTCAAGCTGTGAATCGGAACATTTTCCTGGAAAAGGCATTTAGTTCTGTTTGAGGGAACCTTTTTACAATGTTCTTCATTACCTTCAGTACAGGTCAAAGGTGATTGTTAAGGGCAGTAAGAGAAGTTATTACCAATAATAAGTATGCTATGGCAGGTGTCCTACAGGGATGTCTGTTGAGAATTTTGTTCAATGAATTTATCAGTGATTTCACATTATTAATTTGTAAACACAATGTATATCAACATTCAGGTGATACTGTGCTACTTACGCGTCATACAAGTGCTGAATGATCTTTGAACGCTCCTTATAGTGCATTTCGTATGGCGATGCAATGGTTTCTAGATAATTTTGTAATTTCAATGAATAGAAGGTGAAACTCGCTTGTTTTCGAAGACCTTGAAAAAGTTAAAAGTAAATGTGCTAATACTTGTATGAAGTATTGAATATATGCAACCTTGCGATTCATATAAACATATTGCAGTGCAATATGTTCAGACATCCAAATAGCTCCCACAGTGTCATGCCTTCGCAACAGCACATTATATTTAAGTTTTGCAGAGTGAAAAACGTTGCGCATCTACTTTTCAATCAAAAGATCTTCGTGCCCTTCCCAGCAAAGAAAGTTCACGGTATCCTCTGAAATGTTATCATCATTTCTACTTTGGTTCAGGTGACTTAAAATACGGATTGAAAATTTACTTACAAATATAGTAATGATTCACTTGTGGTACTATATTACAATCTAGTATTGGCTTGTATTTCAAAACATTTTTTTCTGTTTAACTCAGATACTTTGTTAATTTTGATAATAATGACACAGAGTACCGCCGCCTAGAGAAGTGTATATGTAACTTTCATTTCCAAACAGCGTCAGTTTTATTGCAATTATCCTACAAGAGCATTTCTGTGTTCAGTAGTTATTCGAATACGAACTTTGTGGATCCTCCTAACCTATACACTGCATGGGATAATACTTAGGCAAGCACAAACGCTGCAGCCTCTTCCACTGGAACTGATGCAACGAGGCCTTTATTAATTTGTTGAGAAACATTATGTGACCATTTTAATGGTACGGCCATTCAGGACAATGCTCAGCAATGTGCCCGCTGAAGATCCATTCGGGGACATCAGCAGGCGACTCAAATTTACTGCGGTGAGGTAGACCACGAGCGCCAATTCGTGAACAGACGTTGTATTAGCCACTGCTCAAGCAAAGAATAGGCTAAACTGATCCAACAGCTGCCATGCGGAAGAAAGACCTTGAAGCGCCATCTGCTGCGTGCGAGTGACGAAAAACTGAATTTGCTTGTTGTGAGCGTCAATCGATGGCGCTGTAAGCGCGGTGGGGTGCGATCTTGTAGCGGTGATGAGGGGGACTCCGGACATTCTAAACGGCTCGAGCACACTGAAAATGGGCCTGTGAAGCACTTACCAAATTAACGACGCATTACGGAGGAGGTGCAAAAACATTTCTTTGGGGCTATATACATGAACACATCTAGTGGAGCCCTTCACTCATAAGACGATCAAATATATGAAGAAAGCTTCTGTTTGCGTGGGGTGAGACCTTGTATTCGTACTGCTCTTTTCTACCATTTCTCTAAACGCCGTAAATGAATAAAATACAGGTGCACTTTCGGGGTACAAAGAGTACCCCGAAGTTACACCTGTACAGAATACCTTTGGGGTATTAGCTGTCTCCCGTGCTTTTTTACTAAGTCTGCTAAAATAAGGCATCCCCTTTTGACGCCTAGTACATTAATGCTCAACTTAGTGCCCAAGCTTAAGATGGTAAGACAACACTTGCTTAAACAGAGTAGCAGAACCACTCAAAAGAAAGTGGTAGCAAAAGTACATGAAGAATAGCTGAATTTATTATTACTCGCGTAAAGGTTGTGATTCTCTCCCACGAATAGTAGTAGTGCGCATCTGCAATAATACCTGGTACACGAAGAAGGAGAGTAGCAGTCCTCTCTTCCAAGATGACTGATATCCTTACGCAAGGCATTTTGTGCGGTGAGTCGTTTCATCGTTGCAAAAGAAGATTTATTGTACACGTAATTTGTGTGCAATTGAACTAAACAACGAAAACAAATAAAAACAGTGTACACATATTACAAAGGAACACAAAAGCACCTATTTATCTCTGTTGATCAGAATGTTACAAGTTAACGGAAAATCAAAGTGCGTCGAGTTGTCACATTTCATTGAAAACCACGCAAGCGAGCATGTTTAGAAAAAAGTGTTTCACGATTTACAGTACTCTACTACGTGGGATTCAGGTAATCAACTATGGGAGAGCAGATCTGACATCCCATAAAAAAAAGGGGGGGGGTCAGGTCTCCAAATTACATGTGCGCGTGTGCTTCGAAAAAAAAATAGTTTAACGATTTGGAGTACTTCGTACTCAACTATAGGAGAGCAGAGAGCCGTCCTGCTAATGATGAAAAACTTAATGAAGCATGTATGCGTTCGGGAGCTTTAAAAGGGCCCTGCAACACTTTTTGAGTATGGTCAGAAAACACTGCCGATCGGTAGTAGAGGCTCCCGACAACACACGAGCCAAATATTATAGCGCAGCACACAGCCTGGAATTTACAAAAAATTTTCAAGGTCAGCTAAAAATTGCTGTCTCTTCTTTTGACAAATCACGGGATACGCCCAAAGATCACTCGTATTAAGCCCATCCATTAGCCATTGGTTGATTTGAACATGGCGCGCTCGCCCCTTACAGAGATCGCCTCGGGAGGCCGCTACTTTTCCACGCTTGCGTGCGCGATCACACTAAAAAGCCACGCATTCGAAGAAGAAAAAAGTGCTCAAGGCCAGGAGGCGTGCGTAACGTAATTATGTGGACCTGCCATCTCTCCCTGCTTAGCTTCCAGTGCTTTCATCAGGACGAGAGAAGAGAGAGTGCAATTGCAGCATGCGACAAATATTTGTAACTGCACTCGCACTGGACGGATTCCTAAACATTCTGCGGCATTGAAATTGTGAGGCAATAAGCTCTTCCGGTGAATTCATTACATGGTTGCTTGAAAAAGTCTTTCAGGGCCCCCTTAAGCGAAGAAGACACGACGAGAGAGGAACACATAAAGGCACACGCGCCTGCGTAGGAGTATGTGCCTTAACAAAACAATGGTAGTGCGCATTCCTCTGGCGATTCAGTTGGCCGGACGCGCTATTCGGTCTCTCATTTTGTTCACGTTGCTTTATGACATTTATGTCATAATTACTACGAAACAAACGAATCACATGGATTTCCCAGCCATATTTTCTGACAAAGGAGATCCACACGGTCAATCAGCTTGGCTCGGCTGCGATTTGTTTAATTGGGTAGATTTACTGTATTAAATATTTTGCACATTGATTTACATGATACAAATAAAATGTCAACTTTTACGCTAATAAAAAAATGTGTTATTACCTCAGTGAGCAAAAAAATGAAATTTTATGGTCTAGTTTTATCTATTCTTAGACAAATTATCAATAGCAAATAACCAACTAGAGAAAGAGATAGATGTATGAACTGGAAAACGCAGGGAGCTCAGCCTGGTAGAAGCAGCCCATTGGCTATCCTGCGTAGGGGTGGTTAAAGGGGGGTTGTAAAGAAGACAGGCAGCGAGAGAAAAATAAAAACAAGAAACACACATAGACACACACACACACACACACACACACACACACACACACACACACATGCACACACGCTCACAAACACAGGCACGCACACACAAGCACACACACACGCATACACACACGTACATGGATGCACTCATAGGACGGTCAGATCAGATGTTTTGAGAGGTCACTTGGACGCAGGAAGTGCCGTAGCACTTGCACAGCCTTCTTTTGAGACGTTAGGTCCTGCGATGACGCCGGATTCATTCTTCCGAGAGAGTGATCGGCCTTATAGTTTATCGAGCGCATTGCAACGTGCCTGCCTCTGTAAACAGTACCATGGGCACTAGCACAGAAAGCCAGGGAAAGTATAGGAGATGTCATTGGCTCTAATTATGATCTAAATGTGAAGAAAGTAACGCGGGCGAAATGATGGCGCTGGTATAGGGACCGGCCACCCTGCGGCAACCGAATAAGCCGGCCGATGAGCTACTAGCAGAGCTACAGCGGTGTTCATTCACGCTTCACTTTATGGGTGATATATGAGCGTTTGAACGTGAAAGTTTTAGTCGGCGTCGCTATTATAATGACGGCAGTACGGAACACTCTTTTCCTGCCTCCCGCTTCCTAACCTAAGTTTAGCCTTGTATAGTTTTGAACGCGAAGCCTTTCTTTACGAACATCAGTGGCATTGAACGTATCTATCTATCTATCTATCTATCTATCTATCTATCCACCGACAACTTTCTGCTTCCTGGCCGTTTCGTTAATGGTATGTATACCAAAATTGGTGTGTCATTGCATAACTGTACGACTAATTTAGATCGCTGGTCATAACATATCTTTTTTGTACATTTTATGAACGGCCGGATTTGCATGATATAGTCTTGGTGCCCTTGCGGCTGTTTTGTTCGCTTGATATGCACGAAAATGGATATGGTGGGGAAAAGGATATCAAAAACACAAGTGACAAGTCCTGACGTGCAAATCACGGCGCGTATGTAACGTATAACATGATTCACATAGGATGGTCTCGGGGAGGCTCGCGTCAGTTTAATTTGATGTATACATACCGAAGTTCGTATGACAAGACAATTCTGTACAAGGATATAAATTATTGGTGGCTACATGACAACGATGGCAGGCCTCTGACGTTCATTCAGGACGATTGACATGGCACGATCATGATGTGCTTGCGGCCGTTTTACAAGCTTGATATACCAAAAAATTGTTATTTTATGACGTGACTGTAAAACGACAATAAATGACAGGTGGTACATGAAAAGTCTTACATGCATCTTATGTAGAGCATCATTTACATGACAAGCTTACGGTGTGCTCGCGCCCGTTCCTCAGTTGATACGCACCTATAAAGTGACGTAAATGTATGATTTGACTGAATTCCATGCACATCATCCCTCAAGTACGATGCCTATGGTGCACTCATGGCGGGTTCATCAGCTTGGCATGCGACAAAATGGGTTTCGCGTGACGCGACTTTATGATGAATATACAGGGAGCCCCAGCTATATCTTTAGCCACAGTTTAAATTAAGCCGACACACGCAATGAGGACGCAACCAAATGTATGTTGCTAACCGTTGCCTGTAGTGAGTGTGGCTATCGTTTGTGTTCTCATAAATTGTGTAATTAAGCCTCTTTAATTAACTATCTTTTCACGGAACGAAAATAGGCTAGAAATGTCCATGTAAAGCTGTTCATCGGTTAGCGAAACGTCCGATTAGACAGTATCGACCTTCACAGCTGTGGAATCTTAGTATTTTTCCGCTAACTACAGACGCCCGCGATATACAAGATAAAAGCACCACGTGACAAGCCAGCTCACGCACCAGTGTGTGCGATGAATAACATTCCGCGTACGAACGATTATATCATTTACCCGATAATGCTCCTGCGACAGGGACCATGACGATTGTGGTGGCTTTCTGATTATTATTATTATTAATATTTGGTATGAGTACATAAAAAACACGAAGACAGAGGAAATAGTGAGGGAACAGGCTGACAAGTGCCACCTATATAGGCGCACAACGCCTGCCTGCTCCTTAGGGAAGGGGAGGCATAGAGGAAATAAGGGAAGAAAGAAGAGGAAAGTTAAAAAAGAGATAAAAGACAGGCACGCAATAACAAAGTCACATGACCAATGTCTATAAAGGCGAAGCCAAGTTCGTTTTCGTTAAAAAAAGTTAAAATGGCTCTGTGAACCTGGTCACGCATAGAAGCGCATCCTCCTAGGAACAAGAAAAATGTCTATAAAGGCGAAGCCAAGTTCGTTTTCGTTAAAAAAAGTTAAAATGGCTATGTGAACCTGGTCACGCATAGAAGCACATCCTCCTGAGAACAAGCAGTCGTCAAGGGTTGTGCATTTAAGTCCAATCAGTCCATAGTTCTTTTGACTAGTGCTCATCACTGTACCATGAATTTAGGGCTCTCTAAAGTGACGTGTTTTAGTGTCTCGCAAAAGCCACACGACGAACTTATCGGACAGTTAGCACGTCCTTGACGGTATAATCGTTCGCGCACTCCCACTTAACTACCTCTTAGCTTGTATTCGCGCTGCCTACGGCCTACAGGTGGCGCGCCGTGCAATCCAAGATACCTGCGGAAGGATGATCAACCCATGAAGTCGCATAAGAAAAGATAGGATGCACAAACATACTCCCCGTGCCACTTTCACCGGATGAACTACTGATTGTCAAATGAATATATATCCAACCAAAGTACTTTCCCAACCAATAGGCACTGCTTAGTGTTCGCTACCTCATTTCTCGCCGCAGTGCGAAGGGTAGGGGTGTACCAACGGTGCTTTGCGTAATCCTGTGCGCGCTATACAGGAAACTGCGCGAACCAGAATTCACGTAAGAACTGAGCGGCACTCCGAGATCATTTGTTCCGAGTCTGTCCGGCGGGTTTGCCGCAGGCCACTAGCCAATAGCACGCCATCGCCACTGCACAGAAACGAATGTTTAGCGTAGCGATGGTTTGCAAACATATTCCGCCGTCGTTACACCTGCGCTCTAAGCATCATATACCTGCTTCTTCAACGGAACACAAGCATTAAATTTTTCATTGAGTACCACCTATGTCACAGCCATGATCAGATTTCAATGGTGCGCAATTCCCTGCATTTGGATGTTACAGGTTTCATCAGCGGCATCGAAAGAAGTATTTTGAAACGAATACACGCGTACGCTTTTCGCAACGATGTAATTGCGAAATTTTGACGAAGAACAACGTCGTTCAGACGGCACCAGTGAAGTGCAGGAGAAGTTAGCGTGGACTGCAGTCGTAACTGCACATTGCATTGCTCGAATCATTTCGCTTCGCTGCTCGAACTCATGCGTGTTGGTGGCATGTGGTGCTTTGTAATATCCACTGTGATTGGGATACATTCAATGCGCAAGAAAAAGTATGCTTTTATTATGAGCTCGCTGAAGGATATCACACAATAAATACAATTGAAGTGACTTATACGAGCGTCAAAAAAAATGGCAGCATATCCACGGAGTGAATGATGGGGAGTGGGGCGAAGCATTCGTCCGTCCATTCGTTCTTGCTTCCGTCCGTTCCTGCGTACGTCTTTGTAACCGTCCATGCGTCCATCCACCCGTCCGTGCGTGCGTCTGTTCGTGCGTCCGTCCCTGCGTTCGTCCATGCATCCGCGCCTGCGTCCGTTCATGCGTCCATCCATGCATCTGTCTGTGTGTCCGTTCGTCCATCTATTCATCACTCCAAGTACCACCATCTCGCATCTTTCCATCATATATTCTCCATATATAGAAGCACCGCTATCCAGCGGACTTTCCAAGCACTAAACGAGAGGTGGCACACGCACACTTTCTTACGACTTGCGCTTCGGGTTCACTTCCCACCTTTAATCACCTCGAGTTCATGGTATATACTAGTTCACTGTATTCATGGCTATGCGGCCCAACGCTCGCTAAACCTTTCTAAAACCAAGCAGGTTACACCCAGCGAGTATAACGTAGCAACCCTTTCTTGTCAGATCGTGCTCAATGTACATGCCAATAGCTGCTAGTGGGGATCGCAGCGTGCGCGTTACCTAAAGGCCGAATGCTCCTGTCTCTCATTCCCCCTTAGCAGCGTTTATTAACATGTGCATTGAGCACTATCTTTTATTGTTCAACAACGCACAGAAGAAATGTCTCACCGGAACCACCTTGGAGGTCAAAATCGTAAGGACCGCTATTTCGGGTATGTGTCACTGGTGGTTACGTACTACGAGGAACGCACAAGCCACGCCTTAAGGAGCTTCGCCCCTAAAAACATTAACACATGACGGGACGTGAAAGGGCTCGTGAGCTAGCAGCTGATCGTTCATCGTCGCTGTGACTCTCAGCGCGTTGACAACCATCTAAGTCCAGTGCGAAATCCTCGACGTCCAGACGGTTTCTGTGAACATCACGGCTGAAAGTAGTCTGAGGAATTCTTTCCGCCAAACGACTTCGATAGTACCAACAACGCGTCATTCACCACGCACAACACCCCCACGGCGTCACTCACTACGTTTATGTGGGGGTGCGGAGATTATTTCGCTCAGATATCTGAAAAAAAAGGCATTGTTTGCAGTGTGCTGCCATCTATCAACGAACGTAAAAAACAAGCGGCGCAGCGTACGCCAAGGTTTGGAAGCGGAAATCACGAGCCTGCGCTACTTTCCACGTGAAATTAATAGATTCATGCACTACAAAAGCACTGACGAATGCTATATATATATAAAACAAGGAGAGTTTTAACTGAACTGGTCAGACGTTAACATTTAACCATTCAAAGTGGCGGCAGAAAATCTCTCGAAGCTTATGTGTGTACTCCGTGGGCTATTATAGAAAGTGCGAGTTGTCACGTGTTTTCACGAAAACTTCGCGTCTCGCAAGAACGAATCAGCTTTATCGTGTCACGGACGGCCCGATATATTCATTGATGCACGAAACATACAAAGTGGTTTATATTCGTTTCTTGATAGCGCGTAAACACTGAGGCTAGCACCACTGAACAAGGCAGCATTGGGAGCGTCTGCCTACTGATCATACTTGAGAGGACGCTCCTGAATTCCGCTAAGCGGAGCGACAGTCTATGAAAATTGCGAATGTTAGGGCTCTGTCAAGAGGGCTCAGTGTTCGAAAACGATTGCCAGAAGGAAACGATTCGTTTGCGACACGCTGATCGAGATGCTGCTCTGTGAATCTGCAGACGAGCGTTGTCAAACAGGCATGAAATTTCTTCGCAGTCACACTCGTTGTGGGCACAAGTTGAAGCGAGGTGATCGTCCTCTTCATTGCCAGGAATACTAACATGCGAAGGTATATACTGGCAAATTAGGGACACCCCACGAGTAAAAAGTTTTTGTAGCAGATTTAACGATGCTGCACATAGTTGGGCCAACGGAGCCTTTTCTCAACAATCTGCTAAGGGCAGCCCGAGAATCTTTAAGTATGAAAACCTTCAATTCTTCTCATTCTTGTAGTACGTATTTCAGCGCGACATCAATTGCAGTTACTTCCGCCGCCGTTGGAGATGATGGATGCGGTATACGAAACACCCGTCGGACGTTAGTAAAAGGGCAAAAGAAATGTGGCAGCTTGGGCTATAGTTGGTATGGCATGACGATACTTATAGCGCGAGAACAAAACGACGACACAGAGACAAGAAGGACACGAAAGAAGACACGAGTGCTCGTGTCTTTCGTGTCCTTCTTGTCTCTCTGTTTCGTCGTTTTCTTCTCGCGCTATAACTATCGTCATGGCAAAAGAAAGCTGCAAAGTCACCTTGGCCGTCATTGTATACAGATGCATTGGAAGAAAGTTGAAGATGACAGTCAAAATTTTCAAACATATTTGACTGGGTTAATTGAAATGGTGCTGAAACAGGCTGGTCTGACTTTTTGAGCATTCCGGGAATGGAAAAATAAACGGGGAAGATGCATTCGTTGCACTGTTTGTGATGAGTATGGTTTGCTAACCACCACAAAAACGATGTACAGTGTCAATTTTTGTAAAAGGGAACACGGGAATGCGTGGCCTGCGCGCTCCGAAGGCTGCTGGAAGTGCGTTCAAGCGGGAGCAGGAGCAACCACAGTCGCTTTTCGCGTCATCTCGCGGCGAAAAAAACAATTATTCGTTGCTGATATGCAACTAGTGGGGAGATTGCGACCCTTTCCTCCTTCAAGGCGATTACGCGAGATCCAAGGGGTTTTAATCTTGCCGTTTTTGATCAGCAACGAATGGTTGCTTTACAACGAGGCGGTGACATGTGTGCCACCAGGCTCGCAAGAAAAAAACACGAAAAGAAAAGTTTTTTTTATGTTGGCATAATGCCTTATGTACATCTGGTAAATCGATATTATTAGAAAAATATAAAATCATGGTCTATTTCTCTGTCTCTTCTGCCAGAACGACCTCATTTACCCGCTGTTTCTCACAATTATCTCTACTTTTCTCCCACCAATACTCTAATCTTCTCTTAAATGCGTATATCGCGGACGTATTCAGCTTTCCATGGTTGTCTCTAAAACTCAAAGCCTCATGTGTACGCTTGTACGCACACGTTTGTCTGGGTGGATATCGCCACATTAAATAAGAACAAGTTGCATCATTTCCTTGGCTTCCCAAGGCATCTACCTTAATGTTCTTCTTTATTTAATCTGGATTTATGACTACGCGTTCTAAGGCAACCGTACCTCGCTTCTAACTGTATGAAGTGCTTCCCCGTCAATTATCATAAAAGCTCCCTCCATATTTCATTTTTGCCCTTTCATTAGTTACTGAGATCCGGCTTCATTTTCATCACTTTAATCCAATAAATCCTCTCCGCCTCTCTGACTTTTCGCTCAGTGCTCCCTGTTGCCATATCGCCCACACTGCCAGCCGTATATTTACTGGTGGGCCTCCTAGTTCTTTTTCTCCATGTGATATACAATATAGGGTTTGAAAGAATACGACCTTGTGCTACGCAAGGTGTCGTGTTCTTACATCAGTGGGGTAAGAACACAACATTCTTGCGCTGCTGCCTTGATTCGAGGATCATGCTTACGAGAAATACCAATCACCTTGGTGAATTAGTCGCATAGTTTTCAAGTCTTCATGATGAACCTAATGGTTGTGTCAGTGTCACATTTTATAATGCCACGCGCCCTCATTTATTTATTTTCATGTGATCGTAATTCACCAGGCACACATACATACATACATACATACATAAATACATACATACATACATACATACATACATACATACATACATACATACATACATACATACATACATACATACATACATACATACTACATACATACATACATACATACATACATACATACATACATACATACATACATACATACATACATACATACATACATACATACTGTTAAGGCGTTTATTAGCCGGTCCACAGTGAGCAAGCACAAAGCACAATGGCGACAGTCACGGCCAAGCACGGGCTCTCAGCGCGAGCGGCATCCCTTTTGGGTAGACCCACTAGAAGGCACCTGAGAGTTCCACCAATTTCAGTGTTCGGAAGCTTCTTTACAATTACCCCGGGGTCGAAGAGGGAGCCGCCTGGCGACATAACAGCTTGTCACTATGAGTGGGTCATAGTAAGCCTTCAGGCGCTCCACGTTGACTATGTCGCGCCCGCGACGGCGCATGTCCGAAGTTTGTTCAATTGGTTCGATCAGATAGTTGACCGGAGATGTGCGCTCGATGACACGGTAGGGGCCTTCGTATTTCGGGAGTAGTTTGGAAGAAAGGCCAGCTACAGAGGTCGGGATTGAGAGCCATACAAGAGAGCCAGGAAGGAACGTGGGCTCAGAAGTGGCGGAGCCATCACGAATACTCTTTTGCCGCTCTTGCTCGTGCGTCGTAAATGTCTTGGAAAGCTCTCGACACTCTTCAGCAAGCCTGGCTGTCTCAGAAATAGGTGCACATTCAGATGCATCCGGCGTGTACGGGAGTATTGTGTCGATAGTGTGTGAGGGATGCCTTCCGTACAGCAAGAAGAAAGGTGAAAACCCGGTTGTGCTCTGAGGGGCGGTGTTGCAGGCGTATGTGACGAAGGGCAGTATAGTATCCCAATTCGTGTGGTTGGCGGCGACGTACATCGAAAGCATGTCGCCGAGGGTGCGGTTAAAGCGTTCGGTGAGACCATTCGTCTGCGGGTGGTAAGCAGTAGTTTTGCGGTGGACAGAATGGCACTCTGTGAGAATGGCTTCGACGACTTCTGACAAGAAGACACGGCCTCGATCGCTGAGAAGCTCCTGAGGTGGACCGTGGCGCAGTATGAATCGATGCAGTAGGAAGGATGCGACATCACGCGCAGTAGCCGCAGGGATAGCGGCGGTTTCGGCGTATCGCGTTAAATGATCTACGGCGACGATGGCCCAGCGGTTACCAGCCGACGTCAGAGGAAGTGGTCCATACAAATCGATACCTATGCGCCCAAACGGACGCTCAGGGCAAGGTAATGGTTGCAGACTGGCTGGCGACGTGTGTGCTGACGGTTTGCGGCGTTGGCAAGCGAGGCAGGAGCGAATGAACTGCTGCACGTAGCGGTACATCCCGCGCCAGAAGTAGCGTTGCCGAATGCGATGGTAGGTTTTGAATACCCCAGAGTGCGCGCATTGCGGATCAGAATGAAAGGATTCACATATCTCTGACCGCAGACTGCGGGGTATCACGAGTAACCACTGTCGGCCATCGGTGTCGTAATTGCGTCGGTGTAGAAGGCCGTCACGGATGGTGAAATGGCGAGCTCGACGACGCAAGGCACGCGTGGATGGCGTTGCGGATGGATCAGAGAGCAAGTCGATCAGCGGGCCGATCCAATTATCCTTTCGCTGTTCGGTAGCGATTAAGTCAACGTCAATGGCAGAAACAGCAGCCGAGGATACTGAGCAGAGCACATCACCTTCAGGCAGAGGGGAGCGCGAGAGGGCGTCGGCGTCAGCATGCTGGCGTCCGTTGCGGTACAGCACGCGGATGTCGTAGTCTTGTAAACGAAGAGCCCAACGGGCGAGACGGCCTGAGGGATCCTTCAATGATGAAAGCCAGCATAGTGCATGATGGTCGGTGACGACATCGAATGGGTGACCATACAAATACGGTCGAAACTTTGTAAGAGCCCAGACGATCGCCAGGCACTCTTTCTCCGTGACGGTGTAGTTTGTCTCAGCTCTCGTGAGCGTACGGCTTGCATATGCTACGACATATTCAGGGAATCCGGGTTTGCGCTGCGCCAGGACAGCGCCAAGGCCTACACCGCTGGCGTCTGTGTGCACCTCCGTCGGGGCCGTAGGGTCGTAGTGGCGTAGAATGGGAGGAGACGTCAACACATGGCGGAGCTTCGCGAACGCGTCGTCGCACTCAGACGACCATGAATTGAGGGACCCGTTACTTCCAATGAGCTTCGTCAGCGGTGATATGATCGTGGCAAAGTTTCGTATGAAGCGTCGGAAGTATGAGCACAGGCCCACGAAACTACGCAGTTCTTTGACGGACGCAGGTTTGGGGAATTCGGCCACGGCCCGAAGCTTGGCTGGGTCAGGAAGAATGCCATCCTTGGACACGACGTACCCAAGGATGGTGAGTAGCCGTGCTGCAAAGCGGCACTTCTTCAGATTTAGTTGCAAGCCGGCATTGCTGACACGTGCAAAAACTTCTTTCAGACGTTGGAGGTGCGTGGAGAAATCTGGAGCGAACACAACAACGTCATCGAGGTAACACAAGCACGTGTGCCATTTGAAGTTGCGGAGAACGGTGTCCATCATGCGCTCAAAGGTCGCAGGTGCATTACATAGACCAAACGGCATGACGTTGAATTCGTACAAGCCGTCGGGTGTGATGAACGCAGTCTTCGGTCGAGCGTCATCAGCCATGGGTACTTGCCAGTACCCCGAGCGCAGATCGAGAGAAGAAAAAAATTCGGCTCCGTGAAGGCTGTCAATTGCGTCATCGATGCGCGGCAGTGGGTAAACATCCTTGCGAGTGATCTTATTGAGCCGTCTGTAGTCCACACAGAACCGCGCAGAACCATCTTTCTTCGCAACAAGAACAACAGGAGACGCCCATGGACTGTCCGAGGGCCGAATAACGTCGCGTCTGAGCATATCATCAACCTGCTCGTTAATTTCCCGACGTTCAGCAGGCGACACGCGGTAGGGACGTTGCCGTAATGGTGGATGGGCACCAGTGTCGATACGATGCGTAACAGCGGACGCACGACCGAGAGAACTTCGCCCGACATCGAAAGAAGAACGATATTCTCGCAACAGGTTCAGAAGCTGGGAACGCTGTACCGATGTGAGGTTGTCATCAATGTAAGGGCCAAATACATCAGGAGATGATGAATCAGAAGTGGAAACAGCACTGATGGTACGCAAATTGGGACAACGCGAGTCATCAGGTACGTCCAGGACTTGTGCGTTATCCACTGGTTCCACTCTGCCGAGACATTCCCCTCGAACCAAGGTAACAGTGTACGGGGATGGGTTGGTCACGAAAAGAGAGGCGTTGCCCTGGGTTATTTGCACGGTCGCGAAAGGTACTAGCAACCCTTTCCTTCGGCAAGCACGGTCGGATGGCGAAACGAGTGCAATTGTGTCGGAGAGTACAGCGCAGTAGACAGATACACCCATCGTGGAGCTTGGAGGCACTATGGTATCGTCTTTCACGAGAATCTTGCTCACTTTCGAAGAACTGTCTTCCGGCGTCAAATGCGAGAAGGGGGAGAGTTCAATTTTGGCGGCGGCACAATGGATGACGGCGTCGTTGCGGGAGAGAAAATCCCACCCCAGGATGACGTCATGAGAGCATGCGGGAATGATGATGAATTGGGCGACATACAGAACGTCCTGAACGACAACGCGAGCTGTGCACTCTGCTGTAGGATGGATACGCTGCAAACCGGCGGTACGAAGGGACAATCCAGAAATTGGCGTCGTCACTTTACGAAGCAAGCGGCAAAATTTTTCGTCCATAACGGATACTGCAGCTCCTGTGTCAATAAGAGCAGATGCGTCAACACCGTCCACAAGCACGTCAATGACATTAGATGGGCGGCTCTGAGGGCTTTCACAATACGATAGCATTGCAGTCCTTGCCTCGGGGACTGCGACGGCTAGTTTTCCCGCTCGTGAGCAGCTGAACTTGGCCGCATGGGGGACGGGGAACGACGTCGTGGAGACGGTGACCTACGAGAAGATGAAGCTAGGCGAGTTGGCGGTGGCATAGACGGCGTTTCCTCGTGATAGGTACGCCTGATCTGGCCAGCAACAGGCGACGAGATATGGGGCGTCTGTACGCGAGTGCAATAACGTGCTACGTGGCCGGCGTAACCGCAGGCAAAGCAAATGGGCCGGTTGTCGGATGTGCGCCATCGGTTCGCCGGGGTAGGTCTTGTCCATGACGCAAGAGCCGATGGACGGAACGGTGGCTGGAAAGGCTGCAGGGGGTGCTGGAGCTGAGTCTGAGAGGTCACGTCAACATACGTAGCCGGCATACCCGCTGCAAAGGATGGAGGTCGTGCGGCAGCTTCGGCGTAAGTCATTGGGGCAGGCGCTTGAACGACTGGAGGCGGCCTGGCGACCACTTGGGCGTAACTGGGGGGTACAGGAGCCGGAATCTGTTGTGGGTGGTACGCAGGCATGACCTCCGCTATTTCCTGCTCAATTGCTCGGCGGATGGGGGGGGGAAATGGTAGTGGCCCATTGTTGAGCAGTCGGTGGGTGGGCAAAGGGCAGGAGAGAGAACTGCCGTGCGATTTCCTCACGTATGAAGGACTTGAGGTCTGCCAGCAGTGCCACCTGGTCACAGCTCGCCTCCAAGCCTGCAAGCCCTGCATCTCGTGGTGTGGAGTGACGGGTCATCGAACGCTCCCGGCGGAGCTCCTCGTAGCTCTGGCACAGCGTGATGACCTCAGCTACTGTGCCTGGGTTTTTGGCAAGCAGCATCGTGAAGGCATCATCGGCAATGCCCTTCATGACGTTCCGGATCTTGTCTGATTCGGACATGCTGTCGTTGGATTTCTTGCATAGGTCCAGGACGTCCTCAATGTAACTTGTGAATGATTCACCAGCCTGCTGAGCGCGTTCGCGTAAGCGCTGCTCGGCTTGCAGCTTACGAACGGCAGGGCGGCCAAAAACGTTGGTGATAGCGGTCTTAAAATCGGACCAGGTTGCGAAATCAGACGCGTGGTTGTTATACCACATGCCGGCCACACCCGCGAGGTAGAAAACCAGGTTGCCGAGTTTACCTGCCTCGTCCCAATGATTGGGGACGCTGACGCGTTCGTACATGGCGAGCCAGTCCTCGACGTCGGTGCCATCCGCGCCGGTGAAGACAGGTGGGTCGCGGATGCGGGGGACACCGGAACATGGCGTCGGCGCAGGAGGAAGCGTTTGCTGGGCGGCGTCTTGTTGCATAGTTGAAGGCACGGTACAGGATCTAAGCTCCAAGGGCATCGAATGTGAACCGATGATGTTTGAAGGGCACAGCACTCTCCACCAAAATTAAGGCGTTTATTAGCCGGTCCACAGTGAGCAAGCACAAAGCACAATGGCGACAGTCACGGCCAAGCACGGGCTCTCAGCGCGAGCGGCATCCCTTTTGGGTAGACCCACTAGAAGGCACCTGAGAGTTCCACCAATTTCAGTGTTCGGAAGCTTCTTTACAATACATACATACATACATACATACATACATACATACATACATACATACATACATACATACATACTGTGGGCATTTAGTATACGCATCCTCTTCACCGGTACATTATCATCATTATCATGTGTGGCTCATGCATCCTCATCGTTGTCGCGTAGCATCATCATCTTGGCTCATTTGTCGTAGCTGTCGGCTGCCGGTTCCTCGGGCCTAATAAAAGGTAATCCAAACCAAGACTTCACACGTGGTGGAGAGTGCTGTTAGATCCTCCGCCATCCTCTCGACCACTCTACCCCCTGGAGCTACGTTCAGGTCACCGCTTGGGCCAGGTGTCCGGAAAGATGTCGCACCAAGATGAGGCCGGTGCTGCAGCCGTTCCCACTCAACCACCGCGTGCCGCGCCTTCTCACGTCATCAAGAGCCTCCAGCGTGAGCCCCATCCTTTCGCTGGTATGCGCGGGGAAGATTTGGAAGAATGGCTGGACGATTTCGAACGTGTCGGTGCTGCTAACCGGTGGGATAACACCTACAAACTCACTCACGTGTCATTCTACCTCACGGGTGTCGCGAAGACGTGGTTCCTGAACCACTTCATCGACATCCCCGACTGGTCAGCCTTCAAAGATCAGCTTCGCCATGTCTTTGGCACACCGGCTGTTCGTTCGGCTATCGCAAAGAAAGCTCTCGCGACTCGGAAACAGCACATCGGGGAGTCGTACACATCCTACATCGAGGATGTTCTTTCACTTTGCCGCCGGGTTGACACACCAATGACAGAATCAGACAAGGTGCGCCAGCTTCTTAAGGGGATTGCACCCGTCGCATTCAATGCCTTAGCGATCCAGAATCCGGCTACCGTTGCTGACGTTGCGACAACCTGTCAGCGCCTCGAAGAACTTAAGTCTATGCACCTACAATCAGACAGTGACGCGGCCCGTATTACGACGGATCCAAACCTTCGAGACACGATAAGGGCGATTATACGTGAAGAATTAGAATCAATGGGATTCACACTACCTTCAGTGTGTCCCGTTCAGTCCTCTTCAACGTCATTGCGGGATGTCATCAGGGAAGAGCTCACGTCCATGACCCACATGGCCAACCTGCAGCCCATTGTCTCTCGTACTCTACCATCGTTCCCGCACACCGTCGCCGCACCACCAGGCACCGTCAGCTCGACGTCCCCGCCACGAACTTATGCGTCGGTTGCTGCCGCACCTCCCACAAGCTTTCCCACGAGCTTTTCATCTCCACCGCGTGAGCCGTCACCTGTCCCTCTGACTTCTCTCTCTCCTGGTGCAGTTAGCGCAAGATACTACCCTCCTCATCGATTGACTCGGCCTACGTGCTATTATTGCGGCTATCGTGGTCACATTGCACGCTTTTGCCGCAAGCGCCAGCAAGACGAGCGCCGAGGGTATGACATACGCGAACGCGACTATACCGCAGGAGCCTTGTACCAGGGCCGCCGTTATTCGTCACCGCCGCGTCGGTCTCCATCTCCGCCAGCATCGGGTGAACTGCGCAGTAGTCACCGATCAACCCGACGCCGTTCACCGTCGCCTTACCGGCGCTCTTCTTCTCCTCTTCAGCCTGCTTCCCTTACTTCTGATCGGCGTCCGGAAAACTAAGCCATGCAGTTTTTGGAGGACAAACTGCATTCCAACACAGGACTCCAATTCCTCCAGCGCGCCCCTACAATATGATTGCGGTCACAGTTGAGGGAGTGGACGTTGATGCTTTGGTGGACACTGGGGCTGCGTTTTCTGTTATTCGTGCTGATTTGTGTGCCCGTCTTCGAAAAGTCACGACGCCTTATGATGGACCGACGCTGGCTACAGCCCAGGGAATAATAATTCGTCCTTCCGCTCTCTGTACTGCCCGTGTACTAATCGACAAAATTCTTCATCATATAGAATTTGCTGTGCTATCCCCGTGCTCCCATGAACTCATTTTAGGCTGGGACTTTCTTTCCTCTGCTTCTGCGGCTATTTTCTGTGCACAACGTGTCGTCCACCTTACTGACACGGACCACTTGCTGAACGACGAAACCTACAGGCCTCTTTGACTCATCGCTGCAATAGACATCGAGTTACCACCAAACGAACATCAATTAGTGACAGTT
The DNA here is from genome assembly GCA_013436015.1 of Rhipicephalus annulatus. Lineage (NCBI taxonomy): Eukaryota > Metazoa > Arthropoda > Arachnida > Ixodida > Ixodidae > Rhipicephalus > Rhipicephalus annulatus. Next base: position 88,956 of record WOVY01004467.1, read on the forward strand.
TTGTCCAACGACGTCGACTCTGGTGACATTTTGGTCACTCCGTCACCGTGTTGCCTTAATAAAGGCATAGCTCTGGCATCAGGTGTGGCTCGCTTCAACAATGGATCAACTGTCCTCGCTGCTACCAACACCACACAAGATAAAATTTTACTGCCACGGGGCACTACTGTCGCCTGCGTTGCCGATCTGCAGCCTGTGTGCGTTGTGCCTCTTACCCCTGTCTCCTCTAAAGGCCATCCTGCAGATCATGCTGCTTCCTCGGCCTTTACAGCAGCCATCAACAAAGACTTGAATGACTCACAGAAGCAGCAACTGCTTGATTTGTTGGAAAAGCATGCAAACTCCTTTGACGTTCATTCATCCACCCTGGGCCAGACAACTGCTACAGCACATTGTATTCAGACTGACGGAACATCCATTGTGCACCGCCGTCCGTACCGCGTCTCTCTAGCTGAACAAAAAATCATTGAAGAAAACGTAGAGGATATGCTCCAACGGGAGATAATCAGACCCTCAACCAGTCCTTGGTCGTCGCCCATCGTTCTGGTACGTAAAAAAGACGGTTCCGTACGATTTTGTGTCGATTACCGAGCACTCAATAAGATCACTAGAAAGGACGTATATCCCATGTCACGCATCGACGACGCCCTAGATTCCTTACAGGGTGCTGAATACTTTTCGAGCCTCGACTTGCGTTCCGGCTATTGGCGAATCCCCATGCACGAAGATGATAAAGAAAAAACTGCGTTTGCAACCCCGGACGGCCTATACGAATTCAATGTTATGCCGTTCGGTCTATGCAATGCGCCCGCAACTTTTGAGCGCATGATTGACACCGTGCTGCGTGGCCTGAAATGGAAGACTTGCCTATGTTACCTCGATGACATTGTTGTCTTTTCATCGACGTTTCCTCAACATCTGCAACGCTTGGACGAGGTCCTGACTTGTCTTGCGGGCGCTGGTCTTCAAATTAACACCAAAAAGTGCCATTTCGCCAGCAGATCTATCAAGGTACTCGGTCATATTGTGAGCAAGGACGGAATTCGCCCAGACCGTGATAAAACTGCTGCAGTGCTTCGCTTCCCTCGCCCTGACAAACCAAAAGATTTGCGAAGTTTCCTTGGCCTCGCCTCTTACTTTCGGCGATTCATACAAAACTTTGCCTCCATAGCCGCACCACTTCATAAGCTACTTGCTTCCGGTATGCCATTTCAGTGGTCTCAGGAATGTGAATCGGCTTTCGACAGGTTGAAGAGTGCCCTCACGACCGACCCTGTACTTGCTCATTTTCACGATGATGAACCGACCTTCCTGCACACAGACGCTAGCGGCCGCGGTTTAGGAGCCGTGCTCCTGCAACGCGACAACTCTTCGCGAGAGCGAGTCGTCGCATACGCCAGCCGCGTCCTCTCCGCAGCCGAGAGGAACTCCACGATCACCGAGCAGGAGTGCCTCGCCATCGTTTGGTCAGTACAGAAATTTCGTCCATATCTGCATGGCCGCCATTTCACCATTGTGACCGACCACCATGCTTTATGTTGGCTTTCGACACTCAAGAACTTGTCGGGACGCCTCGGACGCTGGATTCTACGCCTCCAAGAATATGATTTTGAGATCGTGTACAAGTGTGGCAGGAAGCATAGTGACGCCAACGCTCTTTCTCGCTGCCCACTACCAACGACTCCACTCGGGGTTTCCGCCATCAATTTGCACAACACGCCCTCGGAGTCCACGTCTATGGTGGTTTCCTCTCTCGCCTCTATGGACCAGCTGCCTTCGGACGACCCGCACGATATTCCTTCTCGACAGTTGGCTGACCCATACTGTCGACGTATTATAGACTACCTCACTGGCAGTTCCCGTCCACCTAATGCAAGGCTCCGTCGCCAACTCTCGCAATTTGAGCTGGACAACTCGGTGCTGTACCGTAAAATTTACCATCCTGATGGTCAGCGCTGGGTTCCCGTTCTACCCCGATCGCTTCGGTCCGAAGTCCTCAGGGCACTTCATGACCATCCGACTGCTGGTCACCTTGGTTACCATAAAACCTACGATCGCCTTCGAAGTCGGTTTTATTGGTCAGGCATTACCACTAGTGTAGCTCGGTACGTCGGGTCCTGCACTACCTGCCAATGTAGAAAACTACCAACATCTGCTCCCGCCGGTAAACTACAGCCTCTTCCGTGCCCAGCCAGACCATTCGAAGTTGTAGGCGTCGATCTTTATGGCCCCCTCCCAGTCAGTGCTGCTGATAACTGGTGGATAGTAACAGCCATTGACCATTTGACGCGCTACGCCGAGACGGCATCCGTTACTACAGGTTCAGCTTCTGAAATTGCCGATTTCATCCTCCGAGCCATTATACTGCGTCATGGTGCTCCACGTGTGTTGCTCAGTGACCGTGGAAGGGCCTTTCTTTCACAACTAGTGAACGAACTTCTTCAGGCCTCCGGCCCAACTCACAAGACTGCCTCTAGTTATCATCCCCAGGCTAACGGCCTCACTGAGCGATTCCACCGCACTCTTGCTGACATGATCGCCGCCTATATTCAACCAGACCACAAAAACTGGGACGTTGTTCTACCATTCGTCACTTTCGCCTACAATACGGTTATTCAGCGAACAACCGGCTTTTCGCCATTTTACCTAGTTTATGGACGCTCCCCTACTTCTTTCCTGGACGTCTCCTTCTTTACCTGCTAAGCGAATTCATCTCCAACCTCTTCAGAGGAATACGTTTCACGACTCGCACAGTGCCGCCAACGAGCTCGTATAAACACTGAAGCCCGCCAGCAAGACAGAAAGCTAGTTTATGATGAATTGCATCGTGATGTATCCTTTCAACCTGGAGACGAAGTGCTCCTTTTGACGCCTGTTCGCACACCTGGTTTGTGCGACAAATTTCAGCCTCGGTTTATTGGGCCGTACACAGTTCTTGAAGAGACTTCACCAGTGAATTCTCGCGTGACGCCACTTGTAGCCCCAGCAGATGGCCGTTATCGAACTACAGAGGTCGTCCATGTCTCCCGTATGAAGCCCTTCATGCGACGTTCTTTGTCCCCTTGACTTGCCGCGGCCAGGCTGGCCGCTTTCACGTGGGGGGAATTGATGTGGGCATTTAGTATACGCATCCTCTTCACCGGTACATTATCATCATTATCATGTGTGGCTCATGCATCCTCATCGTTGTCGCGTAGCATCATCATCTTGGCTCATTTATCGTAGCTGTCGGCTGCTGCATGGTTCCTCGGGCCTAATAAAAGGTAATCCAAACCAAGACTTCATAATACATACATACATACATACATACATACATACATACATACATACATACATACATACATACATACATACATACATAACTGCTTGCACAGCTTAGCACAAGTCACATTACATTGTATGTAAAACTTCATGATTGTTTCAGATTGTTCTGAAAGTTCATGCGAGCACCAGTGATAAAGCTGGAAGGTTCAATCACTGACACATGAACTGCGTTCCGCCAACGATCAGATTACGAACGGCGCATGACTGTGGTTGCCATTATCAGAGTACACCGTGTTTTGACTGTACATCGAGCTACTTAGTTTTCTGGGCTGAAGTTAGCACCGTAAAAGTTCTCTGCAATTCTTTCTTTTGCCACTATGCACGGACAACCTACGTTTCCGCGTGGGGCCCACGGGTCTGGCGGCAAGACGGTGGTGCACAGCATAGTCGGCTTCTTAAAGGTTTCTTCGTCCGCATATCAGATTTTCTCGGTCTCGAATACAAGCAAAGCAGTGCGTATAACCTCATGTCGTTTCCCTGCCTTTCTCCGCATGTTTGTCTCTATTCCCTGTTCATTCTCTACCATGAATGTCGACTGACTCGTGATCTAAAACAGCCCTGCCGCACGGTAAAAAGCAGCTACACAAAACGCTAAGCACAGGCCTTCTGGGGAGACACTCGAACAGCATTTCACGCTTTTTGCGCCGCTGCCCGTCGCTCGCTCGAAGGAAGCTCTTGGTTAACGGTGCGGGGACAATCGTTGCTGCGACAGAGACACCGCGCTGCCGCCCCTTTTTTTAGCCAGCGAGCACCGTCCTGGCATGCGCGTAGACATCTTCGCCAGGAGCCACACTCTTCGATCAAGCGCAGTTAGGGCCCCGGCGGAAACGCCACGCGCGGCCACCCCCTCCTTCCTCGACAGGACGTCGTGTGTGCAGCAATGAGGCGACATGGCGTGCGTGCTCCTCGTTTCCCATGTTTGCCGGTGCGCGTGCATCTCAGTCGCGACTGAAAAGAACACGCCGCAGCAGAGCGGGTGCGGCGGCCGTGAAAAAGAGGCTCGTTTTCTCTCCCCCTCACCTCTAGTCGTCTGAGGGCTTCCGTCTCAGTCGGAACGTGCACTCATTGAGAGGAGGAAGGTGTTTTCGAGTGTAAAGCGCCGGCAGGAGGCTGACACCTGGTGCGCGAGGTAATTCCATTTGCCGGACCAGTTAGTGCGTGATGAATGGCGGCCTCCGCCGACTGCCCGGGTCCCGCCCGCTTTTCCCACCTCCGCCGCAGACACAGCGAGGGATGGCGCGCACCTGTCGCCGGACCAAAGTGCGCTCCCGACAGAACTGCGCTGATGCCCACGCTGCCTCGTGCGACTCGGTGCTTCTTTATGTAAAACTCCTCGGCGATTTAGCGCCGCGCCCACCCTGGTGACATGGAGCCAGCATCACTTGCATTTTCCGCATACCCACCATGGTGCCTTCCCTGTTGCGCTGATACGCGCCATGTCTCAAGTTCGAAATTTGATTCCCAGTCGAGGTCGTGGTACTGAAAATGCAGAACACCCACACGTTCAAATTTATGTGCAGGTGAAGAAATAACATGCATTTGTAACCAGTACGATGTCAGGCGTGCTACTTAAGAAGGTTCGAGTTCTCAAAGCTTTTTTTTCGGTCTGTGTTCACGCAAACGCAAGGACAAGGCACGCAAGCACGGACAAAATGGCAAAATCATGGCCATGAGGGTTCTATTCTTAGGCATTCGTGTTTCCTCACATTATTCTCTTCCACAGCGCATGCCTACTAACTATAGAAAGCACTCTCTGTCGTTCCATTCATTTCTTCGTGCATTTCTGAAAGTAACACCGTACATTTTCCAAGGTGTATATGAACGTGATTAATTCTGGATACATTCAGTATGCTTTGTTGTGCAACTTGGACTAACGTAGCTTTTCCTGCCGAGACAGGTGTAAGTGGCAGACACTTAATTACGCACAACGATGAGCGTAATATACAAGGGGGTCATTGCTCAGTATAAATGTTGGCAAGACCGAATGTAAATCACTGACAGCAGTCACTCAACGTGTTAAAATGAGAGCATGCATCTAGTGCTGGCAACCAGACCTCATCTTCCGGAGGTGTTGTCTACTTCACAGGCTTCATACGATTACTTTTTCCGTTTATTCTTTCTTGCAGCATGCTTGTAAATAGAGTGGCATAGTAGGGTGTGTTTTTTTTTTGGTTTAGAATGAGTTGAATTAAAAAGGGCACCGTAGCTAATAGCATAATTTTAGTTGCTCATCGATACCACTGGAACCTCTAGACAGTAGCTTGCAGGAGAAATGAAAGCGTGTGAATGCATAATAATCTAGTTTTTACAAGTATACGAATATAAAAAATTACTTTTCTTGAGATATACAAATTTGCGAAATATGCCCTGTTCTTTCAAAACAGGATCCGCGTGAAACCACCTTAAATGGAGCACAGTGTGGAAGTGAATCAATAGGAATGTGTGAGACATAATCCAATGGCCTTTCGGATGCTTTTGTACATTGTTCAAGAAACGTTCCTTCTCTTAAAATAATGTTGAACGGGCAGTGCCTTTTTGTGTTCGGCAGCATATTTATCCGGAAACCGTATATATTCTTACGATTTGATTTCCGGTCCAAGTAACACTTTCATTATTGAATAGATGCGCAGGAACCATCTTCTCATGATATATAAAGAAATAGTAATCGAAAGAAAAGCAAAGCGTGGCAGATGCCCTCTAAGTCGGTTTCGCGGGCTAAATATGCCACACTGTGCGGATTTTCGAACCGAAATTCTTAGACCAAGTAAAACCAATGGAATCAAGAAAAGCAGGTGTCTTGCGTTATGTTTCATTCTGTGCTTTAATGGAGGAGTATACCAAAGGTCAATTTCATATATACAACTGAGATCAAACGTGATGATGATCATTTTTATTACTTTAACGAAATCGTTTAAATAGCTTGTAAGGTTCAAGAAGCTGTTAAGCAAAGCAGGGCATCTCAGTTTGCATTAGTTACCAACTACTTAATAAACTGCACCAGTTCGTATATGTGTAAAGAAAATGTACAAAAATAAATGTACTTTTCCGGCATATACGTGAGTGTGCCGACAGCTGTGCGTCTCGGAAGCGCTATGCTGTGGTTTTCAAAGGCGCAATGCAATAGTATTCAAACCACCAGGCTGTGAAAGGAAAAAAACGGCATCTCTTTATGGCTAAAGCCGCTTCAATGGACTTGGTTAGATACAAAGAGAATGTACTTGGCGTTGATTTCTGATTCAGTTTGCAAAAGTGAATGAGAGAATACCATATATTTTTAGACAAATTTCAACCACTATAGGCGCCTCCTTAATCGCAATGCATCTTTAGAACCTTTAAAGGCACATATGCTGCACTCAGCGTAAGTAAAACAGTGTGCCAGTACGGCGGGGTGAAATGCGGAGAGGGGGGGGGGGGTATCATGTCGGCTTTGCTAGATATATCTCACCCCCGAATGGCCAACGCCGGTACACCAAAGTTGAATGACTAAAATGCTGTCACTGATAGTGGCGCACGTGAAAGGGCTGCATTGCATGGCTTGAACAAAACATACTAGATACCGTGTTTGCATTTGTTAACTTATGTCTGCGTCTTTTCTTCACCTGCGCAGTGCACGGGCATGCAGATGTTCGTGGAGAGCAGACTGCATCCACAAGAAAACAAACAAAAAAATTGGCCCGAATCTACATGTTACACTGTAAATGTCCAATTACGATAGTCTTGCGTCTGGAGAGAGTGAACAAAACGTTTATTTGATGTTCTGCGCAAGAAAATCGGTGAATGGTTTTCTGCATGCGCTGCTTTAGAGTGCCTCGAGCGTGTGGCGGAGGTGAACGAGCGCATCTAGGCGCGTTAGACACAAGTGTCATCTGGCAGTTATCTTTGAAAACGAAGGCGTGCAGCCCGCGGAGAAAGATGCGCGCCAGTCTCGGAGGTGATAAGGTGTAGAACGCAAAGCGACGGGCAGGTGCCACCACCGTGACTTCGTAGCAAAGCGTTCGAAACACATTTTTTTTGAGCATCGCGTTGCCCTGTCACCGCAGCGCGATTAAACGCTACATTCCTTATAATTACTTGTGTACGCCTCTTCTAGCATAAAGGCCGACATAAAAAAACATCGAAACGTTGTTGTGCTGCCTCAGATATGAGCAATAATTGCTTTTTAATTGACAATCGCACAAATATGAACGCGTAAACCTTGAGCGATATTGGTGGGCGCTGCGAATGGCATTGGCCGTTAGGAGCCGTTTGGGGTATCATTAGGGCGGACAAACAGATAAACGTACAGACAGACAGACAGACAGACAGACAGACCAAAATTTTTCCGTCGAAGGTCCCCAAGAAAGACTATCATCTTTAATAAACAATAAAAAAGACGGGGAACGTAAAATGTATTTTTACAAATGACACGCAGTGAGGGTGCCACTTTAAACTCGGTTTCTCTTTCTCCTCGGCATTCCAGCAGGACGATAGTTATTGCGCGAGAACAAAACGACGACACAGAGACAAGAAGGACACGAAAGACACGCGTTCGTGTCCTTCTTGTCTCTGTGTGGTCGTTTTGTTCTCGCGCAATAACTATCGTCATGCCATACCAACTAGCCCAAGCTGCCACAATTCCAGCAGGATCGTGTTGGCAGCCGCGCCTCTTGCATGAATTACTCGCCGCTTAGAAACTTGCTGAAGAGCCTTGCCCGGTGACGACCAGCCGAAATGTGCCATTCGCGTGAGCTCAGTCCCGCAATTTTTTTTTCGTCTTGAAAAAACTTTGCGAACCCCCCCCCCCCCCCTTTTCGGAGTGGAACCAGAAATTTATGAGCATGGTTGGTCGTGCAAGTTTCCTTCGAAGATTTCGGCTGCTTGAAGTGCGGTTCTCAAGTTGGCGTCTGCGTCCCTCAGGAACCTGCGAAAATAACAATGTTTATTTTTGCAAGGGCAAATTACCAGTGGAAAGAATTAAAAGTGGTGTACCTATTTTGAAGGCTATTACCGGAGCTTAGCGCCCACAACCGGTCACTGAAAGCACGTTCTCCGCAGTTTATTCTATGCAACAGCGCCAACATACTTTTCGACTATTGGTCTCATTGAAATGATATGCCAACTTTAAGGAAAGCAAATGCAACCAACAACGTATACCCTCCTTTAATACTATTTGATTCCTAATGTTTCTCTTTTTAAGGAGCCTGCTTGGTTACATCAACACAGGTATTGCGTTGCACATGCACAGCTACCAATAGTACAGCCATGTGTAGCATATCGAGCACGCAATCACGCCAAAGTATAAAGGCTTCTTTTTCTTGATATATAAAGCGCCTTGATGTTGAAATTAACGTATGCAAAGTCACATATAGCCTAGCATAGCCATATGTAGCAGACTCTCGTTAATATGCAACAAAAAAGAAATATAAAATTGAAAACGAGAGAGAATAAATCGAGGTATAGAAAGGCAGCGAAGGAAAGGGGGAAGAAAATAAAAGTAAATGGGGAGAAAAACAAAAAAGGAAAATAAAACGGGTATATGGAAAAACAAAAAAAGAGAGCAGAAATGAAAGAGAAAACCAAAGAGAAACAAGAAGGACTGCCCATCTCAGCACATCATGTAGGCTTGGCCCCACTATGGTGAAGTGCCCTTTATATCTATTTTTAGTTTTTTTTCCTGCAACTGGTATGTTGCTCTAATGTAAACTGCGTTCAGAGCCCACTACTGGTAAAAGCTCGAACTGTGACTAGAATGCTGTGAAATTTAAATAAATTCAGATCACTAATGTGACGAAGGGTAGATGTGCATAGCTTTTGAGTACATTGAGTATTCACACAGGTGGCAGTTCTTATTGTGAAACACCTTTTTATACTTTTGTATATAAAGCATGAAAAAGTAGACAGCCTCAGAGCTACAAGATGTCGCAGTAATCGAAATTTAAAAACACACAAAAGTAAGAAAGTGAGAAAGATTTAATTATTAAGCAAATGAAGAAATATATATTAATTAAAATTTTTACTTGACCTAGTTGGTGTTGCTTACTATAAGACGTTCTGCCACTTGTAAAAAACCATTATACAAGAGCGACAAGAACATGACGACATGGACGGCACTTCCAAGTGATTTATTTTAAGCATGAATCGGAGTGGCATATACAAGTCACCCACGTGCGCTGTTCCCACATCCCAAAAACTTATCTCAGAATATCGTAGCTGTGTGGACGTGTAACTTGTACATTCATGCCCGAACTTATTGATACATCAGTAAATCACCTCCTCGCTGATACTTGCTCTTGACCAGAATCTTCACTTCGTGACCATGTGGTTTGCATTTGCAGACGTACAGTGCACAGTAACTCGCGCAAGTTCGGTTTCTTTATTTATATTTCTGTCGTGTTTTTTCATGATGTGTTTCTGTTTTGCAGTCATGTTTCGAATATGGTTTTTACAAGCATCAGGATGTCATATTGAGCAACATTGCGCGCACGTGTCTGTTATGACTAGCTCTAAGTCCAATACTTCGATCGATTTGTAGGGTTTAACGTCCCAAAACCACCATATGATTATGAAAGACGCCGTAGTGGAAGGCTCCGGAAATTTTGACCACCTGGGGTTCTTTAACGTGCACGCAAATCTGAGCGCACGGGCCTACAACATTTCCGCCTCCATCGGAAATGCAGGCGCCGCAGCCGGGATTTGATCCCGCGACCTGCGGGTCAGCAGCCGAGTACCTTAGCCACTAGACCACCGCAGCGGGGCTTTAAGTCCAATACTTACGGAGCGTTTACACGTCAACTATCGCAGAAGGTATCAGAAAGATAATGAAAAACAATGTGCAGAAAACCTGGGAGATCGTGAACGTGAATACGTGGTATTGTGTGAGGAACCAACCAGCTCCAACAGACAAGCAATAATGAACGTTTTTTCGTCAGTTTGAATGCAATAAATTTATTTCATATATTAACTGATTTTCACATTGCAGTTAGAAACAACAAATTATATTCGCACGCATTTCTTTGGCTTAACTGCCTGTGAGATTCATTTGGTTGTGTCTAAAAAAGAGACGAGCCTTACAAATCACTCTCCTTCTTTTGTTGCTGCATGCGAACATATGATAAAGTCGGATCCGAAAGCCTAACACAAAATCTCATCTCTGCGAAATTTCATTACACAGTCTGGACGCCCTCCCTCAACTGTTTTTATACCTTCAGTGTGCCTGTTCAAACCGATTATATATTAGCACCGATGTACCGGAAACACGCCTAAGGCCATTGTGTACTCTGTCCTATCGTAGCATTAGAGAGTCTTCTAAAACAGGTGGCAATGCTAGCCTCTCAACTTTAACGTGACGACTGCCCACGAGTGATTGAAAAAACTGGGGCACTGCTTCACAAACTTATCGACGCTCGTCGCCAACCCTCAAATACTCGCCTTTATCTTCTTGGTACGCGCATGCTTTTTCCACGGGTCGTATTTCCAGCAACACGCCGAAAACACACAAGTCTTGCTCAACAACTTTTCTATTCGGGCTTCGGTGGCGCGTTCATATCAATATGCACCCTCTTTACAAGCGTCATGCACGCTTCATTCCATCTATTTTTCCTTATATTTGTCTCCGTTTCCTAAGTTCAGGATAGCAAACCAGATGAGCGTCTGGTGGACCTTCCTGACTTTCCATTTTCTCTTCCTTCTCTCTTTCCTTGGAGAGATATATATAGTGCGCTCCTTCTGTTTTCTTTAACTTGACATAATTTCTGGGGTTTTATGTGTGAATGCAACAATATGGTTATAAAGCACGCTCCACTGGAGGGTTATAGAAATCCTGACCACTCAAGGTTCTTTAATGGACGCCTAAATACAAGTACGTGCGCCGCTATTGTTTCCCCTTCAACTAAATACGGCCGCTATGGTCGGAATTCTAAACAAATCTTTCGCACCAGCATCCAGGAACCGAACCCACTGTACTCACACGTCAGCTGGTGAGTGAAACATTTAGGAACTTGATGTGCAATGCCGATTACCCAAATGTTCCTGTCTTCTGTTGAGTGAGTACACCACGTACGAATGTTTTGAAGACTATTCTCACATTCTCAAATCAATACATTATGCATGACAGGGCAGCGTATGCAGTGTCGATTCTTACATAATATTGGCGGTGGAAGGGTGGGCAGCTAATCGTGTAATAAATTATACACTAACATATTTATTGTGACATCGGCGTCTTTGATTCAATATGCTCTGGTTCACCAAGACCATGGAGAAATATCAGGAGACGCTTAAGGAAATATTTGGCATAACGGTTGGGACGAATACCTTAATCGAGAACAAGACTACCCTGTGAATCAGTTTTATATCCCGAAAGTGCCTCCTAAGACATACCTTTCTATCATTTCTGTCCTTTTCTGTTCCCACCGTTTTGCAGTGGAGAGGTTGAGATCCATATTGCCTTGGGTACTGTATATCAATATGTTCTGCAGCAGAAAAAAACTAAAAATAATAATAATGAATGGTAGCCGAAAGTGAACAATCATCCACAAAAAACACATAGAATAGCTAGCACTCTGAAACTAGTTGAAATAATAACATGTGAATGTACAGTTTTCTTGCAGCAGTTTACTCTGTCGTAAAATGTTCACATGCACATCTTTCTATTTCTACGCTCAGTATACGCACTAATACATCATTTCATATATACGGCAACAGCACGGCTGTACATACCTGCATAATCATTTACACCAGAAGCCATGGCTCTCTGTTAACTGGTTCTTGTACCAAAAAACAACTTTTTACCACAATAGTCGTTTACGTAAGGTCAAAATGCAGAGGATTCTGTGGCCTATTTGTAAAGCACAGAAATGTTGAGAGTGAAATGCTTGCGAGCACCAGTGGACGCGGGAAGGTCGCGACTAGAAACTTGGCAACGATTACCACATGCACCGTCTCTAGTGAAGCTACGCTAGCCGAGCTACTTAAAGAGTAAGAAGATGTTAACTGGGATATTATTGACCTTAGTGAAGTTAGTTGGACTGACGAAGCCTGCAAAGTGCTGACTAATGAGCACTTACTCCCTTAGAAAGGGCTCCCTGAGAAGAAAGACTAATGCATTGGTTTCTTGATCTCTAAATCGCTACAATTACATTGATGAATTTCGCAGCAACAAAGAAAGCATAGTAGGTGTCGTGTTAAACGAGGAATATAATCTCAAAGTAATACAAGGATACGCTGCGATGCTTAAAAATGTAAACCATTTTTAGGAAGAACTAATTAGCAGTGCTATAGTCACAGACACAGCATACACTATAGCCATGCAGGAACTTCAACATTGGAAGCACAATAAAATGGAGAAGAATGTCATAAGTTAGAGGCCGGATTTATGTGCACCAAAAAAGTGTGTTTTACGCGCCAAAGACAGGCAGTTCGAACACTGCTTTAGGCCCTCATAATCCTAATTATAGGCACAATGAATTTCTACAAAAATTGAAATATTCCAAAACAATGACTTCGGTGACTTGTATCTACGGCAAGAAGCAAAAAATGATATTGTTTAAGATAGTATAAATTTACCAACGATTGAATATAGGCAAGCATTTCTCGTGCGATTCACAGTATGTGTTCTTTCGTTTTGTTGTCTATCATTGTGCGTCAAGTATACACCATTCAATTAACACTATCATGGGTCTCTTTCTTTTTGTTGTGGCTGGGAAGGGCAGCGCAGGAGCAAATAATCACACCACTAACACCTCAGAAGAGAGGGATGCTAGGTCTAATCGCGTGGGACCAATTTTTTTCTATCAGTGCACACCTTAAAGGGTCCCTCACTTGCTTTGGGCATTTCGAGATGACAAGCGTAATGGTGCACTGGGCACTCCGGATCATTCTTGCTAAGATTAGCAAAAGTACACGTCGCGGAAAAACGCTCAATTTCGAATGAATGCCACTTGCCCTTCTCGCGGCTGTGCGCCCCGAGATCTAAGCAGTGACGTACAGCAAAGTATGGTCCTGTTTTTACGTCGCTTTTTTACGTTGACATTGGTGAGCTGACGTCGCCTACAGTACGCTCTTTTTCAAAACTTCGTTAAATGCTAGCTATATTTAGAAAAACAGACGAAAAATGTCCTGTCTCCTTATTATATTCTGTATTTTAAAGGTACCTTATTAAGAGCACTGAACGTGACATTACTCTACTTGGCATGTAGAATTTGGGCCTTCTGTTGAGTAGCGTGAATAAGGAGTACTTTGGTTTGGGCTAGCTGCTTCATATATATCATTTTGAAAGGGAAGTGCAAAGACAACGGGAAAGGTAAACGGTGCTCTTTGCCTCTATGTCATTTTTTCCCTGTGTATTTGCACTGCCCTTTCAAAAGCAGCATAATGAATGAAAGCTAAAACTAATAAAAGACTCAAACGCAGTCTCAGCTTGTTAATATTTTTATTTTTGTTTTAAATAGCCTCGAGATGATATTCACTAATCGGCCCTCGTTTCGCGTCCGCCTCGGTCGAACAGCCGCTATAGGGCGCTCCGCTGCTGACCCTAATGCCGCGCGTTCTATTGTGGCCTCAGTGGTCACATCTAAAGTCAAGCGAAAAAGTAGATGCCCGTGTACTGCACGATGTCAGTGCATGTTAAAGAACACCCGATGGTCACAACTCGCAGAGACCTCCACTACGGCATCATTCATATTCATATCGTGTTTTTTACGCAAAACCACACATACTACTACTGCTACTACTACTATATACTACATTACTACAACTACTACTACTTCTACACCATTTCGCTTCAGTTGTTCTCGTGGTTCATGCATCATGCCTTCACCAACCCTGACAACTCTTAGTTTTGTTTGGTGCGTCGTCTCTGACCGTAGTTACAGAGGAGTGACGTGGTGTATCGCGGTCACAATACATGATCCTTGCCAGCCTTTCCAAAAGTATATGCACTGACTGATTCATCCATCCCACAGAAACGGTCAATAAACAACAGAGAACGCCGAAACGACACAACATTGATGTCGTACGTGCACAAGTGGGCTGGGACACGTCATGCGCGCGCAACCTCGCTTACGCATGTTGTTCTCGTTGTGTATGCGACATGCGATTCTCCAGGCCTGGTACTGAAGAGAACAAGGAAAGATTGAGGCTCGCGATGGCTAAATGGAACGAGAGGCAAGGGATTCAAGCTTGCTTATTCGCATGATGCTTTGGTGGCTCGTAGTAAACCAATTTCAAAAATCACCGTGGTAGAACGCTTTTCATTAGGCATGCAAAAACATCTTGTGTCTAACTACTACTATTTATATCACCCAGAGAGGGACGCTTAAAAAGTAAATTACGAACAAAAGAGAAGGCGCGTGCACGTCACACTTTTTACCCGAAGGCGCTGCAGCAGATGGGTTACAATGTCCAAGAAAACACGCCTTCATTGGCACAGCACACTTTGTTCTCTTTAGAAGCCATTTCATTCTCTCATGAAACTAACAAAAAAAGATTATTGAAAAAATTCTATGTGATACGACATCTATAGCATCCTAATTACCATTGCGTGAAGAGGACTGATTAGGTACAATTTTTTCGAGTGCAATTTTTACCATGAAATGCTTGACATAGGAGCTCTGACCGCAGCTTATTTCGATGTGATAATAGTAATTCCTATCCTAGTTCACTTCTCTTATTGTTACCGCCATCATTATTAAGTGATTGCTTAGGACATACCTTGAAGCCCTGTTCTGTATTTTTTCGTGTGCGTCACTTAGACATATATGACAAGGGATCTCATGCGGAACAAGCATACTTAAGCATACGGTAACGGTGAATGTATGTTAAATACACCGTTGGTCGTAAACACGCCGGAGCCTGTCTCAGGCTTTCCTATATAAAGTATAACAATTTGGTGACCTTCGCCTCCACTGAATCAACAAGAGCGTTCCATTAGTGGCCCTCCATGAATTTTTTTTTGTTCTCCAGCTACCTGCGGCTGCCCAGAAAAACCTGATCTTCCTTTCCCACCGCAATACTAGGTTCTTAGGGTCGTTCATCAGTTTCTTCAGGGCACTGGACAGCTGTCTGTAGAAGGCGGTCCTCGGTCATAGAAGTCACTTTTATTATCTTATCCTATATATTTAATTCTCCCTCCTCCTACTCCTTCAGACATTTTTCGTGCTTCCACTTTGGACTACAGAAATAGCGTCTTTTGCACTCCTCATGTTCCTCCTCCAACCGCTCACAGCATTCCAGCCTTGTCTTCGTTGAACCTTATTGTGTTTGGAAATATAAATGTTGCCTTTTTGCATAAACAACGGCATCGCACCACGCTCGAAAACAATATTTCGGCTTCAATAGCGCTGATATAGGCCCTAATTTGTAAAATAGGCATTTATAGGCACTTATAGGCAATTAGGCACGAACACCCAAAATAGGCATTTATAGGCACTATAAAAACAGCATAAAAGCCCTTCTTAACCTCTAATTCATGCTCATATGTCAAAATGGCACAGTAGAAACGCAAGGAACAAAATAGGCATTTCCCTATAATCCGGTCTCTGGTGATCAATATGCTGTAGATTGAGTAAACAATGGAGATGTTATTGAAAGTCACTAAATAGAGTCGTATCCGCACAATAAACGCTCTCTTTATGGAACGCAAAAACAAAAAAAGTCATAAAAAACCGTGATCAGAAAAAACTAATAAAATATATGCGATATTGTGCGTAGATTGAAGTATATAAAACGTATACAAATATTAGGCAAGATAAAAGCTGCTATTCTATAATGGTGAATGCGAAAGTCACAACCAGCCTAAATAGAGTCCGCAAAAAAACTAGTAGCTAAAAAACAAGCCAGTTTACATGTAATTAAGCTGAAAGCGCACGTGTTCAGGATTAAATGTAGAAAAACTTGCAGTGCTTTACAACAAGAATAAAACGATGCAACTGGGTATATCAATACAGCTCTATCTAGAGGAATTTCTGAAACAAAAATTCAAAATATAGGCAATACACTGGCGAAAAAATTAAGCAAGCTCTCACAAATCACTTTAAATAGAAGCGACGCGGGCAATCAATCAAAGTAAGTACCTCAAGTGATGAAACATAATTTGCTGTGCTGTCTATAATATAAATAAAATATTTTATAAATAAAATAAAGTTACATATGAAACAACTTGGTAAGAGAGGTAGACCTTGCATAAAAAGCGACCGTATACGGTATCCAGGCTTCCAAATGCTTGCAGGAAAATACAAATAGGGCAGTATTGTTTACAACTTCATTAATATACTTGATGAGTTTCAAAACTAGGAACCATGCAGCTCTATAGTGTCCCAGTCCAAGTGAAAGAAAAATTGATCCCAATACCGATATTCCAGGCGTAACAATCAGTGGTGTTTCAAAGATCCAGAAAGACGGCATCACAGTCAATTTGATAGAAGATGAAGGACATTTTATAATTAGGATATTTTAGACACTCCATCTATTATGCCTAAAAATATAATGAACCACCTGAAGAGTTGAAACAACGCGAATGTCTTCTCAGCATAAAAAATGGGTGGAGTAATGGATTTGCAATACTACAGATAAATTAGCAGCTACAAAATATTCGCAAGGAAAATCTCTAACTGTTCAAGAGGCAAACAGGTTTCAATCAACTCAGATAAGGAAGTGGTTCTACCGAAAAGGTAACAGGGAATGAAAACAGGTTCTAGGGAAAGAGCACTTAAATAATGAATTATATTAGTGAGAATAATCAAATAATTGAGAACTTTGCTTAATGCGAGAAGCACTTTCATTATTAGATTACGTCATTAGTAGATTACAAAAATGCAATTTATTTGGCAGAGATACCGGTATATCATTCTCAATGACGACACTCTTTCCCTCGCATTGGGATTGGGGGAGAAGAATAAGCGAGCGTCGAAAAGTGGCCTCGAAGGGAAGTGTCCAAATTGACGGTTGATAATGGCGACAGAAACAGTGTTGTCATTAGGGTTTTCGTCAAAGTGAATGGTAGGTGCGCTGTTTGATGCGTCAGTTTTGGTTTCTTCACCTAAATTAGGCTCATTTCATCACTCCGGGGTGATCACCTGTGGGTGCTTTTCCGAAAATTCAAAGTGGCTACGGACTACTCGTAGGAAGGACTTTAATTTGCTCATTTTATTGATTTATTTGTGGGGTCTAACATTCAAAAACCACCATATCATTATAAAAGACGCCGTAGGGGAGGGCTTCGGAAATTGCGACGACCTGGGGTTCTTTAACGTGCACCCAAATCTGAGCACACGGGCCTACAGCATTTTCGCCTCCATCAAAAGTGCAGCCGCCGCAGCCGGGATCCGATCCCGAGACGTGTGGGTCAGTAGCCGAGTAACTCAGCCACTAGTCCACCACGGCAGGGCGGATTCGGTCATTTAACTCGACCGCCTATCACAACTGGTTAAAAAGCTAACTGCGTAGATTTCTCTAATTACTGCTGCAATTATAGTTTACACGAATTTGAAAACGCCTTCTGCCACACGAAAGGCAACGCTGGAAGTAGAACGCAGATGCTTTTTCTGTGATTTTTGTAGCATATTCGACACATATTGAAACCCCCTCTATAGCAATATTTTGTTATGGAAGAAACCTTTAGGAAAAACTCCAGCGCACATTACATCGAGCAAAACATCTTCCTTTTGAAGAATTTATTGTTGCGCCCAAGTTGAACAATGGACGATAAAATTGGGTAGTTATAAACATTTCTGTTTACGATTTCATAAGAAGTGATTTACCTGGCTTTGTCAAGCACCGTTATACTTGCGCTAAAACAAATGTGATTTACCATAGACATTAATACTGGCTATATGTAAAAAAAACTGAGAAACAGTGATCTGTAGAGTTCCAGCATGCAGTCAACTGGCATGCCCCAGGTTTTCCCACACAGGTGTTCCAAGTAACTGCGAGATTACTGTCAGGCGTGTTTTCATGTAAGACACATGTGGGCTCCAAAGAAAGTCTCTGTCTACGATAACACCCACAAATTTTTGATATCGGGTATAGGATCCTATTCACGATATCAAAAATTTGTTGGTGTGCACGCAAGTGCTGTCTTGTGCCAGACATGCACTTGCGAAGTAGGGGCTGTATAAACCCCACGCTTACTTCGTACTACATGCATACGTAAAAAATAGTGGACTTGTTTGGTCTATTCATTCTTCGCATTCATGGCACACCCCGCTTCTTACCCAAAAAAATTGGCTAACCTCCCTGTCCTTCCTCATTTATTCCTCCTCCTTCTTACCCGAATTTGTCTAGTTATCAGACATTGATTAGCCAACATAAGCCGTGTAATAATAATATGACAAAATAAATGAACTACGTAGTATTGGTTACTACTTTTTTTAGACCTTTAAAGGTTACTACCAATGTGTGGTAACGGCTAAGGTAGTAACAGTTGATAACTGCTGGTAGTAACAGCAGAGGTAGTAACTCTTACCACCCTCGCCGTTACTAACTGCGCTTACTGCCAGGGTTGTAACATATGTGACAAACCATTACTACCCCAAAGTTAGCAAGTACTACCCCCGTTTTCCTAAGAGTGCAGCGTCCGTCGGCACGGCCCGACGGCAACCGGCCCGAATTGCGACAACCTGTATTTCGCTCCGATGCGTTACCCAGACAACACTGCGTCTGTCTTAAACGAGTTTATCTGCGTCTATCTTAAACAAGTAGTTTGTTTTTTTCTTTCCCGCACCTGTTTTTGACACGCTAGTATTTGTTTAAGATGAAAGTGCACCAACAAGCCCAATGGCCCCTTCTGATGCAACACTGCGCCTCCCTCTTTTCGTGACGGAGAAACGCCAGACGCGCTCAAACGCGCATGCGTCAAAGCAAAGCAGCACAGCACGTGCCTGCGAGTATATGGCAGGAGCGGCGCCTGCAGTGGAAACGCCGGCGTGACGCGACGAAATCAACGCCGGCGAACACGCGCACCGCGTCACGCCGAAACGTATTGGCGCCTTGGCTGTGGCATGTAGTCATGTTGTCACATGACACGCATGCCATGATTGTTATGTTTGCACTGGTCAGATACCATCGTCATCCATTGGCGTCACGTAATACCAAATTTGGCGTATGTAAAGCTAGCGAAACGGCCGCGAGCGCATCATGAGCGCAGCATGTAGTCATGTTGTTACAAGACACGCGTCTCATATTTATCATGTTTGCACCAGTCTCATACATTCGTAATTCGTTCACCTCCTGTAATATCAAATTTGGTATAAGTGAAGCTAGCAGAAGCACCGCGACCGCTTCATGAGCGTGGCATGTAGCCATGCTGTTACATGACATGCATATCATGATTTTCATGTTAGGGTCGCTCACTCGCGTTCGCCATGCAATCATTCCACACCATACCAATTTTATAACATGTCATGTGAACGAAACCACAGCAAGAGCTGCAGAACCTTGAAATGTAAATCATGACATTCATGACATACATGTCATGATTTGCATGTTGTGACTAGTCAAAAATGGTCTTCATACTCTCATATTATGCCGTAACAAGTTTGGTATGGATACATTAGCCAGACGGCCAGGAGAGCTAAAAGTCCTATGCGGCTAGATAGATAGATAGATAGATAGATAGATAGATAGATAGATAGATAGATAGATAGATAGATAGATAGATAGATAGATAGATAGATAGATAGATAGATAGATACGCTCAAAGTCACCGAAGTTCGCTAAATAATGCTTCGCATTTAAAAGGCTGTCTATTGAACAAGCTCTGTGAACCACCCTAAGCACCACGCGAGGGCTCATTAAATACGGTCTCATCTCCCGAGATGTCTAGATCGGGGAATAGGTTCATACGGCACTGTACAATAACGTGTCCCACAGCACACACGAGTGTCATTAGCCGGCACCGCCCAAAGCAAATACACATAGACAAAGCAAACACCTGTATGGTCCCGGCGATGCTGCCTCCTCCGGCGACGATAGTTATAGCGCGAGAACAAAACGACGACACAGAAACAAGAAAGACACGAAAGACACGAGCGCCAGCGAATCTTGCTTCCAGCGAGCGGGGTAAAACGTGTTAGTCATCTCGCTGCTCGCGCCGACCACCCAAGCTTTGTCGAACTGCGATCGCGGTCTAGGCGCCTACAAGGGCCATACCTGAACATCTGATACTGATTTGAGCGTCGGCGGCTCATCAGTCAGAGACGCACAAAGTGGTGATCCGACGTTCGTAATCGGCGGAAGCTCGGCATTGTGGCATTTACCGGGGCACAAAGGCGCCACGTTTCGCATTTCTGCGTGGACCCGAAGGACAGCGGTGCTCCATAGAGTAATTTCAGCCACGCAGCGCCCAGTACCTGGAAACAGCAGGGCGTCTTGGCGCTGCTCTTTGTCTCCACAAAATGAGGCGGCTGCCTTTCGATCATTCTGGCGGCCACGGCAAAAGGGTGGCCCGCCAAACGGACGCCTGGCTCAGTCACTTGTTGGAGTGGTCCTGGCGCATTTACGTGGAATACGTCTAAGTCAAGTATAATATTTCGCTTATTAACTCTAATGTCATTGATTTCATTAGACCTTGCACATTCTAAAAAGCGGAGAGTGCTTGCCTGTTTAGTAGTCGCAGGTTTCTTGAAGCACGAAGTTGACAACGTGGGGTGAACGCTCATGCCTTCACTTCATGTTCGCTATACTCGCAGGAGTGGCTGAGGCTGCGTTGACGATCTTCCTCTGCGCCCGCTTGCTCCTGGCGGGAATAAAATCTCCATCGAATGAGTCGTTTTCTGTGGCAACTGTGTGCAGCTGTGTATCCTCGGTGTCACTGCGTGAGTTTCCTCTCTACCTCGCGGTGGTCGGCTGAGATGACTGTTGGCCAGGCGGTCTATTTGAATGCCCCTCGTCCATGGCCACACAACGGAGAGCTCGAGGCACCAAAAAATCTGAAGATTTCACCGAAAAATTTAGTAAGCAAAGGGGAAGTGTTCGGACTAACATGCATAAGTGTTGCATCATATTAAGCACGTGACTAATTACGTGTTTTCTAAGCAATCTTTATTCGCTGACTGTTATTACGTGATTTTAGTCACGTCGCTAGTTTAGCAGTGTGAGGTAATTTCAGACTCGTAAGTTGATGCCATGTAGTGTTACGTGAGTTTACCCACTTGACGGTACCGTGACTATCTGTTACGTAATGTTGCGTGATATTTAGTCGCGTGACAAACTCGCCCATCATACTTTTTGTAATACATGCCGGACCAATCGGCCCAAGTGTTGCGGACGAAAAGCAGAAGTGGAAAAGGACGAGGCAAGCGCGCATACTCCTTCAAGATTACAAATAATTGCTGTTCGCAGTTCGCCCAACGGAAAGCTCAAAAGAGATCCGCTCTTAATAAAGAACTTTGTACTTGCTATAAAAGCAGTAGAGCAGCGAATCGGGCTACTTGGTTGGCAATATTTGTTTAGGCTTTAAAAGAACGCTTCTACAAAAAAAAAACACACACACACACGCACGACAAAGAAAAAGAGATGTGACATGCACACTCCCATGTTTTTTCCTGTGTTTTTCTTTTCGTATATATTAGCGCTCTTTAAAAATCATTTACCATGAATTGCTGTAAATGCATGAAGATGCACGTTTCTTCTTTTTATAATTATTACTTTTAAAGTCGTCATACAGGGCGAATAAATTACTTGTCATGCTTCATTTTTCTTGATCACAAAGTCGATATTATATAGTCCTCGAGAAGTTTTTCCCCTTTAAGAATGTTTTGACAGCGCCTTCACTTCCATGGTTCACCGATGACCCCTCAACCCACCACCACTTCATTCTTTTCCGAAACTCTCAGCCCACATTCCCCCGATTTCCATCACGCATGGTGGCTTCCTTGCGGCGTTGAAGCTGTAAGAGTCAGGGGAAAGGGAGGACGGGGTTGAAAGGCGACTGGGAGGCGCCCCCATCTAACGCTCAAATGAACGGAAAAAAATGCACCCCCACCACCTTCCCCTTCATTGACGCGTGATAGAAGCGGTAGATTTCTCCCAAAAATAAAAATATTAGAGGCGCATCGCTGCGAAATAAAACCACATCGATGTTGTTTCACCCGGGCCATCATCGACAAGCACAGCCCCGCCTCCATCGCTTACATGGGCGTCCGTCGGCGATCCGCTGCCGTTTAAAAAGGCAGGCCGCCCGAGGCGCGCGATGCTCGACTGCCTTTTTTGTAATGAAAACGATGATTGATTCCGGCGCATGCCTCACTCGCCGCGCCGTCAACGACACTGGAAGGAACTCGTTGCGGGTTCTGCCCGCGGCGCTTGTCGACAAGAAGAACGACGTGTGTAGGGCGTCGGTATAAATTACGGCCTTCGGGGCCGACTTCTTGCGCTGTCCACGCCGCGGAGTCCATTCCGCCTCTGGCATCGGCATTCATGGTACCCTCGCAGCAGCGTTAAGAATATGCCGGTTGAGCACAAAAACACTCCTTTCTCAGTGCGAATATTAACGACAAGCGGCACGTACTCGGTCAAGTAAGGGTAGTGGATGGCACTGTGACGTCGAAAGGAAGGCACCACTGGCCGTACTGAGTATAGCATGCGCAAGTATAGTGAGTAATAACCCTCGCATACCTTTAAACGCGAACATGGAGCCCAGTAGGAGTAAGTAAAGCGACAAAAAGTTTGTAATCACTACCATCTTTTTATTCTCACCTTAAGTACTTCGAGGAACATGGGTTATCCAAGCACAAGATGCGGCTTGCATAACGAGGCCTGGCAAATCGGTCAATTTAGGAACGTCGACGCATTTCAAGATCTCTTGCTGATATAATGAGAAAGCTCCACAAGTGCAGAGCGAGGGCGAGAAAGAAAGATAGGCATATATTTAACTTACTGATGCAAACCTGATACACAAAACAAAGCATTATCTATTAAGGGATAGGAATATCAATGCCGCCGAATGATAGTGATTCTGTAGGGATGAAGGAGCAAAGTGATCGCTAGTGGGTCCATCTGTTCCTTGTTCTGGAGCGCGAGCTGTAAACGCCGAGCCCGTTCGACCGTTTCTGGCTGTACCGGCTGCCTTCTCGCTAACAGACGTTGTTAATAAATCCCCTTTCTCATGTAACATACTCCTCAACACATGTTTCTTTTTTGTAGGGAAATTAACGATATGTGGGAGTTCATTAAAGATATTACTGAAGTGCATACAATTCTAAACTTTTTACCAAATATACTTTTGGAAAGCCAAAAAAAAAAGATTCATAGGTAATTTTTTTTCGCCTGGGTATCAGCGTGCCTCGGTGCAAATCTCGTCGATGGTCAATAGTCTTCTGCCAGCCAAGCGGCTATTTATGTTTCTCCTTGCCTTAGGCAGCACCGCTTCAATATATTGAATCAGCCACATCTGCCTGGTTTTGATAAAATAGAGGAGGCGCTGTCTGAGAGATTGACAAATCTGGCTGTGATGTCTGGCAACAAGAGCTTGTGCAGAACCCAGGGCCTCTGGCAGGTGGCACCACCATATGATCGGAAGAGCACTTTTTCGTGCATAGCATTGCATTTTCAGTCCTGCATAAGAAATACTAGGATCTTTAGAATTAGGTATCTATGTGATTTTTAGCAAAAAAAAACACACCGCCTAACACTTACGTATTGGTGTTGCGACTCAATAATGCGTAATATTTGCTTTTTGATCAACAATGTTCTCAGGTATGAACACGATTGATGATTGATGGGGGGGGGGGAGTTTTAAACGTCACAAAACCACATGCGATTATGAGAGACGCCGTAGTGGAGGGCTGCAAAAGTTTCGACCACTTGGGGTTCTTTAACGTGCACCCGAATCTGAGCACGCTGGCCTACACCATTTTCGCCTCCAGTGAAAATGCAGTTGCCGCAGTTGGGATTCGATCCCGCGACCTGCGGGTCAGCAGCCGAGTACCTCAGCCACTAAACCACCGCAGCGGGGCACAAGCATGAACACAGCTACCAGTTTTAACTTGCAGTGTGCCCAGCGAGAGCTTAAACTTTCACCGTTTGACTGAATCGTGCGACATACAGACAGGCAGACAGACCAACCAACTGAAATTATGCGTTCAAGCATCCCAAGAAAGATTACAGTCAATAAAAATTGGAAGATCCCACGTACAGTGGGAATCGATGATATGCGAAGCACGAATGAGGAAGGTTGATATGGCACTTTCAAATCACCACAACGTTAAGAGAGGGAAGTAAATTATGCCGTACACGACTTCCGTGTCATGATTCTCATGTTTGGATGTATCGTTTACCTTGTTCATGTCTTCATGTCACGTGATGCAAAATTTAGTATATGTGGGGCAAGCGAAACGGCAGCGAGTAAGTGCACTATTAGCGTGGTATGTTGTCATGTTTTTACATGACACGCATCTCATGATTATCATGTTTGCACCAGCCGTATACCTTCATCATCCATCGACGTCACGTAACACCAAATTTGGTATATGTGGAGCTAGCGAAACGGCCTCGAGTTCATCATGAATGGCCCAATATACGCAAACGTAACGTTGATGAGCGCGCAAGCTTGTCACAGTGATGGTGGTGGTAAAAAAAGTTTATTTCAGAAAAAGTATACTAGAGAGTGCCGACGTGTCCCATCGGCGTGCTAGAGTGGCAAGACCCTATTCCGGGACGCCAGTGGAGCTGGAAGCTGCCCGTGCGCGCTCCACCAAGGAGCGTTGTGCAGCCAAGGTAGAGCAGCCGAGCAGGTGCTCCTCCCAAGCCTCTCTAGTTGGGATAGGAAAACGGGGTGAGAAAGGGACGGGATTAATTGGGCACGATGCTACGACGTTATATGTGTCGGCGAGGACATGACAGGTCGAGCAGGTGCCATTGATTTCCGGCAAAAAGTGCCTGGCGACCGCCGGACTGATAAAGGTGTTTGTCTGCAGGCGGCGTAGCAGTCGTTCATCCGCTTTCTCCAAACCGCGTGCGGGGTCCGGGTAGAGGCGGCGCGAAGCCCGGTATTAAGCCAAAATTTCGCGAAAGCGCGTCAGGTTGGTATTGCCAGATTTCGTCTCGGGACATGGAGGGGCAACGGCCCGGACAGGAGAAGCGCGGGCAGCGGCATTTGCCGCCTCGTTGCCGGGCAGGCCCGAGTGGCCTGGGGTCCAGACTATACGAATGGGATGAGGGTTAAAGCGCCAAGAGGCTGCCTGTAGCAGGCTAGCCGCCAGTGGGGCAATGGAACCCTGAAGGTACTGAGAACAGGCCGAGCGCGAGTCCGTCAGGATGGTGCGTGAGGCAGGGTGAGAGGCGGCCAAAGCTATGGCAACCTCTTCAGCGTGCGTTACTGTGTCTGCTCGAAAGGAGAGGCCATCTACGTGTTTGCCCTCTGTAATCACGGCAGCCGTGAAGTGACCCGAGGGGGAGGGACCCGAGACGTCCACGTAGAAAACACCAGGACGATCGGAGTGTCGCGTATGAAGGGCCGCAGCGCGTGCTAGTCTACGGCCAGGATGGAGGTCGGGGTTCATATTACGGGGTAGAGGTTCCACCCATAGCTTTTGACGCCAGAGCTCTGGTACCGGCTGCAGAGGGTCTTGGTCAGATATCGGGTTAAGGCCAAGTCTGTGTAGAAGACGGCGCCCTGAAGGCGTCTGCGACAGTCGATTGATTTGGTTAACGCGATGAGCTTCGCACATCTCTGCAAAGGTGTTGTGTACCCCCAGAGCCGCAAATCGGCTGTTGGAAGTTGCAATAGGTAGGTCCAGAGCACGTTTGTATACTGAACGAAGAAGGACGTCCAGCTGGTGTTCGTGTCGACGACGCAGGGGAAGGTAAGGCAAGGCGTAGAGGACGCGACTGGTCACAAACGCGTGGGCCAATCGGAGGGACTGAGACCCACGGAGGCCGCCGCGCTTGGTAGAAACTCGCCGTATCATGCGGCTCACCTGTTCGCTGGTGCGTCTGAGGCCTGCTATTGTGCCCTTTGGATCCAAGGACGATGTGAGGTGAAGGCCAAGAACCCGAATGTTTTGCACTGACGGGACGGCCCGGACGGAAGAAAAATTTGAGGCGGTGGTAGCGGAGAGACTGAAAGAAGAGCCGATTTAGCTGGAGAGCACTCCAGGCCGCATGAACCTGCGTAGGTGTTCACCAGAAGGGCAGCCTTTTGCAGGCGTTCTTCGATTTGCGCTAAGGAGCCGGTGTTGGTCCAGATTGTGATATCGTCCGCATATAGTGCGTGTTGTATTCCCTCGACCTCGCTTAGAAGAGAGGGGAGGTTCATCATCGCCAGGTTAAAAAGCAGAGGAGACAGGACTGCCCCTTGAGGTGTACCCCGCGTGCCTAATAAGTACGGGCCGTGTTCGGTAGAATTAAGGCGAATGAAGGCGGTGCGATGTGATAGAAAGGCGCGAATGTAGTTGAAAGTCTTCTGCCCGCAGTTTGTGGTAGACAGGTTAGCTAGTATAGTGCTGTGTTTGACGTTGTCGAACGCCCCGCGGAGATCGAGAGCGAGCACGGCTTTATCGTTATGGCGCATAGTAGTCGGCTCTATGATATCGTGTTGAAGCTGGAGCAGGACGTCCTGCGCCGACAGATGGGGGCGAAAGCCAAACATCGTGTCGGCAAAGGTCCTCCTGGCCTCCAAGTAGGCGGAAAGGCGTTCGCGAACCATGGTTTCCATGAGTTTGCCTGCGCAAGACGTAAGTGAGATGGGTCTCAGTGCCTCAATACTAACGGACTTTGCCGATTTGGTAATGAATGTCACGACCGATGTGGTCCATTCCGTTGGAAGCGGAGAGCCGTCCCTTATTGAATTTATAAGGTGGAGTAGTGAGAGGTGTGCTTGGTCGGGAAGATTTGCCAGGAGCGATACTGTGATTCCGTCGCGTCCAGGGGCCGTGCCCCGTCGCATTTTCGTGAGTGCAAATCGTAAATCAGAAAGCGTGTATGGGGCGTCGAGGTCGGTGTTAGGGGCGCCGGAATACGTATATGATGGGCCTGCGGGATCATTTGTGCGGCAGATGTAGCGGTCACAAAGTTCTCGCGCGAGTTCATCCGTAGTGCCCTGAAAGGCATGCAGAACACGTTGGAGCTGGCGTTGCGTTTCTCCCCTGGTGGTGGAGGGATCGAGAAGGCTTCTAAAGAGTCACCACGCACTCTTAGAGCTCATCTGGTTTGCAGCCTTCGAACAGGTGTCTGCCCAGTTAGCATCGGAAAGTTGTGCGGAGTATGCGGCCGCCTCTGCAGTGAGCGCCTCAATGCGAGCGCGAAGTTTTCGATTAAGTTTGTTGCGTTTCCAGCGCCTTATGAGCCCACGGCGAGCGTGCCAAAGATGTAGGAGGTGTGGATCGATTGCAGGAGTCAAATTGGAGGTTGCAAGGGTGCGAGTGTTCGCTTGTTTCATATGGAGAGCGTATGATGCCCACGCTGCATATTCGGTCGAGGAGAGGCCGGCGGGGAATGGTTGCATTCTGAACTGAGTCCAATCGGTGAGACGGGCTTGGCCCCAGTGTTGGCGCATTTTCTGCCGCGGTGTGAACGAAATGCGGAGTAAAAAGTGATCGCTGCCTAGGGTTTCACCTAAATTCTCCCATGTAGCATCGCGGATGTGACGGGTGAGGGAGAGGTCGGGGCATGTGTCTCGCGTGACCGAGTTGCCGGAACGTGTGGGTTGTGCCGGATCGGTAAGAAGCGTCAGGCTCAGCGAGAAAATGAGCTCCTTGAGCTCTCTGCCCCGGGCCTTCTCGTAGTGGTAACCCCAGTGAGGGCTGGGGGCATTAAAGTCCCCGACAATCACGAGTGGTTGTCGGGCCGCTATACGCAGCGCCCGATGGAAGAGATGCGCAAACGAAGCCCTTGCAAGGCGAGGGAGACAGTACACGTTTAAGATATGAATTGATGGTTGGCCCCTCCGCTGAGACAGCACTGATATCATGCAGTAGTCGTAAGGAAGATCCAGATCGAGGTCAATCTGTACCGCCGTGTAAGCTTTATGCATGAGGAGGCATGTGGTGGTGCCGCCTACATAGGAGCAGTATCCAGAAAGGGATGGAGCAGGGCCAGATTCTTGGAGCGCCAAGACGGCCGGCTGAGAGCCAAGTGAGCTGAGGAAAAGGGAAAGATGTGAACGCTTTCGCCTGTTCCCGAAGCCTCCAGGGTTCCACTGTATGATCTCGAATTTAGACGCAATGTTTGAACGGGACGTACGATTGGTAGCCATCGTGACTGTCTTAGGTTTTATATTTGGTCCTCCTTGTCCCGCTCGGATTCCTCAGAGGCAGGGAGGGGCACGGAGGCCGAATTGTCCGATGGCGGGGTGGTGGTAGCCACCTTACGACGACGCCGTGGAGCTGTACCCTCACTGCTCACCGAGCAGGAGCGGGAACGCGATACCTTGGGTTGAAACTGGGTGATTGCCCAGGCTTGAATAGCCTGGGTAACCTCTACTACTATGCGTTGGACCGAGAAGCTGGTGACGAGGTGATTAATCGAAGCTTCGACGCGCGTGAGGCGTTCCTCTACGCGCGGGGTGCGCTCTTCGCTAGGGAGAGTTTGATTAGTGGGCAAGATAACCTGAGGTGCCCCAGGAGCCTCAAGAGCTTCTGGAGTAGATGTGGCACCGGTTCCGAGTGCTGAAGTACAAATGGTTGCTTGAACCGGCGGTTTAATGGGAGTGGACTTAGCGCGAGGACTAAGCTTGGACGTAGCTGGCGTAGCCGCCTGGAGAGAGGAGGCAATACCGGATGGCCTTGCAGTACACTGTTGTTGGGGTTGAAGTCGCTTATTTAAGAGTTCGAGTTGTTTAGTTAAAAGAGAATTTTGCTTTTGAAGTGCCGCAACTTGCTGGCTAAGGGCCGCAAGTTCGGGAGAAGGAGGATTGACAGAAGGGGGTGAGAGAGGCTTAGAAGCAGCTTTCCCTGCCCAACTGCTCACCTGAGGTACCGCCGCTGGTGCTTCGAGCGGTGGGAATGCCTGAGTGTCGGCGTTGAGTGGTGGAGCCGACTGATGCAGGTTGGTGCCGCTGTCTGGCTGTGACGAACATGAGATGGTCCCTCGAGGAGATGTTGAGGGCTGCTTGTGTTTCCGATATTTTCGATATTTTGCCGTGCAGCCACTGGTCCCAGTCTCATGGGCGCCGTGGCAGAGGAGGCACTTGGGGTGGCAGTCGTGGGCATTGAGACCTGCAGGTGCGGGGGTTCCACATTTGGCACACTGCGTTGGAGCG
Source organism: Rhipicephalus annulatus (assembly GCA_013436015.1). NCBI lineage: Eukaryota > Metazoa > Arthropoda > Arachnida > Ixodida > Ixodidae > Rhipicephalus > Rhipicephalus annulatus. The sequence goes on from WOVY01004467.1 coordinate 118,450, forward strand.
GGGTGAGGACACTGAGGTGGTCGATGGCCGATGGTACCGCACTTGGTGCAAACCGGGACCGTTTTCTTGTAGGCGCGGATGTACGTCGCCACGCAGTGGTAGAAGAGGAAGCGGGGTAACTTGGTGCCCTCGAAAGTCACCACCGCCGCCGCGGAATCTCCGAGTTTGCGGACCGCAAGGATAGTACCTCGAGGCCAATACAGTTCAGACTTGATCTTTTCCGGGCTTTCAGCAGGGTTTACGTTGATGACGCCCCTGCATGTATCCCCTGGTGCCTTGGCGTGGCCTCGAACGGGCAGCTGCTGATCCCCCACTTGCAGCTGGAAGTCCCCGAGGAGTCGCTGTGCCATAGGCAAAATGGTGGTGCTACACACTAAGATGTTCTGTTCCCAGATTGGCCACACTTGAATTTGCGTGGTAGTCCGGTCGCCGAGGTAGCTGCGGATGGCGTCGCCCGCGCGATCGGCCGGAACAAATGTGCGTAACTCGCAGGGAACGCGAGGTTTCACTACCACGATGTAGTCGTCGCGAGAGAGGCGAGGAGTTTGACGCGGACGCCACTTGCGTTGCTTCGCTGGCTGCGAGGACGGAGCAGAGGTAGGCACATCACCGGAGGGATGGCGCGCCGGCGTTCCTTGCAAGGCTGGGGAATGGTGGCCCGCTGTGGCGTCTCGTTGTTGTTGAGACGCAGGCTTCGATTTCGCTTGCTTGCGTTGCCACAGTTTCACCATGTCGTCGAGGTATTCATCTTCTGATGGCATAGTGTTTTCGGAGGATGAAATCTCCATGGACAGCATTTGGCTTGAGGTAGGATCGTAGCACGTAACCACGTTAGCGGCCGCCATCGCCGGGCTGAGAGCCCTTAGCGAGGCGGCGTTGTAGCCGGGAGTGAAGGACGTCCCTCAAGTTGTCAAAACTGGACCCACCTGGACGAAGGTGTTGTCTAGGCGAAGCGGAGAACTTGGCGGTGACGATAAATCCAAGTTTCAGGGGTACCAAGGTGGATGTCCGCAGAAATAGCAGGAAATCTACGGAGGCGATGTGGAGTGCGTCCGTCACCATCGAGCGCTCGCAGCGCCCCCCCTGTCACAGTGACGCTACGTTGGCAAAACGTGAGCACTCTGTAGTCTGACGCCAAGCCCGACCGGTGCGAACAGCGTCCGTCGGCGCGACCCGACTGCAACCGGCGCGAAATGCGACATGCTGCCTTTGCTGCCAATGCGTTACCCAGACAACACTGCGTCATCCTCTTTTCGTGACCCAGAGACGCCGGATGCGCTGAAGCGCGCATGCGTCAAAGCAACGCAGCGCGGCGTGCGCTTGCGACAATGTGGCAGGGCCGCGGCCTGGCATGGCAACGCCAGCGTGACGCGACGAAACGAACACCGACGTTGAAGTGTTTTGGCACCTTGACGGTGGCATGTAGTCTTGCTCTCACATAACATGCATCTCATGATTATCATGTTTGCACCAGTCACATACATTCGTAATTTATTGACGTCACGTATTACCGTATCTGGAATTTGTGAAGCTAACAAAACGGCCGCGAGCTCATCCCGAGTGTGACAGGTAGGCATGTTCTTACATGACACGCATGTCGTCATCATCATGTTTCGATGTGTAATTTACTTATATCGTCCGTTCGCCTCACGTAATACCGAATTTGGTATAATTGAAACTAGCGAAATGGCCTCCAGCGCATCGTGAGCGTGGCATGTAGTCACGTTGTTACATCACACGCATCTCATGATTATGATGTTTGCACCAGTCAGATACCTTCGTCATCCATTCACGTACCATAATACCAAATTTGGTATATGTGACGCTATCGAAATGGCCGAGAGCGCATCATGAGCGTGGCATGGAGTATGTTGTTGCATGACACGCATGTGATGATTTTCACGTTAGCGTCTCTCGCTTGCGTTCGTTACACAATCATGTCATACCATACCAGCTTTGTAACTTGTGATTTGAACGAAACCACTGCAAGAGCAGCAAGACCATGAAATTTAAATCATGACATGCATGTCACGATTAACATATTATGACTAATCAAATATGCTCGTCATATAGTGATGTTATGCCATACCAAGTTTGGTATTGATACCATTATCCAAACGGCCAGGAAGGAAGGAAGGAAGGAAAACAGGGGGGAAAGAATGGCAGGGAGGTTAACCAGCCTATAGGCAGCCGGTTTGCTACCCTGACATGGGAGAGGGATGGAGGAGATGAAAGATAGAGAGCAGAGAGGGAAGAGAGAAACACAGCACCTTCGGCAGCACACGCGCGCACACTCAATCATAGTGCAGTCTTGTCTTTCGAGGTGTGTGACGTTGCTGTTACAGTCGCTTGTTCAAGCCCGTGTCCCGTAGTAATTTCAACAGAGCTTTCGTCGCCTTCTGTTGCAATGTCTTCTCTAGGGCACTTGACAGAATAGTGTCCACAGACATTTGGCTGTTGTCGATGCGCGCAAAAGCGGACGCCAGTGATTGTCTCTGGATTTCATACAACGGACAGTCACACAGGATGTGGTGTAGCGTCTCTTCGCAATGACAGGCATCGCAGAGAGCGTTGTCGGCCATTCCTTTGACAAAGGATTAAGATTTTGTAAATGCCACTCCTAGCCCTAAGCTATGAAGAAGGGTGGCTTCTCTTCGGTCGAGTCCAGTAAGCATGCGGAGAGCCATCAAAGAGGACAGGTGGTGTTGACGATTCGTATCGATGCTTGGTGGGCATCATAGTGAAAACGTGATTTCACGCGCAAGTCGCCGAAGATACTGGAAAACGGCCAGGAGAGCTAAAAGTCGTAGGTGGCTAAAAAGAAAGAAAGAAAGATAGACAGACAGACAGATAGATAGATAGATAGATAGATAGATAGATAGATAGATAGATAGATAGATAGATAGATAGATAGATAGATAGATAGATAGATAGACAGACAGACAGACAGACAGACAGACAGACAGACAGACAGACAGACAGACAGACAGACAGACAGACAGACAGACAGACAGACAGACAGATAGATAGATAGATAGATAGATAGATAGATAGATAGATAGATAGATAGATAGATAGATAGATAGATAGATAGATAGATAGATAGATAGATAGATAGATAGATAGATAGATACGCTCAAAGTTGCTGAAGTTCGCTAAAAAATGCTTCGCATTTAAAATAAGTTTAGGAAATGCAGTCGTAAATATTGAGCATTTTATTTCTAAACGCACTTGATCGCGAATGCACAAAACATCATCAGAAAGATCTTTGCAATGAGAAATGGCACGCAATATCGTGAATGCGTTAAAAACTTGGGCGTTGCCGAAAATATGAGAAAGACTAGGCTGATTATGAAGCCTGTGAGATGTGCGATGTGGTTTTGACAGTGGCAAGGTATTCCTGTTTGTCTGCTTTCACGTGTGTCTGTAGAAAGCCTGCACAGATGAAATCTTCAGTATGTCTGAATACAGAAATTTCGAGGGTTATGAATGCTGCCTCCTTCTGGAGCTCTCACCATCCTTCTAAACCACTGGGTGTTTTTGCTCTTTATTATCACTGCAGTTAGAGTCCAGGATTTGGAGAACTGAAGATTACATCCAATTTACCGTCAAAGCACTCTTACCTCTACCAATTCATACAAGCCTCACAACAACACCTCGCCGAAGCGAATCACTTGGGCTCTGAGTTGTTTGATGAAGACGATACATTAGATGGGAAAAATGACTGCCAGCTTTGTAGCAAGAAGTTTAGTGTTCGCGTTGTCGGCAAATTGCACAGCACTGCTTTTTCGAGGATATCAAGCCATTCTTGAAGAATTGAGCCTGATTATTACATTTTCATAATGCTGCTTCTAAGGACCGCCAACAGACTGTATTTTCATCATAACTTTTTCGTGTGGTTTTTGTGGTGTCTTTGATTCTGTTCATTATGTCGGTTAACCTTAGTCGTGGCTCGCAGCTATATTATTGAAGCCACCGATCACTTCTGCCTTCTTCATCACCTTTCTGATGAAGAAGGCAGGAGTGATCACCAAACGTTCTATACTTCAGCACGTTGCCACCTTCTACCAATTTTGCGTATGTGTTGAGTTGTGTGTGTATTTGGTACAATATTTCTTACCATTTCTTTCTAAGCTAAGATTTCTTACCCTTTCTTTCCGTACTTTGACTTTATCTACAATGCTTTTATCATTCTGTGCATTTTCTATGCCCAGCCTTTACCTCCTTTAGAATAAAACCATTGCGGAAACTTTCTCTCGTTGACAATGAAGAATGGCGGCTTGTTGCACACAGAAAAAGAAAAGTTTCCTCTGAGCCGCGCGAAGCTTGACGTCGCGAAGCACGGGAAATTCACCCTTCGTTCTCCGCGTCACATTCGAGCAAAACAATTTGCTTTAAGATGCGGAGCTGCCTTCTCGAAAGTACGCACTTTATTGGGATGCCCAATGACTTTCTTTATTATGTGGCTCTTGAAGTAAAAAGAAAAATTGAGCCCCGTAACTGTCTGCATCAGGTGCGACACCTCAACAGTATCTCACAAGGGAGGTGTGTAAGGAGGGATTAAAAGGATAGGATTAAAAGGTATAGATACAGAGAGGAAGGAGAGAGCGAGGCACAGGGACAGCGAGCGACGGAAGTAAAGAGGAGATAGGAAAGATGGACCTGGTTGCAGTAGTCCGAGGACTTGGAGCACTCGACGAGAGCTCTTGTCGGCGTCAGGAGATGATGTAGGGTGAGTCCAGTCAGCGAGAGCTGCGTTGTCGTCGTAAATCGGCGTCAGGAGGTGGCGAAGGATGAGCCCGGTCGGCCAGAGCTGCGCTGACGTCGAAGATTGCGAGGGCACAACCGGGCGGCACGAAATCCAGCGAGCGAGTCCATGACTTTCTGCACCCGACAGGTTATGCACTATAGAGCGGAGGTTGCGAGCGATGTCTCCGACCGTGCACGTGGCATGCTTACTTCCTTTTTCTTTCTATTTTAAAAACGATAGTCTCTCTTGGGGACCTTCAACGCAAAAATTTTGGTCTGTCTGTACATTTGTCTTTTTGCCCACTATTAACGGCACCAGGTACTTGAAACGGCCAACCCCATCCGGAGCACCCACCAATAATGCTCAAGATGTAGCGTTAATACTTGTGCAAATGTTGATGTATTTATTGATTGGTTGATTGATTAATTGATTTATTTATTTATTGATTGATTGATATGTGGGGTTTAACGTCCCAAAACCACCATATGATTATGAGAGATGCCATAGTGGAGGGTTCCGGAAATTTCGACCACCTGGGCTTCTTTAACGTGCATATCTGAGCACACGGGCCTACAACATTTCCGCCTCCATCGGAAATGCAGCCGCCGCAGCTGGGATTCGATCCCACGACCTGCGGGTCAGCGGCCGAGTACCTTAGCCACTAGACCACCACGGCGGGGCCTTGTGCAATTGTCAATGAATAAGCAATAATTGCGCAAGTCTGCGGCACCATAACAACACGTAACTATTCTGCATGTGCATATTTTACTAGAAAATGCATACATAAGTAATTTTGAGGACAGTAGCGCTTATCACACTGCGCTGACCATGCAACGCTTGAACGAAAAGGTGACCGTTTCCAACGCTTTGCTAAGACGCGATGGTGGTGGCACCTACCAGTTGCCTTGCGTTCCTCACCTTATCACCTCTGAGACTGGCGCGCACACCCGTTTCAAAACCACGCGCTTTGTTTACCGAGAAGCCTGGCAGGTGGTGCTCATGTCTCACGTGTGACGTGGCTTGATGCGCTCGTTCGTCTCCGCTGCACGCTCGAGGCCCTCTAACGCAGCGCTTCCAAAATACCATTCACCGAGTTTCTTGCGCAGAACATCAAATTAATTGTTCATTCTCTCCACACGCAAGACTATATCGTCTTTCGACGACATTTGCAGATTACATGCAGATACGGGGCAATTTTTTTCCTCTTTCCCTTCTTTTATTTTTTTTTTCAGTCTGTCTGCCCCTGTCTGCCACCAAATTATTAGAACACTTGCCTTCTGATCGAGGGTACGCGGGTTCGTATCCTGCCCCGTGAAAACGTTTTTTTAAACGTATCTTATTTATACTTTCCTTTTCCTCTGCCTGTCTGTTTCTCTCGTTCTTTTGAATGACAAGTGCAAAGTTGATCATTCATATCTGGGCATCTATCTATCTAGCCACCTACGTCTGGCGGCACCCAGGATCACATCCCTGGCTTGGTGTTGACCAACATCGAAATCAGATGGTATGAGGATTTTCTCAGTACAAGTGTCCAGTCATGACATGATCAACATGAAGACCCTATTGCGTACTTTCCTAACCCTCTCCTCCAGACACGGGTAACTCATATATGTATACCTCAAGCCGCAATACGCCAGTATGCCGGCCGCCAAGGGTGAACAGCCAGGAACGGCGAAAACACACATTGACAATTTCCACGCAAAAGCACTACCAAAATATAATATTGGCCACAAAATCATCGGCACATTCCAGGGCCCGTAGTTGTTTCTTTTCGGAATCAGTGTTGGGTCCACTAGGCATCTGTGAGGCAACAAGTGAACATGTGTTTTAGCGCGCTGTAATGGGCGGGCATTTAAAACACCCACTTGGGCGCTATTCACATGCCGTGACACTTACTGCGATTTTACACGTCTAGTAGGTAATATCACCAGCATTAAAGAGACTATTTCTACTGCATGACATTGATACTCTTTTCATTTTTCTTCCTGACACTGTTTCAAGTGACATCGTGACGAAGAGGGCCCGGGTTCGATTCTTCCTTGGACCAAAGCTTTTTTTCCTTCTTACTCGATTTGAGCCTCGCCAAAGGAATGCTCTAATGCAATATTGTTAATGAAACCTGGATAGCAGCAGAAACTAAACCCGAACTGTGTGAGTTGCAGGCTGCTATTCTATCACACAGCCGCGCCAGGTCTTGAAACTGCTTCGAAATGAAAATGGCCCCATGCAGGCGAAATATCGGGAAAATGCTAATCGTTGTTGCAGTTTCGGCTCTTAATTTTAATTCAAATGAATAAATGTTGCATATGTGCTCTACGATACAAGCTTCATGTGGGGTTAACAACAAGTGTGGTTTTATTGTTCCATAAGTTCCTATAGCTTTGTAGTAAACATTATATTTGTATTCCAATGATTCAGCAAGTTATTCAAGCATTTCCTGGAATCATGCGCTAAACAAAGTCCCATATGAAATTCACTTCATCGCAGCTTGAACTGCTATTCGTTTCTATGATTCTGACGTCTTTGCTATGACGTGAGTGCTGAGGTTACATCCCTCCGTAGGTTATTCTTTCAGCGCCCCTGTAGTGGACGTTCCTGGTAAGCCCAAGCTTACATAGCTTGGGCTTACCCATAGCTACTACCCTTACAAAGAGCCATCGATCAACCTCGCAATGTTTGGCGATATGTAAAAGACGCGGCATAGACAATAACTCACAGGCTGATTCAAATGAGAACTATTCCCGCCATGTGTTGAATCTGCTGAGTTCTCTGTCTCTCTGAATAAATACGCGAGGACATCGACAACAGGAGTCTAAAAGTGTATGGGCGTTTTGACACCCACAATGAGAGCCTCTTGCATAATACAATGAGAAGGAAGGAAGTTGGGCACTTGAATAGTCTAAAGCACGCGACCATTTTGCGCATGATGTGAAGCGTGTTGGGTATGCAAGGGGGGGGGGGGGAAGAAAAGCATGCTTTCTTTTCTGCACGCATTGTCATGGATTCTAGGTCCTTGTTTATCCATGTATGCAAATCAAGCAATCATTCCAGATACAATCTGGAAGCCAGGTCCTTCTCGGTACCGATGCAACGTTTCCAATTTATACATCGACACGAGAGTTGTCGCAACGTTTATGGCGATCTTGCTGACTGGCTTGCTTGCGTAATCAGATGACATTCGTGAAATCTGTAGAGACGAAAGAAGTGCACATATTGTTGCTGAAACTTTAGTTCGAACATTGAACAATGAGGTTTTGATAAATGTTGGCAAGCTGCTGTAAACGAAGTGGCAGGGTGAATATCGAAAAGTTTTTTGGACAGTGGTGTTATGCGCAAACGGCAGGAATGATTAAATTTTTGACCAACCATGGCCTCCTCAGATGTACTTATTTACTTTTCTTTATTTTCAGAGCTACTGCTCTCAGTAAAGAGGATGGCAGATCACAGCAAAAACATATCGTTATCACATAAGCAGATGATGTAAGCATTGTACCCCAGGCCGTCATATGCGTTGATTAAAAAAGAACCTCTTTCCTTCACAGCTAAAGTATTTTTAACTATTCGAGCTTCTTAGGAGCTGAGATATACTGTAATTTCAACTATCTTCGTGCGAACTACAGTTTTCTCCGAATAAATAGTTCTTATATTTCGACCCATATATTGCACATTCGATAGATTTAGTTTTAACGAGCTTCATAGAACTATTTTCGCTACGCCACAATATATTACCCTACATTTCATTTTAACTGACACGCCGAAGCGGTCAGTTGTGCATTCTCTCACTTATATTCCCCCCATTGAGGACGCCCCTCCCCTCCCCCACCCGTCGTCCTTTCCTCGCTATCTCCATTTCTCCCCCGTATGCACTTCTTATTTTGTGCAAACGCCGCTGCTTCCTAGACGTTCCAGCGAAGCCGCTGCCACGACCGCCCTCCGCCTGATCGATGAGACGCAGCGCCAGCGCTCGCCTCTATCAAGAACGCTCGCTTCCGAAAAAAGCGCGCGCCGGCCGTCCGACCGAGGGGTGGCTCATTTGCATGGGCGCCCCGGCGGTGCTCAGCCCGCCTCGCGGTCCGGGCAGCGGGCACGAGCCACGCCCACCTTCGCAAGAGCCGTCCGAGACCCTACCACCACTGCCGGCGTTGAGCGCCGCTGCGGAGTGAATAGAGGAACGCGTCCTCCTCCCCGCGCTCTTCAACCGCGGCCCGCTTACTTCCACGGCTCGCGTAGAGACGCACACACACCATCGCGGCGACCCTGGTTTCTCTAGGCATTTCCTCTTCTCCCTCGCGTGGTGGCGCACTCTGCCGGAGCTGAGTGCACCACTACTTCTGGCCCCGATAATGGACACGGCCCCAAAGGAAGGGGGTGTGTCACTCGGGCAGGACGCTTCTTGCGTTGGGCGATGGATCGGTGTGGCGGGGTTGCTCGCTTGCGGAGTCGGTTACAATAGCGTTCCTGAGTGCCGCATTGGGAGATGAAACTGAGCTTGGGGATGATCTTCTTATTCCATGTATTGTGCCGGGAACTTTCTGACCGAAATTTGTAGTAAAGAATTAGGTGGGCCACTTAGAGATTGGTCTACGCTGTTTATCTAATAAATAAACACGTATCTCTTCATAAGCGCAAGCGGAAAACGTGTAACAGCTCACTTTATCGTGTGGAAAGCAGGGCCTGAAAGTCTTGAAGTTTCAAACATTCCATTGAGGACCATTGTTCGTTACTAACTTAGCAGAGTGGACAGCTCCCTAAATAACATGGCACGTATATTGTGACCGGGTGTAATCATGTAAGCTTTTACATTTACATGATTAGGAGAAATTATATTTCTAGGTAATAGCAAGAACGTCAAGGTGCGAAATTCCATCACTCATGACAAATCATGTAGTTCATCTCTAACCACATTTAATCATTTTCTGATGGCGTAAAGCCTAAAAATTCAGCAATAGAGAGTGATGTAGAATCAATGCACTGTCGCTTGTCTTTTTCCAGAGTAGTTTGAAGCACTTATGTGAATTCGGGGTGCAATATCTGACTGCCATGTGAATTCCGGGTGCAATATCTGACTGCCATGGCGAATGTTTGGGTGAGATTTCAGCCCCAACAATGAAGTTTAGTTCTGGTATTTTCACACATCGACAACAACGGTACGGGCTCCTTTCTGCAACACCGAGTCCTTCTAGCTGTCACTTGAAGATTTCCAAAGTATGCCTCAACATGAACTGTCAATCTTCAGTGGTGCACACCCGCATACCAGGGGTGGGTGTTTGCCAAACGTCCCTGGTGGAAAAGATGTGATGACGTACGCGATAGGAAAGTCAAGTTATTCATGTAATGACTTAAGAATCACGTTCGTTATACACAGAAATCCTCCTGGGCTAAACTTGGTGTATATCAGCCTAACGGAAACGAACACGAGACTGCAAAGATGCGGACAGATAGATAGCAATAGGAACAAGAATATTATTAGCAATATAACACTATTAATAAACATATTCTTTATAATATTAACAATAATAATGCTTACTGCTCATATCCAAAGTATTGAATGCATAATAGGCGCGCCGAAAGCACATAAGGCTTCAGTGGCCAGGCAGTGGCGAAAAACAGCACTGTTTCATATTGTACAGTTGCATATACAAGATCGAAAAAATGCACAAGAAGGAGAACCACTTTTTTTTAGATGGTGAATAAATCATTCGCCTGTAAAAGACTTGTGCTTGGTCCACGTGCGAGACATGGAGCTTTTGGTTGGCCAAGATATGCCACGCATTCAAAAGTGCCTCGGAGTGGGCCAGGCAGCAGCACTACCGGCGGGATGCTCAGTAATCCCTTCTGCTTCGTTCTTCAGGTTTTGGCTGTGCTTCAATAAATTCGGCTATCACAGCGCGGCTGCCTCCCTGGAATCAAGCAAGCCGAACTGCTACGCAGTTATGGACCGGAGCCATCGCCGCTTGCCGACTACGGTATCAGCAGCATCAAAAGTCTTCACACCGCAAGATGGCCATTGTGACCATCTTCGGTGACGTCACATCACATGTCCATCTTGGAAGCTACAAAAGGGCGTGAACCGGCGAGCCACCCCAGTGGGCCAGGCAGCAGCACTACCGGCGGGATGCTCAGTAATCCCTTCTGCTTCGTTCTTCAGGTTGGTGATAACCGGCCATCGCATTGTTTTCGTAGTGACAACCCTTATTTGTTGCTGCTGCCTTGCCCACACTTTGTACTAAATGTTGTTACTTATATTTTCACCCTAGCAAAAAGTTTATTACTTTGTGGCGACATTGAAACAAACCCCGGTCCCTCCCAAAGTGATACGTTGCGTGAGTTACTGGCTGGACAACAAAAAATAATGGAAACCATGGCATCTATGCAATCTTCTCATGAGAAGATAGAAAAGAAATTGTCATCAGTAAGCGACAGAATGGAGGCAATGGAGAAACAGCTGTCTAGTCTTGCCACATTGGGCGATAAGATTAAAGACTTAGAAGACCAAATGTCCCACCTTGATAGAAACTTCGTGGCGCTTAGGGACAAAGTAGATGACTTAGAAAATAGGAGTCGCCGAAATAACCTAATCATCTATGGTCTTTTATGAACCCAAGAATGAGACACATGAAGAATTGGAAAAGAAATTTAATAAGGACATTGTAGAAGAAAAACTGGGACTTAAAGCGGTCAGCATTGAGCGAATTCATAGGATAGGCCGCAGTATGGAAAATAAAAATCGTCCAATTGTAATAAAGTGTCTGGATTATAGAGAAAAGCTGTCAATTTTAAAAGTTTCGCATAAACTTAAAGGCACTTTATTGTCTATTGCGGAAGATTTTTCGCATCATGTCCGTGAGCAGCGAAGGATGCTTTGGAAAACTGCTCAAGACGAAAAGGAAAAAGGGGCTAAGGTAAAGCTTATCTATGATAAGCTAAGTGTAAACGGCATTATGTACGGTTGGGACAGTGACAAGAAATGCCGCTTTCAGTTGAAAAGTGATAGGCGGGTTTGACAAAGGCAAAATGATGATCGATTCTTGAAACTTCTTAACATCAATTGTAGGAGCGTAGTCAATAAAAGCACAGAGCTTGAGGGGCTAATTATTGCTAACGATCCTGATATTGTTATACTGACTGAGACATGGCTCAGTGATGAAATATACGATAGTGAATTCGTTCCATCAGGATACCGAGTTTACAGGAAAGACCGTGGTAGTAGGGGTGGTGGAGATTGTATAATCTACAAAAGTGCGCTTAACGTATTCTTGATGCCTGAAGTTGCCAACATTGAGTGTTTATTCTGCAAAGCCTATAGTGGCGGCCTTAGGTATATTGTTGGTGCCATGTACAGACCCCCTAACTCTGATGCTTCTACCATGGATGTGTTGAAGGAGTATTTATGTGACCATGTCAAACCTGATGATCGGATAATCCTATCTGGTGATTTCAATTTGCCTGATGTTGACTGGCTAACAATGTCCCCCAAAATTCGTAATGACAAGGTAGGAGAGGCAATGCTTGATATTGCTTTTGCCTTTGACCTTACTCAAGTTGTTGAAGGCTTCACAAGAATTCAGGATAGCAGTAAGACTCTACTAGATCTTTTCTTCGTAAGCGGTAGCATTTTCGAGAACGCCACATCTCAAATCATGCCAGGAATTTCCGATCATCAGGCCGTCTTCCTTAGCCTCAGCAATGTTAAAGTCGACAAAGCTAACAAAGCTTCGTATTTTCGAAACTTTTCCAGAGCCGATGACGAAGCTATAATAGACGTGCTTTCGTTTCATCTAGATAATTTCTCTCGCAGTGATGCGAATGTTCACAATCTTTGGGCTTCTTTTACGAAACTTGTACATGAATGTATTGAACAATTTGTGCCATTGATACGCAAGAAAAACAAACGTGTGAATGCCTGGATAAGTCGTTCTACTATACATTTGCAGAGAAAATTAAAGAGGTTAAAGAAAAAACGTCGATCTGTAGGCGACTGCGTAAACCTAGAATCCAAAATTTCAGATTTGTCTCACAAAGTTAAAACACAAGTTGCAGCTGACAAAGACAAATATTTTTCAGTTTCATTACCTAGTTTCATTACTAGTTCACCGCAGAAGTTTTGGCAAGCAATTTCCCCATCTTATACTGATGTGGATGCTTTTACCATTAATGGTGTCCAAATTACTGATGCCACAAAAATTGCAAATGCATTCAATAGGCAGTTTCAGTCCTGCTTTACTAATGATGATGGCAAACTGCCTAATTTTGTGTCACCATTACCGCCGATGCCTGACATTACCGTAAGTGAAAAGGGAATTTTCAACATGCTCTTGAAACTTGATGTAAAAAAATCTAGTGGTGCTGACGAAATACCCAATGCCTTTCTCAAAAGGTACGCTGAATGGGTCGCCAAATATCTTTGCATTCTTTTTACAAAATCGTTGAAAAAAGGACAGCTGCCAATCGATTGGAGGACAGCCAAAGTGAAACCACTTCATAAAAAGGGTAAGAAAGATGAAATTAGTAATTATAGGCCAATATCACTATTGTCAACAGTTTGTAAGTTGCTCGAGCATATAGTTCATAATCATATTTCGGTATTTCTAACTGCTCATAATGCCCTATCCGAGTCTCAACATGGATTCAGAAGAGGCTACTCAACTTGTACCCAATTAGTTCAGACCGTTTACGATTTTGCATTGACAATTAATAATGGTTAGCAGACTGACGCAATTTTTATGGATTTTTCAAAGGCGTTTGATAAGGTTTCTCACAAAAAATTAATTTTCAAACTAGACAACATACTCAAAAACAAGCAGTTAACTAAATGGATTTTATCTTACCTTCATAGCCGGCAGCAATATGTTGTATTTAAAGATAAATGCTCTGAGAGGGTTTCTGTGGAATCTGACGTCCCCCAGGGCTCGGTACTTGGACCGCTTCTTTTTCTTTTATATATCAATGACATTGTGAATGACATACCCGTTAACATAAAACTCTATGCAGACGACTGCGTTATTTACTCCGAGGTAAAAAATTCTAATGACCAAATAAAGTTAAATGCCGCATTTCAAAAAGTTAAATCTTGGTGCGACAGTTGGCAGATGCCCATAAACTTTGAAAAAACCGTATTTATGCGCATTTCACACAAAAAAGAGCCCCTCTTGTTCCAATATTGCTGTAACAATATATACCTTGCTGAGGTGCAGTATTACAAGTATCTAGGGGTTTACATTACGAACAACTTGACGTGGAATAAACATATCGATTATGTTGCAGCTTGTGCTAACACAAGACTTTCATTTCTTAGGAGAGCTCTCAAGCACTCCACTCCCACTGTGCGCTTGCTGGCGTACAAATCAACAGTTCTACCCATTCTAGATTATGCAGTCGTTATATGGGATCCTTTTACGTTGACTAATAAAAAGAAGATTGAAAAAATACAAAGAAAGGCAGCCCGTTTTATATACAACAGTTATGGTCGCACATCTGTTAGTGCACTGCTAGCGAGAGCTAATCTTCCACCAATAACTGAAAGAAACCGAATTTCTCGTCACAAATTTTTATATCAACTAATTAAGAAGCACTATAAGATAGACACTAGCAAATTATTGTCTTTCTCCTCTGGGTATCCGACAAGGCATCGCCGTAACCTCTCCATTACGCCCTTTCAAACACGCAATAACTGCTTCACGTATTCATTTTTCCCGAGAACAGTCGGGGAATGGAACAACCTAACTAATGACGTTGTTTTACAGCCATCACTTGAAAAGTTTGCCTTGTGTTTAACTGCATAATATATATGTGTGCATATGTGTGTATGTACATGTATGTATATATGTGTATATATTTGAAATTGTGTAGAATTAACACCCGTGTTTTTTTCCAATCCTTGCGTATGTGACTCTGTTTCTGGAATATTTATTATCCTGTACATTTTGAATTGTATTTTGTCGCCATGGTTGATCATGTATTCGTGAATTTTGTATATCAGTTTTTCCCTTTTTTGTAATTCCGAGAACTGTACTTTGCTTCCGTATTTTTGTTCTTGTTCACCTAGGAATATTTATGATTGTACTTCCCACCCTGCTATAATTCTTCATGTGGGATTGCAGTATCTACAAATAAAATAAATAAATAACAGCTATCTAAACATTGTAATTACGACAATTGATCGATTAGTAGGTGCCAACGAGATGAGTAATGTGATAGTGGCGTGATCCGGAAATTTATACCATCTAGCGTTTTTCAACAAGCTCCCATGTCTAAGTACAAGAGCATCGAGTATTGTGCGTCCATCGCAATGTGCCTGCGGCTGCTGCAGCTGTAATTCAATCCAGCAACTTTCAGGACAGCAGCACCGGTAAGGAAAGCAATCACTGCGCGCTGATATTTGGCTGTTTCAAAATATCTTTGAACGCTTACTACAAGCATGGCTGGTAGGTATACCTACTATACCGTGATTATTTCTTTCCAGAATGAGCGATGGGCCCACATGCGTCCATAAGGCAACACGTGAACCCACGCAACTGCTCATTTTGTTGACGCCTTATAGTTGATAATATGACTAAATAAGCCTGAGTGCCTTGTAAGGGTAGCCTTTGATGCACCCATCCTTTGAGCGATTCACATGTTTTGACACTAGGTCGGATTTTACGCCTCGGCCACGCACCATTACATGCTTGAAGGACATTGATATAGTTTTTATTTTTATTTTCGGAAGTAGTGTTATGAAATATTGTGGGTCTTTGGCATGACGACTGCTTGTCGCGCTGGTAGTTTTGGCTCCATTTTCACAGCAGCTCAAAAATTTTATTATTTATAATATTTTATTCGGATCTATCATGAGTTTTTCGTCATGCCCAAGAGAGAGAGAGAGAGAGAGAAGCAAACTTGTCGAAAGGAACAACGAGGTCGTTGAATTCAGCGTGCCGGTAGTGTGAAGAGTGGAGGCCAGTAGCTCGTCACGACCGTTTCGTCCTATATAGTTAACCACTTCTGCCTGAATACGGTGGTTAGACGACGATAGGAGAGACTCCCACGCCTCGAGGGAGGAAGCTGGCAGTATTGTCTTTGGTGGTGGGTACCTCTCGCATTCCCGAAGAACGTTCGGTCATGCATAAGATGATCAATGGCTTTCCGCTCATAATCAACGACGCCGTCAGCAACGTCGACACCAAAATGTCCACCAAATCACCTCTTTAACGTTTTCC
The DNA here is from genome assembly GCA_013436015.1 of Rhipicephalus annulatus. Lineage (NCBI taxonomy): Eukaryota > Metazoa > Arthropoda > Arachnida > Ixodida > Ixodidae > Rhipicephalus > Rhipicephalus annulatus. The sequence continues at coordinate 134,398 of WOVY01004467.1, forward strand.
AGTTGAAATGAACGAAAATCTAGATAGCCTCTTATTAACGCGTGCCGGACACATCTTCATTTTCTATAGGTTTTCTTTAAATGCGGAAGTAAAATGCTGACGGAATCAATAGACGCCAGTTTAGGGCCAATCATATTCACATATTTTTGTTCCCAAGGTGTTCTGTTCGTGCTTCATTTACGTAATACTGGCTCGTATGGTTACATCGGGGCAAACGTGTCCGATAGTGACCATTTGCTTCGAGACATGACATAATTATTACGAGAAATTGCGCGTACAAGTATTGACACACAAAATTTTAACGTTGCGTTTCATACCATGATCAATGGAAATTTATTTGTTCGTCGCGTTATCGTTCTGAATGCCCCTGAATACGCCATTTGTTTCTATCGCTCGTATGGAGGCAAATGTCTCTGATGGCACCAGAGCTGCAATTATCGCAAGACTTATAACTACACCAATCGATACACAAGTTTAACAGCGAGAATGTTCATCAAAATTGTTCCTTGTTCATCCCGTATCAATAACTATCATCATATTGAACGAGTACGCGGTGCAGAATTCAGATAAAGGCCGCTACTTACCACTGGTCCCCTAAATTGAACAAGCAACACTTAAACCAACAAAGGGTCATGTTGCACGGAAAATATTGAAGCCTATCAGAAAAGCATCATTATCATAAACGTGTATGCGCCACGAGAATTGGACAAATCTCACTACACACAACTTTTACAAAATAACAACGCAGCTGTAAAACGACTTGAATCACAAAAACTAATCTTCCGAACCGACCAGTTTCGCTGTGTCAAGACTTCCGCGGGTAAGCGAGCAGTTCATCTTTTTTTTTAACCCTGGAGCCGGTCTTTCTACACACATACAAAGAACAATTAATTGAAAAGCAGAGAATTTAGAAGGCTTACACAAATCGCTGACTTGATACTCAGCGTGGGAAAGGGATACAGGATTGAAAGTAGGTATAAAGAGAGAAAGAGAGAGACATAAAAAGAAAACACAAGGCGTAAATATAGAAAAAGGAATAGAAATATAAAAAGGGGTCAAATAGCAAATATCAAACAATGTGCCGTTTTCTACACACGACCCTATATAGCCTATAAGGCGTTCAAGGCTTTCATTACCAATGGACCTGTGAAAAAATCCTTACTGATTCGTGCGTCTACGGACCCTTAAGGAAGGAAAGAAGTAAAACAGGGGGGAAAAGAACGACAGGGAGGTTAACCAGCCTATAGTCAGCCGGTTTGCTACCCTGCGCGTGGGAGAGGGTTGGGAGAGATAAAAGATAGAGAGCAGAGAGGGAAGAGAGAAACACAGCACATTCGGCAGCCCACGCGCGCACACCCAGTGATAGTCCAGTCTTGTCTTTCGCGGTGTGTGACGTTGCTGTTACAGTCGCTTGTTCAAGTCCGTGTCGCGTAGGAATTTCAACAGAGCTTTCGTTGCCTTCTGTTGCAATGTCTTCTCTCGGGCACTTGACAGAATAGTGTCCACGGACATTTGGCTGTTGTCGATGCGCGCAAAAGCGAACGCCAGTGACTGTCTCTGGGTTTCGTACAACAAACAGTCACACAGGATGTGGTGTAGCGTCTCTTCGCAATGACAGGCATCGTAGAGAGCGTTGTCGGCCATTCCTATGACTAAGGAATAAAATTTTGTAAATGCCACTCCTAGCCATAAGCGATGAAGAAGAGTGGCTTCTCTTCGGTCGAGTCCAGTGGGCATGCGGAGAGCCATCAAAGAAGACAGGTGGTGTTGACGATTCGTATCGACGCTTGGTGGGCACCATAGTGAAAACGTGATTTCATGCGCAAGTCGCCGAAGATTACTGGCAGCATCGCTCCGCGAAAGTGGTATGGCTTCTTCTCGTGTTCTTTCAAGGGCACCGGCGCGGCAGTATCGGCATGTTCGTTCCATATGATGCCGCAGTGACTTGGCAGCCATTGAAGCAACACATGATGCTCCACGGAGGAAGGAAAAAGGTAAGGAGAGGGCATGCCCAGCCGGCGCAGGGCGTAAAAAGTGTGGCGGAAATGACATCATGGCGGCCATATTCACTAGGCACAATGGCGGCGTTGCTATGGTTACGTGTTGCGCAGTGGAGCTGGTCTCGCAGTGAGCGGCCGCGGCTGGCGGCGGAATGTGTGCCTCCCCAGGTCTCGTGCTGAGCCGTGGCGGACAATATCTGTGCTCTGCGCCGCGTTATTGATTACGCAGTGTTCTCCTGGCAGTTACATTACTCTTAGCAACGTTTACAAATCATTGTCCATCACGGGGTTTCAACAGTGCGTAGAACAAGTGCATATCTATGTGTCGTGCGGCGGATGGCGCGGATGAAGCAGTTAGTGTTCAGCGAAATTGCGTTGGGCACCATGACGAAGCTGAATGACGACGAACGCCTTGCAGGTCAGTGACGGTTCAGCAGTGTTCCTGCTTGTGACAACGGACGACGCTGTTGGGCCCAGCAAGACGCCATGAGGACCATGTGCACATACGTAGTTTCGTGTTGTGTGTGTACAGTAACAACTTGCATGTGCGTATTAAAGCACCTTTTCTGTTCCGCTTGGTACACTCTCCACCAGCATTGCATGTAGTCTCAACGTAACAGCAACCGCGTTCAACTGTCACTAGTACCGTGCTCAAAGGCACCACGGTCGCAGAATGCTGACGCCGGTGAGTTTCACGCGGAACACGGACACAGTGGCAGGACGCTGCGACGGCCGCGTGGCGGAATGCAACCGTAGAAGGCACACGACCGATCGTGTTGTCTGTACAGTTGCTGAATTAATGACGTGGAAGCACTCGCCGTTGTCAGTGCATCTAGCACGCGTTCTCTCGTAGTTGCTTCATTGTCGGCGAGCTGTTACTCCCTGTTATTACTCGGACGAAGCGATTTCGCTGAAGGTGTCCCGCAGGCTCAGAGTAATGAGCCCCGTTCCATTAGTTTCGGATGATCACGACACACGCGCTGCGCAGCCCACGTGATTTCCGAGCCGGAGAGAGAGTCGTGCCTTCTGCTTTACATTCGGATGTAAACAAGCGAGGAGAATTAGCCTCGTCAATATGGCCGACTTCCGGCTTCATCCCGGCTTCACAACGAGTGACGTCAGGGCCTCTCCTTACCTTTCTTTCCTCCGTGTGATGCCCTTTCTCGAGTGAAGTGTGGAGAAGGCATCGAATTTCGAGAACAAGCTGTTCGCATGGCCCGTGACGCAGTGCTGAGAGCACAGATTGTAGGGCAGCCCTTGAGTCGCTGAAAATCGACCATTGTTGCGGTGGTTCCCGATTGACCCTCGAAGTGCAGCGCGCAAAGCAGCTAGTTCCGCTGCTGTAGATGCCGTGGAGTGGTCAGTCCTAAAGCTGATGGTAACACCTCTTGCTGGGACAAATACTGCACCTGACGAACACTGGCGGTTCGTGGAACCATCGGTGTATAAATGTATGCTGTCTGAATATTTCTCGTGCAAAAGAAGAAGACACAGTTGTGTCAGCACAGGCAACGATAGCTCAGATTTCCTCCGGATCCCTGGTACACTGAGATGCACTGTGGGTCGAATAAGACACCAAGGTGGTATGGATGGTTTAGATGCCGGGGTGAAGCCCGAGGGAAGTTTATCGTTGTATTTCACAATCATTTTGGCGAACGATGCTTGGCGCCTCTCTGAAGGCAACAGTGCACGGGGATGACAGGTGTACGTGCGAAGTGTCTGATGTGCGTTCTCAGGACTTCTACAACAATGTGAGTTTGTATCAGATAATCACCAGCAATTGCAATTGTTGCTTCCGTTGACGTACATCCGGGCAGACCGAGGCACACACTCAGCGCTTGGGTTTGTACTGCCTGTAGAACACGAACATTGGTCTTGCAGGTATTGCTAAGCACGGGCAAGCTATATCTGAGGAAACCGAGAAACAGGGCTCTGTAGAGCTCCATCATTGCGTCTACTGACATCCCCCACGTTTTTCCTGCCAGGAACTTGAACAGTTGGGAAATAGCGGCCAGGCGCTTCTTCATATAGGTCGCATGCGGACTCCAACAGAGGTCCCTATCAATAATGATGCCCAAAAACCGGTGAGTTTTGGCGTAAGAAATCGGTCGCCCACAGATTGAGATGACATAAGGGGTATTTGCTTTGCGAGTGAAGCCCTTAAATTTTCTATGAGTGTACTCAGTCCCCATCGAAAAATTTAATAATAACTGGATTACCGTTTCGGAATCAGCCGTTTAGTAAATATTGATTTTGAATGAAAAAACAGTGCTACTTTAGAGGTCCTCTCGTATTCTCCCTGATCTAGGAATAATGCTTAATTAAAGAAACTAAAAGAAGCATTTGCAGGAACAATGCATGTAGTATAATTTTATTGGTGCTAGCATCTAGCAACGAAATCTTTTGGGAGCAGCCCGTACTAACTACCTGAAAGTTATGCGTAAATTTACAAAAACCACAAGCCAAAATAAAATTACGAGAATGAGAGTTCTCAGTGTTTTTACATATAAACACGACACCAGAACGTACGTTTACACTAAAAAAGGACGCATATACGGTGCAAAGTGTGCACGAAAATTGTCTTATCGGTACAAGACGCACACCGAAGCTACAGAAACGATTACATTGGTTCGTCCTCTTTCAACGTATGAAATTGACGTTTGGTAGATTTATAATATTCGAGCGTTGGGTCACGTGACGCACGTCAAAATATCAATTAACATATTTGAGCTCGTGCATAGGCTATGGAAAGTCCGTTATCAGCTTCATGATAGAGTTGCGAGAACAGCGTTTGAGCGTGTTGGCGTTGCTCCAACAGTTGCCTCACGAATTCACCATATACTTAGGTACAAAGTGAAGAAAATGCGGGCATCACATCTTGAATGTGCGCCTAACCTCTCCAATGCTCCATGGCGCTCGCGTCACTGAAGCTCTTGGTGTCTGCGCTCGCTCGCACAGTGGCGTTGTGGTGACGAGAGACGCCAAACATTTGCTTCAAGTGGCGCTCACTTGAAGGCTCGCCAGTCTCCTCCACATGGCGTCGCCAGCATGACACAGTGCTCAAATTTTTTCATGAACCAAACGCCAGCGTCCTTAAATGCATTTAAAGGTGCCATGAAGCAGATTTTTCACAATTTATCGGTGCTTAGGCTACGGCGTCATGAAATCGTTCCTGCCATGATATAAGCGACGTACTTTGCATTAAAGCAGCTAGAGCCAATTACAGGCTATCCTCCTTCTAAGCAGTGCCTTTCCTCCTTAATTGATCGCACGGGCCGCCGCAACTGGTTATGGCAGCGCCCTCGAGGGGTTGAACTGCGTTGCTCGCTCCGTGGCCTCCGCAATCAAATTAAACAGTGCGCTGTCGAGAGCGGAGATGAACAGGATTGCGATGTGGTTGGTATCTGCTCCGACAGTTGTCACACCACAATTAGCCACTAGTACAATATTCTTCTCTATACCGACGATCTACAAACGCCGAAAAGGGTGGGGGGAAAATCCACACATCTACATGGAAATGAATCATGACTAGTGGGCGAAGGTAAGGGGATCTTATCGGTACGTAAGCGAACGTAACCCTAGCGTTGCTTGATATAAAGATAATGAAGTGGCATAAAGTATATACATAAATGTTAAACTTATTTGTTGGCCTCTTTAATGCTATTCTATCTTCTTGTCATAATGCGTACATGATATTTAGTTCCGGATTTTGTTTTACCTTCACTTTTACTTTTTTGATGTCTGGGCTCGTGAAGAGGAGTCCAATGGTTCTTCCAGTGGATCTAATGTAAAGTTAGCTAAGACAAAATATATGCAGGTTCCTTGCTACTCTGAGGATCCGTGATTATATCAGTTCATACGAAGTGCATCGTAAGGCGTGTGAAGGCGTCATTTAGTTGACAAATCAATCGCTTGACATCTACGTTAAAATCACCGACTAGTATAGTTTGTGTTTGAAGGTGTTTTATATTATCTGTCACAATTTTGATTGATGTTCGTCTATTGCAAACCTTTTTTATTCCCATACACACATGTTTCAATTACAGCAATGGTTTTTAGATACCGCGACAGCGGACAACTAGGGAGAGAGAGACAGAGATAAATATTCAAGGAAAGGCAGAAAGTTTAACCAGACGCTCGTCCGGTGTGCTACCCTTCACTGTGGGAAGGTTTGAAGGGGAGAAAAGGGACACACACAACCAGCAAAACACTCCGAGGAGCACACGCAGTCTATAAGCGGTCGCTCAGGTATCTTGTGTTCAAGTAGTCTAGTAACGCTTTAGTCGCTTTCTGCGCTCTTGAGGCACACGCCCAAGGTCCAAGAATCTCCTGCACAGAGAATGGTCTAGAGTCCAGTTAGTTCAAAACCATCCGGAGCTGGCATCGTTGGCTGTCGTAGCAAGCGCAGCAGCGCAAGACGTGATCGAAGGACTCTTCAGCCCCGGAGGAGTCGCATCTATGTGTCTGCCATACCGATGCGAAAACATGCCTTTGTGACAGTGGGAGACGACGACAAAGTTAGGCCCTAAGGTCTATAAAGTTGGTTTTCGGTGGCACTGTTTTTAAAAAATGCCTTTGGTCAAATGAAACATTCGAAGCACCATGCAGTTAACGGTTCAAGCACGTTTTAGTTTTCACGCTCACTTTGCCAGTAGCATGGTGTTTTGGTGCTACCAGTCAAGAGATCAAAAGCCCAACCTTCCATATTTCTATGCTTATTCGAAACTGGTAAATAGGTGAGGAATATCCAAAATGTCTTTTAATATTGCCATTTTGAAATCCTTCCTTCTATTTACTCGCTAAACTTAGATAACCAAGTTACCATTCGTCAGACGCTGGTTACCCATTGCATGTGTTGTCCGCTGTAGTACACTGTAAGCAAAAGTTAGCCAAGATGGGAGTTCCTCCAGCACATGTGCCCATAAAACTCCCCTGCCCCAATTATTTACTCCCTAGTAGGGAGTGAACTCGGCACATGTCATCGTAAAACGCCCCCTGTTTATTCACAGAGTTTATGAACGACATGACCTTGTTAAACTCTCCAGGGAGTTTCAGGCCACGTGGTTACAAACTCCCTATAGGCGCTTTAAAACCCTCTTTGGGCGTGACGTTTGTGTGTGTGTGTGTGTGTGTGTGTGTGTGTGTGTGTGTGTGTGTGTGTGTGTGTGTGTGTGTGTGTGTGTGTGTGTGTGTGTGTGTGTGTGTGTGTGTGTGTACGGGCATATGTTTGCACGTCGGTGTGAAACACATGTGCTTTGTGTGGATAACCGTGTGAACATCTGTCAACAGGCAACAAAATTATAAGTGCAGCGAAGAATAGCAACGACCGGTTGGTATTTACTGCGAACATTTCAATATATTTCGCACCGTTAAACCACGCTGCACATCGGTCCGATTCCTTAACGAAACGCTGTGAATGCCGCGCTTCAAAGGGCCGAAGAACAAAAAACTTGGAAGAATAAATTAATGGTAGCAAAAGTAAGCTGTTGCGATCGTCAGCCTCTGCTCCTGGAGTTTCACCGTCAAAAACTTCAAAGCGGTCTGAAGTAGGCTTCGCTCGACTACGGCAGGCTGGCCGGCAACCGGTCTGAGAGTTGCGCCGGCAACGCGCTTGCCCCGTCTCCGCCGATAGTGGCTTCTCGGAGTGTCACCGGTATTTCACCGGCTGTAACATCTAAGTGGTAAGAAGGCCTCGCTATGCCGTCAGTATCAAGCCGGCATCGTATCGAGCTCGCACTGCGCGCCGGCCACCACGGCAAGCGCTACGAGCTAGCACCGACCACCGGCGAGGCAAAGAATGTGTTTCATTAAAAAATGAAGGCTGCTGTGATGTATAACACTGTTCTGCGCCTTGCGACCGTAGCTGTCAATGACTAACCACAAGGCGAGCGCCGAACGAGGCGGAGTACGATCATCAGCGATTGCACCGTATAACTTCGAAGCGGTTCGAAGTAGGCTTCGCTCGACAACGGCAGGCGGTCAGCAACCGGTGTGAGAGTTGCGCCGGCGACGCGCTCACCCCGTCTCCGCCGATGGTGAGTTCTCGGAGTATCACCGGTATTTCACCGGCTGCAACATCTAAGCGGTAGGAAGGCCTCGCTATGGCGTCGGTATCAAGCCGGCATCGTATCGAGCTCGCACTGTGCACCGGCCGCCGTGGCGAGCTCTGCGAGCTATACATGCAATGCATGCGAGCAACGGGAACAGCGACTGCGAACAGTCTCATTCGTTTAAGTCTATCGCTCCGTAGCTTAAACTGCGTGGATAGCGGACACCTATTTCTGTGCATGGGAAAAACAATGAGACGTAAACTGCACATTAGCAAGCATTTTGTGATCGCCAGCTGTCATTCATCGAATCACCATGCCGTACTCGTGAGTGAGGCCTAGTAGTCGAACGCGGTAGCGGCGGTCTACCTCGGTTCATCGCTGGAGCTGCTAAATGTGCCTCGTTAATGCGTTCATTCAAGGCCGCGCGCACTTTGTGTATGATTCAGTGCATTTTACGGGTCCACAAACAGCACCGTTAATGCAAATTCAGCCCGTATGACAGAGTGTCAACTGATAAACCTTTTTCGCTATAGTAGATAAATATTGAATATTAGGCAGGCTTAGGATAAAAGGCATGTGTTTTGAAGTGCTTACATGAGACCACCGCAAGTTCATACTTACGCCGTGCGTATTTGCTTTTAATTATTAGCGAAATAAAGGCTTTCACCAGGGCTACATGGGAGGTAATGTAATGTAATTAAAGTTACGCTTGCGTTAGGTACGGCTGCTGACGTAATTTTTTTCTTGGTCGATGCAAAACATTTGCTCCCATACTGGCCTGAAAAAGTTCCCCAATGGATGTAAATAAAAACCCCCTGGGCACCATGCATAAACTCCCTACTGATGGGGAGTAAACTTTTTACTCCCTCCGGATGGTGTTTATAAAACTCCCATTGGGGCGTGCGCTAGAGGACAAGGTCGTGTACTCCCATCTCGGCCTATTTCTGTTTACAGTGTAGGCATATTATTGAAATTTAAGGAAAATAACCGCAGCACAGATCGGTTGCTCATGCAGGCTGAGCCGTATATCTTAAGCGGCTGTTTCTGAAGAACTAGTGATGCGCCGCTCAGAAAAAGTGAGTGGTGGTTCGTCGGGGCACGGCTCGCTGAGCCACTAAGCCGACAGACCAATGGTTCTCCGGTTCTCTCTCGCTGACGGAGCGGTGAGCGGTGTCGATTCTCTCGCACTTATTGAACTGTGCCGAACTTTTAAATAGACCACTCCCACTGTGACCGCTCCGTGTGAGTTCGCGTTTCGATAGAGAGCTACGCTGGGTCTTTGAGTGCTGCTTTCACACCATTTTTTGGTGATGAAAGAAAATAGAGAGTTTTAGTACTACGGAAAAGTGATACGTACGCAGCACGCAAGCGCCTTGCGTTAGGTGGCGTCGTTTGCCACTAATCGGCTTTTAGTACACCGTAGTACCCGCGTACGTAACGAGCGTGAAGCGTGTTGCGTCATCTGGTAGATCAAAATAGAAGCACGTGTTGTTGACAGCTAATGTGAGCCAATCCAAGTGTTATAGCCAGATTATGGCCATATTTTAAGCCACAGAGCTGGTCGGTGCTTGCCTTCGATGCCGCCATTTTGCAAAACGAAGTCTCGCGCTGTCGCGAACTTGTTCGAGAGCGGCGCGATCACCTCATACGTACGCACGCACGCATCTCATGCGTGCGTACGTAGCGGCTGCGTACGTATATAATGCGATACGTGCGCGTTGCGGTCTGCGCATGCGCACTACGCAGAACGTGGCGTCCTTACGTACGCAACGCCGCCACGTACGCAGCGTACGCAGTATTAAACTCTAATAACTGCCCTTTCATCGTTTTTCGCATGGTGCTTGCAAGAGTCGCAAGCTACTCGCCTGCAGCTTGCTATGTGGGGGCCCACAGGCCACTCCATCTTTTAGAGCGAAAGATGTTATTAGATCAGAACACGGGTCACGCGCGTCGCCGTAGTTGTCCGCTGCCGCCGGTGTCTGTAACCCACATCAAATGAAAAAAAATCGATGATATGTGAAACACGAATGAGAAATGTTGATATGTCACTTTAAAATTAGCACAACGTTACGAGGTGGAGGTAAATAATGGCGTACATGACTTCTGAGTCATGATTATCTTGTTTGGAAGAGTCATTTACATTCGTCATCTATTCATGTGACGTGATATCAAATTCAGTATATGTAGAGCTATATAGCGAAACGGCCGCGAGCACGATATATAAGCGTAATATGTTGTCCTGTTCCTACATGACACGTGTGTCAGGATTATCATGTTTGCACCAGTTATATACTTCGTCATTCATTGATGCCACATAACCCCATATTTGGTATAGGTGGAGGTATACCTAAATTTGGTATGTGTGACGCTAGCGAAATGGCCGAGAGTGCATGAAATGCTTCGCACTTAAAAAAAAAAACAAAGTTCGTCTTGAACGCAAAGTCACTGGCAGGTTTCAGCACCATGTAATTTTGTCAACTATAGAGAACACCCGTTTTTTTTTCGGTAAAAACATCGCATTTCCAGCGCCATGTAACAAACACTGCGGTCTTCATTTTCGTATGTATGAATTTAAAAAAAATCAACACACTACCTAATGACTTCTATTGAGGCTGGAGGTTTTGATCAGAGATCCCACCCTTCGCTACCCGCTTCAGCGGTATTGGGACTTCGCCGTTACCGGCACCGAGGTACTCGTGAGGACGACGCCGAGCATGATGATGCTGTTGAGGAAAACTGTACAGAGGCTTATTCTACATATTTACAAGCGAGCAATGTTCGCCACAAGGCGAACTTCTAGACGAAGATGTCATCCTGCATAGAGGCGATCTCGTCGAAGGCGCTCTCTGAAGAGCACACTGCCACTTTTTGTCGCTTCGCAGTTGCTAGACGCCAGGCCTAGGGAAACGGAGAAATACGTTTTCACCCAATCAGGTCACCACTGTTGAGGGTAATTTTGTGGGCACCGCCCCCAACATACACAAACACACACACGCAACTCAAAAGAGGTAGTGTTCCGGCCGCGCTGTCACATCTGAGCAGTCGTGCTGCCAGAGAACGGTATGTAACGAGTCCGTCGTGTCGCTGCTCGGGCTGACCACCCACACTGCCGAACGGTGGTCGCAGGCCAGGCAGCTTTACTGACATGTGCTGGGTCATCTGGCGTTGATTTGAGTGTCGGAGACTTCTCAGCCAGAGACGCCCAGCATGGTGGTCTGAGGTTCGTCTTCGGCGGAAACTCGGCGTCGGGGCCTCGGTGTACGATGGCGCCACGTGTCGCATTTCCGCGCCGGCCCAAGCGACAGCAGCGCTGCGTTCAGTAATTACAACCACGCACCTCCCAAATTATGAAAAACAGGCGGGAGTTTTCACGTTCCTCCTTATCGGTGGCTGCTTTTCTTCCATCTCGGCGCCCGCTGCACAGGCAGGCTCGCCAATCACAACACCCCGTACTCGTGTTGTGTCAAAACATGCGTATTATTTGTTTTATGAATGACTATGTCAGCCCGTATGAATGCGAAAACGCGATCAAGATAGCTTGTCGCTTTCAAAAACTTGCCATTATACTGCATTGGGTGACAGAAGCTGCCCCGCCGCGGTGGTATAGTGGCTAAGGTACTAGCCTACTGACCGCAGGTCGCGGGTTCAAATCCCAGCTGCGGCGGCTCCATTTCCGATGGAGGCGGAAATGTTGTAGGCCCGTGTGCTCAGATTTGGGTGCACGGTAAAGAACCCCAGGGGGTCAAAATTTCCGGAGCCCTCCACTACGGCGTCTCTCATAATCATATGGTGATTTTTGACGTTAAACCCCACATATCAATCATGGGTGACAGAAGCAGAAAGACGGACACACACGCGAGCAAAATTTCAGCGTTGAAGAACCCTGTTGCATCCCGCGGACCGCGCAAAGCGTGCCGAAGAACAGAGCTAACGCCGGTTAGCAAGAGAGCAGAACGCCGCCTTATTGTCAAAGCCAGGCTCACTTATATTTAGATGAACGTAAGAGAGGAAGGGAAACGAGGGAGAGTCAGTTGAGTGGCGACAGCTGCTGCCGCGACAGAACGAAAGATGCTTACGTAATCGGGCGCGCCGGCAATGATGACGTCGGCGCAGAATATGCAGCACATCCCAAGACAGACTTTCGTCTTTAATATTGTGTAAAAAAAATCTTCGACAATTCAGAGTACGCTGTCCCGGTAACACTTGCCGATCTCGTACTCGAAAAGTGTAGTTTACCTTTAATTAGAAAAAGATGATACCGATTTAAACTACTAGGTACTTTACTATGGGACAGCATAAAACTTCCCCACTGGCCTCGTACTTGAGCAGACCATGTCGACAAAAACTTTTAGGGATGAACTCCAAGGGTTTGCATGGGCCTCACACGCGTGGAGCAGCGTGTAGATTGAGACAGGGAAGTTTATTGCAAACTGGTAATGACATTTAAGGTGGGTACAACTGTCTGGTGTAACAAAATCACTTCAGTGGCGCGTACAAGCATGAGAACATATATACACGATGAACACAGCACTTCATTATTTTCACAGATCACGAATCACATCACAATCACAGCCATCGAATCACAATCACAGCCATCGGCCATACCATGCTGAATGCGCCGGTTCTCGTCCATTCCATCACGAATCACTCGAGGAAACAAAGAGAACTAGAAACACAAAAAGCACTAAGTTGGAACAGAACCACATAATATGTGTGACGAGAAGCATGATGGAGCCTCGACAATTCACAACTTCCAGATACCGTTGCAGCGCTGAGCGGTGGCAGCCGGAAGCTTTGTCGAGATGATTGAAGTTTTTACCTGCTTCAAACAGCAGACGCTGCTGCTTGTTTTCACGTTTTTGTGGTCGTTTTTCAACGTTGTGAACGGTCTAGAAGTTACCGTAACCCTTTGAGTTTCTCAAGTTAGAGGGCAAGTAGAAAGAAAAAGAAAAAAATCGACTGATTTCACTGTGAGCATCGATGCTCACAGCCTATATACACGAGAAGGAAATGTAAGCGTCATGTTCAAATTAGCAATTTACAGAGGGGTAAATTTAGCAAGCAAATAACGAAGGCCCGTGAATGAATGCAGCGCCCAATTTCTGCACGTGTTCAGCAACTTTCAGGTTTGCAGTTCTCTCGCTTAGTTCGTCTGCTCGATACGCTCTGCTTCTAGAAAGGACTGCTTTGAAAACGTTCATCGCATCAATGAACATCTGAGGCGTCGCAGAAGTGCTTCCATGACCTTCATATCTCTGGCAATTTGTGCAACGTTGTGCGCGATTACGTACAGGCAGCAATGAGAAGAGCGTACGTGCGGGTATTATTTACAATTTTGCGCATATTTATCTTACAAAAATGCTACTCGGTATTTATTTGCCTAATATACTGTGTTAGCGCTCCCCTACTTTCTCAATACATAAATCCAAGGGTCACCGAAGCGCGCAGAATTCCAGTCTTTGCCAAAAGTGTACTTTCTGCTAACGTCTCTTTTGGGATGATCGTCTCAATGACCGCCATGTTGGATGTATAGTCGCATCATTAATAGGTCGTGAAAGTTGCGAATACTGTTGTTTTTAAAGAAATTTATTCTCAATAACAGTGAACATCAATTGCAATCCAACAGAACATCACGACGGCACACAGCGTGCACACACACACCAAAAATGTTCCCAAAAAGCTACGTTTACACATGCACATGGAATACAACGTACACAGATACACCAATATTTTTACAAAACAATATGTTTACATATGTACATTACAAGGTAAACGAAGAACACACAAATGAAACGTAAATATATATATGTTTGGCATTGACATGGTATTTAAAACGTATTTTTGCGAGTACTAAACAAACACTAAACTACCAAAACCAGATAGGCCTGAAAACAAGATTTACATGTCTCGCAGACGAGCACAAAAGGGCAAGACCAGTGTCGAAGGAATTCCTTCTCGCCGAGAAAAAAAGAGTTGCACTGACAAAACAGATAGTATTTCTTTGTACAGACGCTCAAAAATCGGGAACAGAGCGCAGCGGTGACAACCTGCTGCGACCAACTTACAGTGATTGCACTAAAAACAGTAGGCACCAGCAACAATGAGAAGGCAGGCGAAGCGGCCTCGAGAACAATGCCCAGAAGAAACAAAACGATTTACTCCGAGGCCGTGAAATCCAGTATGCACGGCCCTCCAGAAAACACGAGCAACAGGCAATTGTCTCAAAACATGCTATTTGTTTCCCGTAGGGAGCAGTTCGTGCATTTTGCTGACTGGACTATTCTCCCCTTTTGAGGTGATCATGTGTAGGAAGACCACTTCACCCCACCCGCCACATGAAGTCCCGGAGGTGGCCAGGCAGAAATGATGCCGTCAGCGCGCTCCAAGACACACGATGAGAGCGGGTGTGGCATGCTGGAGGAACCAACATGAGCAACAAAACGGCTGTTGTGTCAACAATAGGATAGTCAAACACATCTACCGCAGGGCAATTCAATTGGATATGACGGAAAACGCGACAGCTGTTGCATAAAACGAAGGAAGCATGACTGATTGGGCCCCGATTAAGGTGCACATTAGGCATTAAATACCGAAGATAAAAGCCTAGAAAAAAAATTCGCAGATCCCACGTACATTGGGAATCGATGATATACAAAGCACGAATGACAAATGTTGATATGTCACTTAAAAATCCACACAACTCAACAAGGTGGAGGTAAATGATGCCGTACATGACTTCCGGGTCATGAGTATCTTGTTTGGATGTGTCGCTTACCTTCGTCATCTATTCACGTCACGTGATACCAAATTTATTATATGTGAAGCAAGCGCAACGGCCGTGAGCACGCTATGAGCGTGGTAAGTTGTCATGTTCCTATATGACACGTGCCTCAGGATTATCATGTTTGCACCAGTCATATACTCCGTCCTTCATTGACGTCACGTAACACCGAATTTTCTATATGTGGAGCTAGCAAAATGGCCATGAGCACTCATGAAAGACGGAATATACTCCAATGTAGCGTTTACGCGCGCGCATGTTGAGCACAGCGACGCTACGTTAGCTAAACGCGAGCACCCTATTGTCTTACGCCAGGCACGACCAGCATCCGTCGGCGCGGCCTGACGGCAACCTGTGCGAAATGAGACATGCTGCATTTCGCGCCGATTAGTTACCAAGACAACACTGCGTCTCCCTTTTTTTGTGACGGAGGGACGCTGGAAGCGCTGAAACGCGCATATGTCAAAGCACGGCCGGACTCGACTCCTTCTCCGGCGCTCTGCGGAAGGAGCGTCGAGTCCGGTCGTGGTGAAAGCAACGCAGCGCGGCGCGCGCCTGCGAGTATATGGCAGGATCGGCGCCTGGCGTAGCAACGCTGGCGGGACGAGACGGAATGAACGCCGGCGAGCACGCGCACCGCGTCACGTCGAAATGTATTGGCGCATTGCCTGTGGCATATGTAGTCATGTTCTCACATGACACGCATCTCAAGATTATCATGTTTGCACCAGTAACGTACCTTCGTCATTATTGGCGTTACGTTATACCAAAT
>WOVY01004467.1:155000-204952 GCA_013436015.1 Rhipicephalus annulatus
TCGACGAAAGCGCTTTAGAGGTGCTCCTAAATCTGGTACTTAAACATAACTTTGAATTCGACCAAAACCATTATCTGCAAGTAAACGGAACTGCCATGGGAACCAAAATGGCCCCAAATTACGCAAATATTTTCATGGCCTCTTTGGAGATTCCTTTCCTCGAAACTTCTCCATTCAAACCTATATTTTACCGACGCTTCCTCGATGATATATTCTTCGTGTGGGCCGATAGTGAACATAATCTTTCCAAATTCAGTTCCGGTTTCAACTCCGTGCATCCTTCGATAACATTCACGCACACGTATTCGCAGAAGAGTGTTCACTTTCTGGATGTCACTGTATCACTCAGTGGCACCACCATATCTACTTCCCTGTATAAAAAACCAACAGACCGCCAACAGTATCTGCATTTCCATAGCAGTCACCCCCATCACTGCAAAACAGGTGTTCCTTACTCTCAAGCCCACAGATACAGAAGAATTTGCTCTGAAATCACGCAATTTGACACCCACGCACAGGAATTGAGAACAGCCTTCTTGCGTCAAAAGTACCCCGAAAAAATAATTGACAATGCAATTGAGCGCGCTCGCTCTTTGGACCGAAAATCAACAATGGGAGAAAAAGGTGGGAATAAAGATGATATAACTTCAGGGGCAAATTTAATCCTCACATACTGCGCCGCCGCCCCTCGGGTGAATTCTATACTAAACCGCCACTTCAACATACTTAAACAGAGTAGTCGCCTCTCTGCCATTTTTCAGACTCCGCCCAAGGTGGTTTACCGAAGAAATAAAAATCTGAGAGACTTACTGGTCAGGGCGAAAACACACAAATCCGACCATCATCAGGGCTGTAGACCGTGCGGGAAACCTCGCTGCAGGGTGTGCACACACATGGTGACCACAGATACGGCCGAAGCCTCCTGTTCAGACTATGTTTACAAAATTAAAGATGACCTTAACTGTGACTCAGCCAATGTGGTATACAAAATTCGCTGTGAGGTGTGCAAACAGGAATATATTGGACACACGGAAACCGCGTTCCGTTTGCGTTTCAACAACCACAGGGCACACGTAAAGGGCCTCCCCAATTTGCCGTTCTCCAAACATACCAATCTTCCTGGTCACTCTTTCGAATGCGTAAGTGTCATACTCCTACAATCCGGCTTCCAGAACACACGGGAGCGCGAACAGCGGGAGTCATACTTTACAAAGAAATTCAGATCACTTACCCATGGAATCAACGAGAGCCCTGGGCGACTGACGTGCCTCCGCGACGTTTCGTGAAACACAGAAACTGAATTACTCAATTAATTTATTTATACATACGTGAAGTTGCACACGCAAGTTGGTCAATATAGCGCGTGAAACTAAACGAATTCGATGCTACGTGAACGAAACGATGTGTGTTAGTATTATTAGACTTTATTTTCATTTCTGAGTACTTTTTTAGTATTATTTATTTTTTTATATATTTTTTGTTTACGTTTTAGTTTGTTCATCCTTTACAAGAATACCCATTCATTTATTTTCAGTATGACTGGTTGTACGTTTTTTCTGCAAGAGAGGGCAGGTGGAGGGAGGGGGAGAGGGCACATTAGCTTTCCAACGTGGCCATTATTTTCCGAAAGCTGGAGCGGGTCGTATGCTTCTTGTGTGCGTGCGTGCGTGCGTGTGTGCGTGTGTGTGCGTGTGTGCGTGTGTGCGTGTGTGCGTGTGTGTGTGTGTGTGTGTGTGTGTGCGTGCGTGCGTGCGTGCGTGCGTGCGTGCGTGTGTGCGTGTGTGTGTGTGCGTGTGTGTGTGTGTGTGTGTGTGTGTGTGTGTGTGTGTGTGTGTGTGTGTGTGTGTGTGTGTGTGTGTGTGTGTGTGTGTGTGTGTGTGTGTGTGTGTGTGTGTGTGTGTGTGTGTGTGTGTGTGTGTGTGTGTGTGTGTGTGTGTGTGGCCCGATGCCGCCGGCCAGCCGCCGAACCACGTGAACTTAAACTCGATCCATGTGAGGGATGCGAGTAAGCGGCAACATGTTCCACATTTTTCCGTTTTTCTTGGTCGCCTCCGCTGGCGGCGCGTCTTACCTATACGCAGTAACAATGCCAGAATTACCCGCTCGTTTCCGGCGGCTCTCCGTCGCTCCTTTCTAGTTCCTTTCCTTCTCCTGCTTCTTGTTGTCTGTTGCTACCTTGTTCGCCCGTTTGTCCTTTTTTTTTTTTGGAGGGTCTTTAAACTGTGAGGGTGACCCTCTGCTACGGGAACTTGTATCATTTCTCTTACATCCTCCGAAGAAGGCTGGTCCACCAGCCGAAACTGTTAGGAATAAATAAATATTTTATTGTTTTGTTTCCTATACTGCACTATTCTCGAAGTTTATAAATTTTATTACGGTAGCCGGAAGAAACTCTGATCATCTATTTCATCTATATATATATATACCTTGGTCATTCATTCACGTCCGGCAGTACTAAATTTGTTGTATGTGATTGGCCACGAGCGTACCATCAGCGTGGTGTGTAGTCATGACTGACATGACATATGATTTGCACGTTACAGTCTGTCACCTACGTCCGCCATGCAGTCATGTCATACTATACCAGTTTTGTAATGTGTCATGTGAACGAAACCACCCCAGAGGAGCAAGACCTTAAAACGTAATTCATGACACACATACCATGATTTCCTTGTCATGGCTTGTCACTTATGTTCGCCATACCATCATGTTATTTCACACACATTTTTGTATCGATATTGTTATACAAACGGTCAAGTTAGCTAAAAGTCACAGGTGGCTGGATAAATGGAAAGATAGGTACGCTCAAAGTCACCGAAATTCGCTTAGAAATCCTTCGCATTTCCGAGTGATTCCGTCACGGGTAATCAAACCCACGGCTCGTCACTTCACAGCGCGCGGTGCCGACTCGGCCAAACAGTGGACGTTCTTCTGCATACTAACGATGAGCTATTCTTGTACTGTCTTTGCCGCTGGTGGTACTGAGAGAGCTCGATGGCACTTCAGCGTCCTTTCGTTAGCCCCAGTGAAGGGGCGCTAAGAGCACGCTTCATAGTTAGTCACTTCGCTCAGAGCAATGGGCGCGTGCCCTCTACCAATACCACTTAAACTATTCCCTACAGTGGGTTGCCGCTTGTATGCACGCCGTTATCTCGCTATCAAGGCTATTTGTGCGTCGTGTCATTTCACCGCAAAGGCTGCTTGTGTTGTTGTATAGCCTCGCTCGCTGAAGCAACTGAGTTGGCGAAGGGTCACACTGCTCAAACATGCATGAATTCGACATTTATAAAAGCGAAGGACAGTTCTTTGCTGCTGCTGGGGAGGAGGCTGGAAAGGGGTAAGGAGAATAAAGGATCGGGAGGAGCTTCATTTTACACCTTCGCGCCTTTCAGGCGACCTCTCCCACAGCACTGGAAACAAGCATCTATAATTATCTTATATTTCTAGAGCGTTTTACGTTTCATGGTTGAACTTCTATATATTTCATTGAATGGTCATTTCAGTGGGCAGTAGATGTTGAATCTGCCATCCGTATTTTGAGAAAGCTGCGCTTGTCCAAATCTGATGTTCTAAATCTTTCTGGCACAGCGTCTGACAGAGTGGGTGCATCACGTATAGGGGTAATGTCACTCGAAGGTCCGTTAGCTTTACGCCATTTGTCTAGCATGTGGGGCGTGGCATAATGGATGTAAACCACCCCTTGTAGGTTGGCATACACTCTGGTGTAGCTTCTATCAGTTCATTTTTGCTGATTTCGTTTGAGTGCGAGTATATAGCATCAGTTGTCTGCTAGGCCAGCGTGCCACCCAAAATTTCAGTATATGAATTTAAGATATGGGTGTGGCGTGGAACTCGGTTGTGGATAATTGTTTATGTGGCTAAACCCACTCACTTGAGTAGCGACCACATAAGCGGCTGCTTTTCCTCCGTCCATGTTATATCAAGGTGTTCAGAAAAATTGAAGCTTGATTACTGTCTTGAACTCAATTTATCTTTCTTCCAGTGTCTTTCACCACATAAAGTAATTGTGGTGGAAATTATTAGTTCGTGGTCGCCCTCTTTACACTTGGGCGCACGTTTCGTGTGCCTTCTGTTGAATATTTATTTCAAGAAGGAGGTCAACGAAGTTTGGGCACGAGTGGAGAGCTTGTGGCTGCTGTGCGCTTAAAGGAACGTTTTGCTGGTCGTGCACCACTCTAAGGCAAAATTACCCGAAAAAGGAGTAACGGAGCCCAATAGGCGCGCGAAATGAACGGATAGACCGTTGAGGAGCAACCACAGAGGGAAGCGTGCAGCGCGAAACCACTTAGTCTCCAAAGGAATGAACCACCCGGGGATCGAGGGCTGCGCGAAAAGCGTTGCCATGGGGACGACCCTCCTTCTCCACAGAACACATGTACTTCTTCTCTGCTGGCTCAGTCTTTCCCCATGTTTTGCCGGCGACGGTTCGCGGTGCGTCGCGCTCGGAGTGCTCGACCATGGCCGCCGGGATTCGACAATCTAAGAATTACGACGTAGTGCTTGCATGTACGCTTGGATGAGCATGGGCTGCTGCATTTGCGTTTCGCTGCACCCATGAAGTCTGGAGCAAGCCTCGACACGTCACCACGCCGCGCTTATATCTCTGGCTTCAAGATAGTCACGACCAACACACGACAGCAACAGTTGGGGAGGCCAATATGGCGGCCGAGAAGTCAAGAGGCCTATCGTATATATACTTCAGTCCGACTCAGGGCAGAAAACAGCGCTGGATTGCATGAAAGAAAGAACCGCCTGGAAAAGACCGGCAGCTGCTTCAAGTACACCATCGAAGGACATCAGTCTAAAGATTGCCATCGTCGTATAATTGGTTATAAGTGCAATGGAAGGCACGCAACAGTTGTTTGCATTCCCGAATATGCGCAAAAAAGCAATTAAACGATGCAAGGGCTCTTGTTTTGAAGGTGAAAACAAATGAGTCATCATCGCAACATGACAAAAATGCGGCCCTACTACAAACATTTCGTACATGGCTGGCAACCGAAAGTGACTCATGCATTATCAGAGGCGTATTAGACAATAGAAGCCAACGGACATTCATTAGCGAAGACATATCTAAAAAGCTAAAAAGCTAAGTTTATCTATAGTGTGCCCCATTGAAATTAATGTCAAGGCATTTGTAGGAGTGAGCGGAGCACCGGAAAGATGGCTAAACATTGTTAGAGTGACGCTTGGAGAGAGAGAGAGAGAATTCATTTACAGAAAGGTAGAGAGGTCGGCCTGACAGTGACGCTAAAGAATCAATTCGACTATACCACGCATGATTTCGAAGCTATAGAACTACCATTCATCTGTGAGCAGCTGATGGAACTTCCACCCACGAACGTATACATGTGCAACAGCTGCTACATGAAGAGAACTTTATTGCATACATGGCTGCAATTCCTGGACTGAAAACTTAGGACGGCATATGTTTGCTTCTTGGAGCGGACCGAATGTGGAAGTTTTTGTAAAGCGAACTTTTCCTCGATGAGTGACAACAAGGCTTGGTGTCCATGAACACAAAGTTTGTTTGGACCTTTCTAGGACCTATATAGCGCGAAGAACTGCATTTTAAGCACGCTGATACTAGGTATACTACCATCTGTGTATTTGGCACGAGCTGCATGGGCACAGACATTCCTCGTTATCTGCAAAAACTCTCGTATGTCGGTATCGATTATGAGACAGTGCTGTCATTTAACGAGGAAGTGCATCACAATGATTGGCGACTTGAAGTTAGACTTCCTTCAAGGGCACGGAGCTCCATTCAAGCGAAAAACCAAGCAGCAGCAAAGCCTACACTTCACAGATCAGCACGACACATTGCCGCAAGGCAAGAACTTAAGCAACGACACGACAAGTCGATCAGGCACCACCACTCCGACAGACGTCTTGGAAACCATTCTTTCGAATACGAGGGTACATTATAAACAACAGGCGTCATGTCAGGATACGAACATGCCTTAAGGAAGCTCGCATCACGTGCCGAAAGAAAACACCAGTGATACTGCCGAAACCGTAACTCAGCTCATCGGTATGCCTGCTCACCGAGAAGTACCTCGTACCTCACGGTGGTGTTTGTGCAATGGTAGCGGAAATTCGTGCTTGTTTGAGTGGGGAGATCTGTGCACGCGGTTAAAAGCGAAATTGGAAAGTGTTCGACACATACTCGGTTTCGAGCAAACGTGACAAGTGCACTGCGAGAAACTCGTCAGTGCAATCGTGTGCAGCAGGTCTTCAGAAATGACAAAAATGAATTTTGTCGAGCCGGTTAGTGTGGCACCAATCGTGAGTGAATATTGTTTAAAGCAAGTGCAGCTTAGTTATTCCTAAATGTACGCTTGTCAGCTGTTTTGGTAAATATGTATATCCCTTTCACAATGGTATTCCATCAAACTATTCACTTCAGAACACGAAGTGTGTTGCATATTTTATTCAAAAAAGAGGACAACGAAGTGTGGGCACGAGCGGAGAGCTCATGGCTGATGTGTGCTGAAAGGAACGTTTAGCCGGTCATGGACGCATTTGTAATATTTCTGAACCATTATGCTTTTGTTTTCGCTAAACTCCACCAGCGAAGACACTTCTCTTCTACATCATCGTTTGTGTTTGAGCAGCGCGCTTCATTTGTCGAGCCGTGAAATTGGTGAGTAACGCTTGTCCTATGTGTTTTTTTATTTTCTTTTGCCGCATACGTCATGATTCAGGAGCATTCTGCAAATATTGAGCTGCTTGCTGTTCTTCGCGTGAAGTTTCTTTTTGTAGCTATCACATTCACTTCTTCGCCCTTCCGGCGCGGCTGCGACATTTTTATGAAAGTAACTAACGTGAATGAATATTTTATGAACTAGTTGATGTCTCCTTTGCGTGAGGTTTACGTTATGCTCTATGCAGGTATGTGTTAAAGACTTCAGCTACCACAACAGTTAAATCATGATCTTGGACCTTGGTCGTCGGGATTGCGTTGCAGCATTGTGGGGCTCAGCGTCACTGCATCCACGTCAAATGGTGCTTTCAAACACCAGAAGACATTGTACAAGCTCTCGTATATGAACGCACAATAAACACTCAGCTACTTCTGTAAAGACGCGTTTCACTTTTATGTCATGCGGATTCCTATATGATTAGCCATGTTTATGTTGTAGTAGCAATGATGCTTAAGAATGCACATTGATTGCTCACAGATAACATAGGGTCCATCTGACGCACATGGCGGTGCTGCCATCCTAAATAACAAGGCGCCAAGAAGGCATGGAAAACGAAATGCCCGTAAAAACTTCTCTGCAAACAAAAAGGTGAGAAACACAAGGAAGAGGGGGACAGGCTTAACGCAGGCTTGCACACAATGTGAGCAAGTATGATACATTCTGTGAAGCAGCTGTTCCTACCTGCCTTTCTGCAATCCCAAGTTGACCGTGCTCCACAGAAGGGCAAGAAAAGAAGAATATTAAAATGAAGAACGAAGGCAGCATGAGACAGGCACGTTTCATCATCGCTCGTCCCGAGGAGAAGAGTTAGTGCCCAATTCGAAGCTCTCCTCCTCCTCTCCCACCACGTCCCCGGGAGCGACGATTCTCTGCTAAATCGGGGCGGCCGGCGTGGACGGCGATGGTGGCAAGCCTCCTGGCGCCTTGACACGCCGGGGCGCCTTGGCGACGCAGCACAGAAGCCCGTTATTCATTAATTTCGAGCTCACTGCTCGTCAGCTGACGGTTCCTCTAATTAAACGAGCACTCTCCTCTCCCCCCATCGGCTGCAGTGAGCAGCGCGCACGCCTCTTTAATAAGCGCTCCTCGTCGTCAGAGCTGCTGCGTAGAGAAGATGCTGACACGGGCTGTAATCAAGAAGAGAGCAGTCCGTGTGGGAAAGCCTCCCTGCCTCCCCGCAAGTCTGTGCAAAGCAAAGCGACACGGCCCTGCCTTGGATGGGCACAAAGAGGGGTTGGAAAGGGGCGTTGGTTTCTGCAAGCCCCGTGCACTGTCCGGAGCCCCGTGTTCTTCATACGCCCGCTGAGGGGATTCAGCGCGGGTGACATTTGCGCATCCCCGCAAAGTTACAAGCGACGCCGCGCCGCGAGCAACGAACGGAGTCCGCGATGACGCCCCGCCGATGTGCCGGCCCGGCTGACGGGACGCTCCGTCAGCACCCGCTGCACGCATACAGGCAGAAACGCTTGACCTGTTCTTTTTGTGTGTCAACTATTTCACCGGTGCCCCACGCTATGCCCGACTCGTTGATACCGCCGCTAACAACCAAAATCGCGCGTCCTGTGCTTTGACTCGAAGGAGAAGGGTTGGGGTCGTAGTAACATGTATCACTGATGGCGTTGAGATAAAACGTGTTTGTGGTTAATGTGCCTTCTAATTGAGGGAAATGCCATGTCAAATATGTGCGGCAAGCGCAGCTAAAATTGACACAAAAAAAGAAGGCAGCTTCGGGCAAATGATGCCGAGCCTGCATGAATGATGTGCGAAGCTGGTTGCTTGGTTGGCTGGATGGATCCCAGAGTGTCAACCGACGGCGGATCAGCCATGAATAGTGCGGTAGTGGGATTTAGAAAAAAATTTATATTAGTTGGGTTAACTAACAGTATTTAC
This sequence comes from Rhipicephalus annulatus, assembly GCA_013436015.1. Lineage (NCBI taxonomy): Eukaryota > Metazoa > Arthropoda > Arachnida > Ixodida > Ixodidae > Rhipicephalus > Rhipicephalus annulatus. The sequence continues at coordinate 163,619 of WOVY01004467.1, forward strand.
TGATTATTTACTGAAAATTTCTAAATAAACATCTGGAAGAAATTTCTGTAAAATACTTCAAATAAATATGAAGAAATTAAGTAACATGTATGTACTTGTGATGTTAGCATGGCAGTCGAATTGGTTCTCTTATATAATTATTACCACTCCATATATCTCCCTGTTGCAATGACTCAGTGCTGACGCCCTTAGGAAGAGTAATACCTTTTCGGAAAGCTGAAGCCCATGTTTGCGGAGAAGGGGTGTCAGAAACATTTTTAAAGCTTTCGATACCTGCGATAATCTGATAAAGTGTTTTATGGCTTCCGCTTGTTTACAATAGTAATATTAGGCAGCCATCTCTGTTCTTCTTCGGTTTGCTCTTTTCTCCATCTTTCTGCTTTATCTTTTCTCCGGTTTTGCCTGCGTTTTTTTCTTTTTATTTCTCTTTATATCAATTTTCCAACTCTTGTTATCTATATTCAACTCTATCGCTTGATTGTCTCCTCTCTTTCAATGTTAAGACGTGGTCTTGCTCCTAAAGTACGCCGCAATTCATATCATCATCAAGGTGCTCAAAGAACAAAAAAACTAAGACTTTTCTCCGGCGCGAGCGCTGTCTCACTACGCTAGAGTTGGCGATGATACGCTAGAGTTGGCGCAGATTCTACTCTCGTTAATAACCTCATCAAGGCACTCAAAGAGCAACTTGCCTCGTGAACATCTGTCCAATTTTGGCGCTATTGCAACTTTGGGGTGAGAGTTGTTCTCTCCTTTCTTCTCTTTGTAACCTGTTTGTTTTTCTTTGTTTTTTTTCCTGTTATTGCTCTGAACATATGTAGGCATTGTTTATATGCCAACTTCTTTATAGCTAACCGTATTTCGTTTCATACTTACAATAACGTTTCTCTTTTTTATTACAATTAGTACTGTGTTTTTTTTTTCATGCCTCTCCCGCTTGGGTCCTTATTTGGCCAGCAATATGTCATCAATAATTAAATAAATATATAAATAAATCAATGACAGGAAGAAGACGTCCTTGCGCGAGCAGTCGCTTAGATGGCTATGCTACATGGCAGTTTGCGTGTGTTATACCAACTGACTGTGACAGAATGTGATCACAGTATACAACAGCATGCAAGAGTTCGGGTCCCTATGGCGCATTGTGAGCGCCAAGGGTCCCGGACTCTTGCATTGTGAACTACATTGTGAGCGAAGCTAATTTTTCTCAATAATCGCAATCCGTACTCCAACAAAGCTGAACTGCACCAGAAACCGGAGATGAAGCCTTATTACTACTAAAACAGAGTCACAAAGTAAGATGAATGCACACGAAAAACGGAACACGAAGCAAAAGTGCCGCCCCTCAAAGAACTTGACGCCGTTTTAGTAGGATGAATTCGTACCACCTTGCCCAGTTGTCAGTCCTTCTAAGACAAAGCATTAGCTTCTGCTATTTAGAGCATAAGAAAACCACAATTTATTTTAGATTGGAACGCAAAAAAAAATTAACGGAAACATGGAGGCGAAGCAATATACCGAACCGGTTAGCTGCAGAAACATTTCAGAAGGTGTTGGGGATGTGTTGATATAGTGTATTAGAGCCGTAATACGACCTTCCGTAGCCAACAAGCAGTTTTGCGTGTAGATCTGAAGCGAGCGTAGCTTCCAGTATCTACGCTGAGCAATAGAACTTGCCGAACAGGTAATAAAAATTTGGTTGCTGCACATCTGCAGTTAAGCATTTGATTAAGAACCAATCAGGCCTTATATAGATAAATGTGCGACATTTACTTTAGCTGGGCACGAACTTGCTCTTTTATGTTCAGTAACTTGGCTTCAAGAACTTCTCAACAAGCAGGAAAAACGGGGGAGCGTCACTGTCTTATTTCCGTCGCCCCTCATCCCACTGCTGCAGGACATCCAATTTCTGTGCTACACATCATTTGGTTCCTATGTTCCAAACATGAAGGCGAATTGCATTTTATTTTTAATTTGTGTTCAGCCACGTATGACAGGCAAACCATCACAGGGACTAGTTGATGTGTATTTTAGGACGCACGCATCCACAGCGAGTTCCATGCTTGGGCCGCTAAAGCCCCTAGTTATATTCCTGTGGTCTAATGAGATGTAGACCAACTGTTTCCAGGCAGCGCTGTCATCTCTGATGTACATTAGGAAAACAGACTTCCATTTATATTATGTGCACTGTTGAGCAAACTTTCGAATTTAAAAAAATTGCCCGCTGCATGCCTAGGCAACCTCCAACACCGTTTGAGCTGGCGAGCAAGCACCACCTCATTACAAAAGCAGATTCACTTCTTTCTTCAACTGTCACCATCTTATTCTTTCGGTCCAGTTCCTTTCATTCATCGTCACTTTCTACATGGCTCTTTCTCTTTGTCACCCCTCCAAAGCCTTATAACACTCTTATTCACCAACACTTCCATTTTCCACCACTTTTTATGGTATACACCATACGCGGTTCCAGTGTTCCACTTCTTCTTCTCCTACGCTGCTTTTCCCGATACTTTAACCTCCTATCTACTTTTATTTCTACCCACTCCTACATCACTTCTCTTCACATGCACTTCACCTTTCCCCCCCCCCCTCTTGCAGTGGCACAGGTCTTTTGATAAAAAAGCGTTTTTCATTGAGCGGCCATGGCCATAATATTTCTTTCTTTCCTTCTTCCTTTCTTCCTTTCTTTCTTTCTTTCTTTCTTTCTTTTTTTCTTTCTACTTTTCTTTCTGTCTCGCTCGCTATTTTCTTTTTACCTTAAGAACGAAGCTGTTCGGTTAAGCCTTTCATCTGTATCATCATCACCAAAGGACAAGAAAAAAATTCGCCACAAGTCGCCAATTTTCTTGAAATTTTGCCAAAAAAGGCGCCCCTGTAGATCTGTGTGCCACACCTAGCAATGAAAATGGGAAATTATGTGCAGCCCCATATAATACAGTACATCCACAAACCCTGAGTTATGTTATCGTTTTTAATTGCCTATCACATCCTTCAGTTCACTACAGGAATGCTTGGTGCGCCTGCTTCTCCGCCTAGCCATGAGAAGCACGTGTTGGTCTTCTCTTAAAACCCACTCTGTTGGTCTTCATGACCAGTGGCTTTCTTGCCTTCGTGTGACCTGCCCTGCTTCTGCCCATTTCGCCTGTTAGCCTTCTCTTAAAACCCAGTCCCTTGGTCCGAATAGGAAGCCAAAGCAACGCATGGTAGCGCTGCGATGGATGGATGGATTGATATGGCTGTACCCTTTAGATCGGGTGGTGGCTAAAGGTAGCAAGCCGTAGTACTTAGTGAACCAAAAACTGGATTTTTTTCTCTTAAATACTGAGGTTGAGCACTCGTACTTTGCAGTGAAGGGTTTAGTTTTCACTCATACCTTGACTTTAGCCACCAATCAGATAACCTCCTTCTTAATAATTCTACCGACTTAAAGTCTATTTTGCCCTCCCTGTCCCTAAACCCCAGTGCTTTGAAACACTATGCGCCATCATCCTGATTTATAGGGTGAAGTCCTGTACAGAACATTATCCAGTGTTCGGCAGTTTCCTCTTCCTCTCCACACGCACTGCATACCGTGTCTACCCCTTCATATTTGGCCCGATATGTCCTGGTTCACAATACTCCCATCCTGGCCTCAAAAAGTAGATAACTACCCCGAGTATTATTATAGAGCCTTTTCTTGGCAATTTCCTGCTTAAAAGTTCGGTAGATCTCTAGTGCGGACTTCTTAATCATGCCGATTCTCCACATATCAGTCTCAGTTTTCTTCACCTTCTTCTTAACAGATAATACTTTTGGGTTTGGCCCCCTGCTGTTTTCTAAGTATTTACCAGTCAATTTTCTAGTTCGCTTCCTCCATTTTGTATCGACATTCTTCTGTACAAGTAGCTGAAAACCTTCCTAGCCCAACGCTCCTCCCCCATTTCTCTCAATCGCTTCTCAAATTATATCTTGCTGCTAGCTCCCCTGCCCTCAAATGATGTTCATCCCATATCACCTTGTACTCCTTGATTTGGTGTATTCCCGTGAGCTCCTAAGGCAAGCCTACCTATTCCACATTGCTTAATTTCTAATTTCACTTAAACTTCTGATCTCATGCACAAGACCGCATTACCGAACGTCAGACCAGAAACCATGACCCCTTTCCATATTTCTCTCACAACAACATACCTATTGTAATTCCACAGGGCCCTGTTTTTCATCAATTAACAATTGTATCGGGCCAGTCGGTAAGGATCGATCTTGCTAGGAAGCGCAGCCACTATTACAAAGAACACACAACACAAGCCCTTAACTTCAACTAAACGTTTATTACAAACGTCACAGTTTATAATGGGAATGAAAAGAGAAAAAAGAATAACAAAATGAATAAAAAAGATAAAAATGGTAGACAACAAAAAGCACACGTGCCAGTCCCGTACGTTACTATCCGTTATTGTCTATCACCTTATCCAAAAACATAGTTCTTTCCGCGTGAGCGAGATAGAGGGTGCACTAACACAACCAAAATCATCGCGTGTCATTTCAGCCGCTTCTACTATCAAACGGGTTAACAAATCTCTGTCTCGATACAGCACGCACGTGTTATCAAGATAAGGCACACAACCGCACTCCTTACAGTGAATCGCCTAGTGACCATCAGTACCCTTCTGCACTTTATTGTGGTGCTCTTTTAGCCTTTCATTAATGCATCTTTCGGTTGTTCCCACATAAACAAGACCACATGACAAGGGCACTCTGTAAACAACAGACTGTGCACACTCGACATATTTATTGCGATGCTTAATTTGGCAACCTTTCTTTTCTTTTGAAAGAGGACAAGTTTGGCGACATATTCTCGACAGTTTTTCAGGAGCAGACACAACCACTCGGACGCCCACCTTATTACCAATTTTTTTAAGATTGTGTGCCACACTATGATAAAGGGGACGACAGCCGTTTTACGCTGCTGCAGGGAAGTGTTAATACGCTGCCTATTTTGTTTCTTTAGGTCCCTATGTAGCGAGTCAGCGATGCTTATAACCATTCGTTGCGGGTAGCCTGCTGCCTTCAATCGCAAAACCTGTTGCTCAAAGCTCTTCTTCATGAGGTGAAAACATGACTTCTTCAACGAATTAAAAAGGCATATTCGTGCAACAGACCTCTTCACTACTTTGGTATGGGCAAAAGAGAAAGGCAACAATGGCTTTTTGCTCCTGGGCTCATAAAGCCAACAAACGTGGTCATCTTGAAATTGCAACGACAGATCTCGGAACCTGAGCGTATCACCATAGGGCACTTCATGTGTAAGTTTCAGAGGCTGACAAACTGTTTCAAATACTCCAAGTGTCAAAACAGCAAAACTTTGAAACTCTTTGGCATCGCACTTCAAAAAACCAAATAATCATCCACAAACCTGAAGATCTTTAAAACCTTTGCTCCCGACAACCTCTCATCAATTATTCGATTAAGTGGGCCAGAAAAATATCACTAAGGACGGGTGCAATAGCCGAACCAGCGCTTGTGTTGTGTGTTCTTTGTAATAGTGGCTGCGCTTCCTAGCAAGATGGCTGTTTTTTATCACCGCTGCATTCCTGTTACCTTTAGTCCTCACGTATATCTCGGGTTCCCTTGGGTACTTGGCCCTGTTGCTTATCCATACGCCCACATATTTGTATTTATCTGTTATCTCTAGCGTGACCTCCTGTATTCTAAGCTCACTACCTATCATGACTGCTGATTTTTCCTTGCTGAATCTGAAATCTAACCTATCTCCCTCATTACCAGAGATGTCCATCAATATCTGCAAATCTTCCTTATTGTCGGCCATTAGCACTATATCATCTGCGTACATCAATGCTGGTAGTGCCTGTTCAATGAGTTTTCCTTGTTTGGCTAAAGAAAGGTTGAAGCCGAGTCCACTTCCCTCTAATTTGGCCACTAATCCTTGTCAGTACATCATGAATAACAATGGTGACAAAGGACACCCCTGCCTAAGCCCCCGTTTTACCTACGCAGGCTTGGATACCTGTTTTTCCCACTTCATAACGACCTTGTTACCTTTATAGATATCCTTTAAAAGATTAGTGACTCCATCTTCCACACCTAGTGTGTACAATATTCCCCACAAGTCCTCTTGAACCACTCTATCGTATGCTCCCTTGATATCCAAAAATGTCCACATGGGCCTGTGTTCCTTTTCTGCTATTTCGATGCACTGCGTCAGTGAAAACAGATTGTCTTCCAACCTCCTGTGTTTCCGAAACCCACACTGCAGTTCCCTCAGCACCCCCTCATCCTCTATCCATGCCTGCAGTCTTTCTTTAAAATCTGCATCGCCAGCCTGTAGACCATTGATGTCACTGTTATAGGACGGTAGCTCTTTATGTCAGCTTTGTCCCCCTTTCCTTTATAGATCATGCTCATCCTACTGAGTTTCCATTCATCGGGGACTTCACCATCAATTATTATTTTGCTTACTGCCTCTCTCAAAGCCTGCTTACACTTCGGACCTAATGTCTTTATCAGCATAATTGGAATGCCATCTGGGCCTGTTGATGTACCACTAGGAACCTTCTTCTCAGCCCTTTCTCACTCTCGTTGTGAAAATGGAGCCATTGCGCCACTTGATTCATCCCTGTCTATTTAGGTGCATAAAGCACTTCTTTGTTGAAGTTTTTATGTCACCTTTGTTTTTATATATTCAATAGCTTCATCCCCTTCTAGCCTATAGCACCTTGAGCTGTAGTTATAAACCTCTGCTCTAGGCTCGACTCATTTCTTAGGGAGTTCAGATGGTTACAAAATTTCGCAGCTGCCTTTCTGTTCTTTTTATGTTCTTCTGCAAGCCACTGAGCACCCTTTCTTCTATTTTTTTCATTGATCACAAGAGATGCATCTCTTCTACAGCTTAGAAAGATTTCCTATTTTCTTTCAACATCATCTGTCGGTTCACCCCGCTGCTTAGCATGTCTGTGTTCCCTAGAGGCTTCCTGATGTTTTGCTATGGCTCTCTTAACTTTCACATCCTACCAACTTTTGGGTTTGTGTCTTCTTTTCCGGGGTGACTTGTCACGTGCCTTAGCAAGCTCTAGCTCAAACAGTCTAATTAGATTCGTGTATGTCCACACCCTTTTATTATCCTCAGTGATTACTTTCTCTATTTGTTTAGTACCTATTTCTATTTGCATTTCTGAATAAAAATTTTCCTGCAGTTGCTCATCTTGTCTCCTTCCCACTTTCACTGCTCTTCCAAAACTTAGCTTGATACGTTTGTGATCACTGCCCAGACTTCTGGAGCCACCTTCATCTATGTGCATTCTCCTAAGCTTAACATACATCCTATGTGACATCAGTGCGTAATCTATCGTCGACTGCAGCCTTCCTACTTCCCATGTTATTTGTCCTTCACACTTCTCGGTACTGTTGCAAATGCCTTTCACACATATTCATGATCATTTTGCCTGTTTGGTCGGTATACCTATCTAAATCTTCTATGTGTGCATTCATATCTTCTAGTATAATTATTTCGCACTCTCCTCCTAACTCCTCAATGTCATTTGATAGACACTCTACCAATGCCTGGTTTTCCTCTCTGGCCTTTGCTCCCGTCTACAAGTACACCAAACCAAGGAGTGTCATTTGTCCTGCCATTTTTCCTTTTAGCCATAAATGTTCCTTGTACTCCTGCTTGACCCTCTTCCAGTCTGTACTTTTATGACTGGACAGACAGTGCCATCTTTGGCAGAAAAGTAAAAATCGGGGATGTATTTTGCAGGTTTTCCCTTCTCACGAACGCCTTTGCACCTCGCTTACCTGCTCGTGCACAGCCCGCACAGTGCGTTTGGGTCGCCACACAATGTGCCGCCTGTGTTGCGGCTTCAAAACGATCTCTGAGCTAGAGAAGCACTTCCGAAAGGGAATTAAACGAAAGCAGAAAAGCTCGTTAGTCCCGTTTATGATGTGGAGCCGACGGTGGAAGAAGAGGAGGCCTGAGTCACTGCGAAAGGGGTTTCTCAGGTCTGGGACAATACCGTGCACGACGTATGCCTTAAAGTAAGTCTCATTATGTCGACATCAAGCCGCGTCCTCTATCTATGTGGTGCGCTGACGTATATGAAAATCATTACTGTTGTTTTATTTGGTATCTAACAGTAGCAGTCGTGTACTGTCATGTGCAAACGTTTGCGGCATGCTGAAAAAAAATAAAAAAGCTAAATTTATGTGGTCATGACATTAAAATGTCCAGGAAGTTTTAAAGTCAATTTCAAGGGCATTTTTTGTTTGTTTTTTCTGGCTCTCGGGTCATGCTTGCTCTATCTTTCGTGAACGCTACTCAGTGTGAGTGGTGCCGAATATGACCGGCGAGGTGCTGTATCGGTCGCGCGTCGCGCAACTTGCGCGCCCGTAAACGCGCACTCGAGGCACTGTGCGAAGGTTAATTAACATTCAAGCACGTGCTGTCACCTTAAGTTTCGCTTTCTACGCGCTCCTGAAACATTTTGGCGGAGTGGCCAACCTGATGTCAAAGCAACTCAGCGCGGTGCGTGCCTGCGAGTATATGGCAGGACCGGTGCCTGGCGTGGCAATGCCAGCGTGACGCGACGAAATGAACGCCGGCGAGCATGCGCACCGCGTCACGTCGAAATGTATTGGCGTCTTGACTGTGGCATGTAGTCATGCTCTCACATGACACGCATCTCATGATTATCATGTTTGTACCAGTCACATACCTTCGTCATCCATTGGCGTCACGTAATACCAAATTTGGCATATGTGAAGCTAGCGAAACGGCCACGAGCACATCATCAGTGTGGCATGTAGTCATGTTATTACATGACAAGCATGCCGTGATTATCATGTTTGTATGTGTAATTTACCTATGTCGTCCGTTCACGTCGCGTAATACCGAGTTTCGTACATGTGAAACTATCAAAATGGCCGCGAGCGCATCATGAGCGTGGCATGTAGTCATGTTGTTACATTACATGCATGTCATGATTTTCATGTTAGGGTATGTCGCTTGTGTTCGCCATGCAATCATGCCATAAAATACCAGTTTTGCAACACGTCATGTGATGAAACCACCGCAAGAGCTGCAGGATCATGAAATGTAAATTATGACATCTATAACTAAATGTCATGGTTTTCATGTTATGACTAGTTCAATGTGTTCTCCATACAGTCATGTTATGCCCAAGTTTGGTATCTACACCATTATCAAAACGGCCAGGAGAGCTAAAAGACGTAGGCGGATAGATAGATAGATAGATAGATAGATAGATAGATAGATAGATAGATAGATAGATAGATAGATAGATAGATAGATAGATAGACTCAAAATCACCTAAGTTCGCTAAAAAGTGCTTCGCATTTAATACCATTGGAGATATCGCGTCTTCCTGCTTCAAAATAGGTGCACACTGACGGAAAGCATGCCGCGGTGGCGTGCCTCCCGTCGGCGCCACCGCTCGGCAAAAAGTGGCCTGCTGTTCTCATTGGCGGCCCCGCGATACTTGCGAGAGAAGAATGAACGTGTCAAGATGTACACGCTCCCCTGGCTTGACTAATCCCTCCCCCGTCCCCCCGCAAGAGACGAAAAGAAGGGGCGAAGTGGGCACTCTGAGGTCTCTTAGGAGACGATTCCCGTGTGAGGAGGAAGAAGAGAACAGCAGGCGCTCATGGGTGGTTTGCAAGTAGTGCACGGATGACATGGTCAGCGGCAAATATTCACTGATGCTCCGTGGAGAAAAAGCGGCGTCTGGCGATTGGTCAGTGGTGCGCGAAAGAGTGCCACTCAGCTACCTACAATTAAGCAGATTGGCGTATTCACTCGTATCTTGGGAGCTAATAAGGAACTCAAGAAAGTTCACATGGTGATGGAAATCTGCGAGGTGATTCAAAAAATGAACCATAATACAGCTATTGCGTAAAGGTATAATGGATTCAAGGCCATGCTGGGAACCCAGACAGTATTGCTGCTGGCGAGCAGGCGCACTGCCCTTCAGACATAGACCTTCCAGCCATTTCCCTTCCATCTCAGCCCCTAAACTGACTCCATGCCCGTAAAAATGATCTCCGGCAGGATACACGTGCTCTCAATCCACCTTATGTCTGCTCTCTTCTCCTTCACCTTACTTGTTATTATTATTAAATGTGGAGCCTAACGTCCCAAAACCACCTTATGATATTAAGAGATGCCGTACTAGAATATCCGGAAATTTCGACAACCTGGAGTTTTTTAACGTGCGCCCAAATCTGAGCACATGGGCCTACAGTATTTTCGCCTCCATCGAAAATGCAGCCGCCGTCGCCGGGATTCGATTCCGCGACCTGCGGGTCAGCAATCGCGTACCTTAGCCATTAGACCACCGCGGCTGGGTCGCTCACCTTACTTGGGCGGAGGAAGTTGTGCTTAGGAGGCTTCGGGCAGGGGTATTATCACGGAACTGGTCGTATTTACCAGTTGGCGATACGTGTCCACACTGTACGACTCCAGTGACGCTAGCAGATGCATACCAACTTATGTGGACATACCATGGGTTACAGCCATAGCGCTTTCGTCACCTCCTTCAAGCCGGCCTTCGCTACACCGACACAATCAGTTAAAACTGTTACGACAGCTGGATCCATGAGCACACATTCCACAAAACACTATACTTCACTTCTTCATACACAACACCGGCCTAACAGCGCATATTTAACGGACACGCATAAATATTACGCCTTAAAGGCAAGCCTTTGTCGCGTTAAAAAAGATCGATATCTTTATTTGTAATTTTTTTCTATTTCTTTAAGCATGTTTATTTTCTCCATTATATATATAGATATATATATAAATAAATAAAGAAATATATATATATATATATATATATATATATATATATATATATATATATATATATATATATATATATATATATATATATATATATATATACATTACGAAAAAGCGCATGATTCGGCTGAAATACAAGCAGTATGTAAATTGGTATAAAATCGGGACGTGTATATATATATATATATATATATATATATATATATATATATATATATATATATATATATATACGTCCTGATTTTATGGCACTTTACTTACTGCTTGTATTTCAGTCTAATCATGCGCTTTTTCGTAATGTATGGAGACTCCACTCAAACGTTGGTCGCTTTCCGCGCATTTTTCCATCGCCTGATTAATGCTGTGAATATGGTCATTGCTGAGTACCTGTACGAAACCCTGCTTGGTCCTCTGGCTTACAGGATTCTAATATGGCACTAATTACATTAGCTATTACCTTTGTAAACAGCTTGCAGACAACGGACAGTAAGCTGATCGACCTGAAATTCTTCGATCCCTTGATGTTCCCTTTCTTATGAGTTGTTTGTAGTCGAATATTTTCCTCGAGGCAAGTTGCCTGCTGCGGTGGGGTGGTGAACCCATTCATTATCCTCTGACTCACGTGATTCTCTTCGTGCTTCTCAATATTGCGAATCAAATTCTATGTCCAATCGTTCACTGTGCAGTTCTTTACTTCATCTTTAGTTTCCTTTGTGCATGTCACATCCCAAACCCTTCTACTTGTTCAAAAAGAATGCTATGATTGTCCATCCTTTTCGTCCCAGGTACAGCGGTAAAGAACCTGCCATGACTTAGGGATGCCTCACGTTGCGAATATCGAGTCTGGAATGTAACCTGCTACCTCGTGCTCCGCAGAGCTAGACTACAACAAACGCATGGGGCCGCGCTGGTTTCTTTTAGTTATATTTTTGTTCCCTATGAAGTGTTTTAGTCATAGGTGTTCGCAGAGTTCCAATTTAGGGGAGGTGAAGGTTTGTCACAGCGCGCCCCTCCCTATTATGTCCATGTATAGAATTAACTTCGCGCCCCCGTTCTAGGTGACTAGAGAATGCAGCCTCCCCAGCTATCTCCCTCTCCCCGTGCGCTCACCAATGCTTATAGTCGTTGGACCGCGTTAAACGGTTCCATGATGAATGTGTTGCCTTTGCGTGTTAAGATGAAGTCATGCTTGCCCTAGTGAGGCAACATCTGTTCAGAAACAAAATTTATTTAGTTTCAGAAATAATTTATATTTTACGTACAGAAATGAATTCGTATAAATATAAAATACAGAATGAATCTTTAGACACGCCCCACCATGGTGGTCGTGTGGCTAAACTACTCGTCTGCGGGCCCGCAGGTCGCGGGATTGAATCCCGGCTGCGGCGGCTGCATTTTCGATGGAGGTGAAAATGCTCTAGGCCCGTGTGCTCATATTTGGGTGCACGTTAAAGAACCACAGGTTGTGAAATTTTCGGAACTCTCCACTGCGGTCTCTCTCATAATCATATGGTGGTTTTGGGTCGTTAAACCCCACATATGAATTAACATTCTTTAAACACCTCTAAATTGTTTCCGTCATTTAGACGCATACTAACCTCTTCTGAAGCAAGGGTTTTCTTCTCGCCATCCCCGACAGCGTGAAAAAGATTGAGCTCACGTCAACAAAAAGCAAACGCGTGGATGGGAAAGTTATACACCGATAAAGCGTTGGTACGTGCGTCTTAGTGTTTGTGGAAGTCAGACACAGTGAAGAAAACCGAGGAGGCCTACTTGTTGCTGGAAGCGAAAGGTAAAAGAGCTGACTCTTGGTACGAAAAAAATAGGAAGAAAAAAACACGTTCCTCGTGTTTTGTGTCCGAGGCGTTGTATACATACACAATGCGATGGCTGGCCGAGAAGCCAGAGAGTAACTGTGACGCAAATAAAAAGAAGGCAGAGAGTGAAATGCGCCCCTTCCCCCTCTCTCTGCGTGCGTGTGTGCGAAAGCCGATGGGTGCGTCTGCCCGCACCAGCGCCTACTTTTCACCTCCTCGTCGGGCGCTGAATCCCCGCTGCGGTTAGGATTTCACTCCTGCGTTGTGTGGGGCGTGTCGGCCGGTGCTCGTGTGAACACGGGTGGACCTCGTGGCGCGTTTAGAAGCGGGGGGAAGCGCCCTGTCGACGAGCAGCCTCGCGTCGCCGTGGCGCGCGCGCTGTGTAATTTTCCTCCCAGCCGGTCGGGGCGAAGCTGCTTCGCAAATTGTAGCCTCCAGGCCGGATCGACGCTGCAGCCGTCACGGGGCGCGAGAGATCGTGTTATGTGCCGCTAGCGCGCGCGCGATCGGGCAATCACTGACACTCGCTGCTATACTGCAGGCGGCGCGACCAAAAAGCGTTTGGATCGAGCCCGCACGCACATGAACAACGTGAACTCGTTGTTTTTTTTAATATATTTGATTGTTGCGAGCTCGAAGCTGTGCGTCGGCGAAGGAGAAGCAAGGATGCGAAAGAGGGGGGGGGGGCGGATAGATGCAGTCGCGATTTGATGGGGGAGCTCGTCCCGAAGATGACGGAATAAATGGACGCAAAGTGGAAAGGCTGGCCGTCGCGAAACACCCTTATAGGCATCTGCGGAGGGGATATAACAGATGGCCCTCGATGAAGGCGTTAATTGGACGCGGTCGTGCTCCGCGCTTCCGGGAGACTTCTCATGCACGGATCGCGCGCCCAGCGCTGCGTCACGTAAGGAATACGCCGACGTAGCGAAGAAAGATAGAAAAGTGACGCCTGCCGAGAGGAACTGGCTGGGTGAAGAAAAGTGCAGAGCAATTGTCTCGGGAAAGTAAATAAGGCGATAAACACGGTGCTGTTTGGCTTCGCACGGTTGTGACGAGGCAGATTTGCTCGGTAATGTTGTGATAAATGCTGGTGATTGCGTCGTTGTTCGGGTATTATTCGCTTTACTTCTTTGCTGTAAGAAAGACTTGCTCGCTGGCTCCTCGCCATACATTATGACGCGTCATGATTGGGGGCTCTTGCCGCCGCAATGGACACTCCTCTTCAATACGGCGAGCGAAGAAATATATATTGACAAATATCACCCATCGTTCATAGAGCCGGGTTGTTGTTCCTTGTTCGTTTTATTTCAGAATCCATTCCTTTTGCAACGAACATCATGTTTGTACAGTGGGATAGAGCTATTAAACTTGTTTGTTTAATAACCGCATTTAACTCAAAGTAAGTCAAATGCGCAATATGAGTGCTTGAAACGTGCGCCTTACACAGTACCAAAACGCGGGGAAAAGTTCAGTTTACTCACAGAATATAGCAATGTGCCACCTTGAAGAAGAGAACCAGCACTGCATTATCCACGCAGGCGAAATTTTTTCTTTCGACACCCAGAAAAACTGTCCGCTGGCGTCACTTGAACAGCACACTGTAACATAAAAATTAGCAGAGAGCAGGAATGGATTGAGTCAGTCAGACTTCAATACCCTTTCCGGAAAATCACGTTTTTGTGCTGTTGTGACAAAAATAGTCAGGTGATAGCGTAAGTCGTATAATAATTTCAGTCTTGTAATGACGTCTCATGCTCCTTAAAATTTTCTCGCCAATATTTTGCTTGAAAGAATGCGGGAAGTACAGAGTAAAATAGGGGTATGAGTTATACGCAACGCAAGTATTTGTATTCAAGGTGGCTTCATCACATTGCTTCAAGGCAGTGCCAGAAAAGTGGAAGCAGCCGCTAAAACTGATCGTTGGTGCTTACAGGAGGGTGACCCTGTGGCTGAAACTGGGTGAATATACCTGCCAATTTAGTAGCGATGCCAGGTACAAGCGCTATAGATGCGGAGATACTAAGTGAGTAGTGACGTTCGCCTCGGCAGAAGGACGATTGTTTAATGCATTCGGTTAGATCTCGGGCATGCTCTAAGTACGCTGTAAAATTGGCTCACAGGTTGTTTTACAACGAAACGAAAATTATTCGAGCCTCTAGATTGTTCGCACTAGAGGCATACACTTTACTGAAATCATACATCATGTCAGCTCCTTTGTGGGTCTAATTTATTTTTTATTTAGGCAAAAACCTTTAAGTCCTAAAACTCACATTGGGCGCCGGTGGCGATAGCACAAGTGGGGTGAAAAATTCCCACATAATGACGCCACTCTATGATCTCACAGATCAAAAATTTTTTTACGTTAATAATAATACGTCATGCTGTGGCGTTACCTAAACGTGGCCTCACACCGTGATGTGAACACATGACACCATCGCTTGTTGAAAGATACGCCAACCTCGGAGGAAGTGCGAAACAAAATAACGAATCCTTAACGTCAGAACGCCTCCGATGCAGGCACAAATAAACACGCTTCCACCGCATGAGATTGAACGTTGCATACATCGACTACTTTAAGAGCAAGATTAGGCTGTCGCACTCAACATTGTGCGTTCGATGTAACAACCCGGAAAATCTCAGTCATGTCATGTGGGAATGCAGGCCTACAAGAGCAAGACAACCGGTGAACTGATCAGGGCGTTCGTGGTGCTCAAGCTCAGCTCCAGTAACTGGATCGTCAACAACCACCAAGAGTTCTTCTACGCCAGCTTGGGTGCTTCAATTTGCCGCGCTGCTACTGTGCCTGACTTCCCAACCCCGGTGTCCGGAATACAGTTTCTACCGTTAGAACAGCACATGGACATTACAGTTTGCGTGCTCACAGACTGCCCCATCGCCCCAGTAGACGATGGTCACGGCCTGTCGGTGAAGGCACCCACCCCTTGCACTGATAATGCCTCCCTTCACCGTCCATCGTTCGGCAAGTTCCATTCTGTGACGTCACCGGCCGCGGATATAAAAGCACCACCACCGCATCTGCACGTCAGTGGGCAAGGAAACAGCGAAGCTTCGACGATGCTCATCCGTCGTGTTTTTTTTTTGCGCAGGTAAACTACCTCCAAAATGCTTACTGCTTTCGCTCTGATAATCGCATCTTGCTGCTGTTTCCTTGCCCATCTGACTGCTCTGTTGGTCTTGCTATGAAGTGTCTTTCATTGCTTTCGCATCTATTCCAGTGCATTTGCACACTGCTTCAGAGCGGGGATGTAGAAACAAATCCAGGCCCTCAGAGACAGGCAAAGTCTAGTTCAGCCAACAAAGGCAGTAATATTGCTTCAAGCAGCAGTTCTGCCACTAACCTTTCGGCAATGGATAACAACGAAAAGCTTGAGGAGACAGACAGCATTGCTTCTGTTAAAAGCATGTTGAATGAGCTACTACTATCAGGACAGAAAAAACTGGCTGACGATATAGCTGAAATCAAGCAATTTCATCAATCCGTAGATTCTAGATTTGATGCCCTCGAATCTCGAGTGGCTTCTCTTGAATCAACCTCCGCATCAACGGCTGTTCCTAAAGGGACCTGTTCCCTAAAACAAGAACTTAACTCAGTGAAATCCATCGTGGAACAACTTACCGCAAAAAATGATGACCTAGAAAACCGATCCCGGAGAAACAACGTTATTTTTCATGGCATTTCGAAAGAACCCGAGGAAACAAATGCGTCACTGCTTTCAAAGGTGTCACAGTTGATTACAGATGAACTTGAAATGAAATGCCCGCGAATCGAAAGATGCCATCGCTTAGGGAAAGGTAGCGAAGGCCGTCCTCCTCCTACTATCATTAAACTCCTCAATTTCAACGACAAAATTGCGATTATGAAAAGTGCCAGGAACATCGAAGACCCAAATGTTCGAGTTACTGAGGATTTTACAGCTCGCGTACGCATAATACGTAAAAAATTGTGGGAAGCAACAAAGTCATTTAGAGATGCTGGCACAAACGTCCGCATTATCTACGATCACGTCTTCATTGACAATGTTCGTCACGGCTGGGACAATGCTTCTAACTGTCTCATTCGGTCCAACAGCCGCACAAAAGGTATTAAAACTGTACTCCCTCCTCCCGGTCCTCGATGACTACCACAACAGAAGAACGCTAACTTACACCTCTTAAACATCAATGCTAGAAATATAGTAAACAAGTTTCCTGATTTCTTATCAATAATTTTAGGTCATGGAGCGCACATTGTTGGTGTCACTGAGACCTGGCTGCATGAGAGTATCCATGATAGTGAAATCACTCTCCCTGGATTTACCGTACTTCGGTCAGATAGGTACAGTGGGCGGGGAGGCGGGGTGGCACTTTTTTTCCGTTCAGACTTGAAGTTTCGTGCAATTCAAGGGCCTATCGGAATAGAGTCAGTGTGGTGCAAATTTTACTTTGATCACATCACTATCATAATAGGCGTTTTTTACCGACCTCCGGGATCGTCAGCGGATTCTTTGATCACCTTGACAAATTTTATTAGTGAGCATAACTACAGTAGCGGAAATATAATCCTTATGGAAGACTTTAACGCGCCTGGAATTCAATGGTCCACCCTGTCCTTAAGCGATTCGCCCTCTCTAACAGACACAGAGCTGCTGAAATTTTCTCTGTTTCTCGGCCTAACCCAAGTTGTTCGAGAATTTACAAGAGAGTCTGCAGTTCTCGATTTAGTCTTTGTTAGCCCTACTCTCTTAGAAAGCACGTTTAACTGCCTTGTCACTGAAGGAATTTCCGATCATAAAGCCGTTTTCGTCTCACTCTCATGTCGTGCACCCACACTGAATATTGTGTATTCAACTCACCATGACTTTAACTGTGCAGATGACGTCAGTATCCTAACAGTTCTAGAGGATTCATTTGAAAATTTTGTACGGCTTAGTGAATCTAGCGACGTCAACGATTTGGTTTCTTTCTTTGAAAGTCTTGTGCATTCTTGTATCACCCGCTTTATTCCAATAAAAACTAAGAAAAAAAATGTTCGGTTGCCATGGATGACGAGGGAGTTGTTACAACTGACACGTCGCGTAAAAAGGTTACATTGTTCGATTAGACGTCAGACCTCCCCGTCACTAAATGAGTTCAATGAACTTAAAGAGGAATTAGGAGCCAAAACTAAAGCCGCCAAAGATTTCTATTACCAAGTGACAATGAAAAAGCTGATGGTAACAAATCCAAGAAAATTTTGGAGCTCCATCTTGCCGAGTTCAACGGAACCAAACACAATGGACATTGATGGAGCCTCCATAAGCGATCCCGTCACAATAGCCAATGCATTTAATTCTTATTTTAAATCTGTTTTCACTATTGATAATTTTCAAACACCTACCTTTTCACTGGCCAACCCTGCACCCTCAATTGGTGACGTATGTTTATCTGAAGAAGGCATTCTAAATTTGATACTTAACTTAGACACTAAAAAAAGCCCTGGCCCAGATAATATTCCCAACAACTTTTTAGTACGATATGCTTCATGTACAAGCCGCTACTTTATGATAATATACAAAAAATCTCTAGCAACAGCAACAGTTCCATTATCATGGAAGCTTGCTAAAGTGCTCCCCTTTTTTAAAGCTGGATGCAAATCCTCGCCGGCTAATTACAGGCCTATTTCCTTGACATCTCACTCATGCAAAATATTGGAGCACGTCATGTACAAACACATAGTAGAATTCCTGGAAACTAATAATATTCTAAACCAGTTTCAACACGGCTTTAGACGCGGTTTCAGTACAATCACTCAACTTACCGAATTTAGTCATGATGTTATTGAAGCCATTGACTCGGGTTTTCAGGTAGATGCTATTTTTATTGACTTATCGAAAGCTTTTGATACAGTTCTCCATTCCAAACTTTTATTTAAACTTAATTTCATATTAAAAAATCCGCTGCTCGTAGGTTGGATATCTAGTTTTCTCTCGCACCGCTCGCAGTATGTATTTTTTAACTCAACGGCATCCAGTACCGCTGATGTAACTTCAGGTGTTCCGCAGGGCTCAGTACTTGGACCCCTTCTTTTCTTATTATTTAATAATGACATATCCGGTAACATAACGTCTCAGATTAGGCTATACGCCGACGACTGCGTGATTTATCAAAAAATTACTTCTGCTGAGGATCACGAGAAACTGAACAACTCATTTTCCAATTTTTGCACTTGGTGCCAAACCTGGCAAATGAATGTAAATTTCCAAAAAACGGTGTGCATGACATTTTCTACTCGGTCATCCGCTCATCTATTTCCCTACTTATTCGATGGTTATCATTTAACAATAAAAATGGAGTATAAGTACCTCGGCCTTCATTTCACTCACAACATGTCCTGGTCCAAACACATTGATATTACGTATAATAAAGCCCTGAAGAGATTAGGTTACTTACAGCGCGTTCTCCGTGTAGCACCAAAAGAAACCAAGCTCTTAACATTTAAAACGTTAGTACGGCCATTACTCTAATATGGTTTTGTCGTGTGGAATCCACACAAAGCGTCCGACATTGCAAAACTAGAATCCATACAAAAAAAAGCCGTCTGTTTTATCTGCCGAAGATATGACCGGCATTTTTTGCCAACGTCCAACTTAGCACCTTTGGGTTTAACTCCTTTATCTGCCAGGCGCCATTCAGAATGCTTAAAGCTCCTGTACACCTTGATTAATTCACCGCGCTTGCCCTCGCTCCACAGGTATCTGCAGTTTGCCACACCACCCTTTGTTCTCACCAGGAGTCAACATACGCTAAATATTACGCCACTTCACCCCAAAACTGATTTGTTTTGGTATAGTTTTTTCCCCTTCACTATTGTGCTCTGGAACTTGCTACCCGGCGATACCCGCGGGCTCCCTTTGGAGCAGTTTCTGAGTGCAATATCACATGCGTGTTAAGTAGATATTTTCATGTTATTTTGCTTTCTGTGCCCTTGCTCTGTTCATTCTGTATCTTGTGTAGTACTATAAACCACAAATTTGTGCCATATGCTCATGTTTTTGTTTCTACTTGTTATCACCTGATCATTTGTATGTCCACTCCTGCAATAGCCCTAATATGGGCTGCAGTATGTATAAATAAAATAAAAATAAATACTCACCAGAGAGACCCTCACTGATGGTGGCCTTAATTCTCCAACAGGACTCGAACTTGGAGCTGCGAGGTATTCTGGGCCCAGCACCTAGCAAGCAGCACCAATGCGAAACACAGTGCAAAAGCGTTCTTGACTCCTTTTCGGGCTGTGAGCCTGAATGTAACTTTGTGAATACTGCAGTCCACCTCTGCGCGTCTGTACGTGTCAAGTTCTTACCAGTGTATATACAGCACCTGGAGTGGCATGCCTGGCGAAAAGCCAGGCAAACATCTTGAGCCGTTCATTAAAATCGGCTTCCTATCTCTCTCTCTCTGATACTGGAGGTAGTGCAAAACAACGATTAGTGCAGAAAGCGTTCGGTGGTCTATATGAGCTCTTTTGTTGTTGTTGTTGTTGTTGTTGTTGCCTAATATCTGCTGGCGCTTTGTTTATTATCTGCTGGCGCGCTTCACCGGCGAACAGCACCTGTCCGGTGACGACAACGCTTGCTAAAAACACATAACAAATACCGACACATTTTAATGTCTCTTCGAAAGTTCTGGGGAGAAGACTGAAAAAAGAATGACTTCCGCGTCCTTTTATCTCATTTTTCATTTCAGGTATGTACGCCAAATTTTACGAATGAAGTTCTTGTCGATTCGGTTTTCGGACACTTTTAAGTGACCTTAGGTCAGAAACCAGAGCCGTCATTAGGCCCTCGAATGAGAGCACCAGCGGCCATAATGTTGCTCAGAAAAAAAAGGCGGGGGGGGGATATCATGCAGACAACCAGTCAAAAGTTCAGGAAATGTGGTCTCGAGCACCAAACCTTTTATGTAGCTCCGTTCAACATACAGCAATGGTCACTGAATATTTACAGAGCATATTGGCTTACAGTTCTTTTTAGTGTTTGCTCTCAATATCGGCAAAGCTGTGCCTTGTGTTAAACGAATGTTTTATTTTTCATTTCTAGTACGACGTTTCGAAGGCCGACGGAGCACCTTAAATTCATTTCCTGTTCCGTAACTGAGACTATCTTTCTGGGCTAATTTGAATGCCAGCCCTTTGTAAGTTCTATGGCATGTCTTTTGCGCCCCTTCTGAAACTTGGTGCTGCGCCACGTACACGAGCCGTAGGTTTACACGAGGTTCTCTTCATGACAGGTTCATTACAGGCCAATAACCTTGTAACAAAATTAGCAGCGCCAATACAGAAAACGTCTCACTGAGAAAAGAAACGACTCACACGAGTTCTGACTATCATCTGCTTCATTCGTTCATTTTTCAAAGCATATTTATGTCCAAGTCAGTCTTAGTGCGCATGCATACACAACAGAAGATTGACACAAGTGAAACAGTGTTGAAAACAAAATCATATAATCATCAACCTTGCAGGCCTGAGTCCCGTCAAGATGGTGTCGAAATTTTTCAGATCACACGTGTTGTGGGTATGCAATGCATGCATACCGAATTTCGCTGCGTTCTACTTCTCAAAATGAGCATGACGGTATGAGGCCGCCAATTGTAGTGCTCCGTAAATATATGTAGAAATATGTAGAATATCTAGAAAATAAATAAATGTGAAAACTGTTGGTTGCGTAAAGACACCACTCATATATAGAGTGGACGGTATATCGCACCACCAGCTGTGGTTAGCTGAAATGTTGTTCATGTATTAGTCCGTGAAGTTCAGTGCGCGAAACGTAATGGTGAATCGTATGCCGATTTGTTTTTTTTCTTATTTGTTGTAAGGTTAAATCGCTACATTTTCGACCACAACTGAAGCTGTGACGATCTTACGCTTGAATAAAGTTTTATTCTAAGGCATTTTCAAGATCTTGTATGCATCTGTCCTAGGCAAAAAGACAAACAGGTGCCTGTTTGTCTTCTTACCTTTGGTTTCATCGTCTATTGTGTGCATGCCGAAATGTTTCGAAGAATGCCCTCGAACCAACTCGCCCAGCTTTTTATGTTATTGCTGCTGATCGTAATTTCTTAACTTTGAATTTCCCGGGTCTACGCTGCCGATGTCAGTTTTTGGGACAGCTCTCCCACTTAAGTTGCTAATGCCTGTCCTCAATGTTCTGGAGTAGGTATGAACTGTCAGTCTCCACCCATTTGGCACGGCCAACAGTTAAACAGGTATAAGCGCCACGTGTCTGAAGGAACGGATTTGACGGTGTACGGGTCGGGATATTCAAGTAATGTCGTCATCAGGCAGTCGTGCTTCTCGTACTCACCTTCCCTTCCATGATAGTTTAAGTCTACACCATTAAAGAGGCGATCGCGATGGCACCCATATGTAGGAGATAGATAGATAGATAGATAGATAGATAGATAGATAGATAGATAGATAGATAGATAGGCCGACAGACAGATTGATAGATGGATGGATAGATAGATAGATAGATAGATGGATAGACAGACAGACAGACAGATAGATAGATAGATAGATAGATAGATAGATAGATAGATAGATAGATAGATAGATAGATAGATAGATAGATAGATAGATAGACAGACAGACACACAGACAGACAGACAGATAGATAGATAGATAGATAGATAGATAGATAGATAGATAGATAGATAGATAGATAGATAGATAGATAGATAGATAGATAGATAGATAGATAGATAGATAGATAGATAGATAGATAGATAGATAGATAGATAGATAGATAGATAGATAGATAGATAGATAGATAGATAGATAGATAGATAGATAGATAGATAGATAGATAGATAGACAGATAGATAGATAGACAGACAGACAGACAGACAGACAGACAGACAGACAGACATCCTGAAAATGTATGCGCAGGCGAACAAGGACAAAGAAAGGAAGACAAACTGGCGCAATCTAACAACTGATTTATTAATCGAAAAAACATTGACTTTATAACCCTCGGAACAGCGCTCCCTGGTGACATACACAAAAAACAACACACTGCACTGCGCACTAACGACAACGATAACAGTTTCATTGATTAACAGACAAAAGCGCGATTTCTTTTGTTAGTAAAGCTACTGAAGGGTGGCTAACACAGTTGTCTTTCTGCTTGTCTATATGATACGCCTCCATTATCTCCCTTGACGTCTTGTTTCTACTCCTATACAGCAAGGTAGTGTCGCTAAAGCACGGAGAGCATGCGCACTTATTGCAATGCATTGCCAAATGGGTTTCAGGCCGACCTTTCAGGCTTGACATATGCTCTCTTAGCCTCGTGTTAATGCACCTGCCAGTCTGCCCTATATATACACACCCGCATGATAAAGGTATGCAATACACCACACTGTGTGCACATTCAACAAACCTGAGCTTATGTCTTATGCTACAACTCTTATGTGCGCTGGTCCCTCTGTCGCATTTTTGGTTGACCAACGCGCACACTCCTCCTATTTTGTTTTTGGCCGAAAACACCACTTTCACATCATACTTTCCAGCCGCCTTTTTTAATCTATGTGAAAGCCTATGTACATAAGGGACCGCTACTACCTTAGAGCTAGAACTAGTCATCCCACCTGTTTCCAAACAAGGCGCCGTTTCCCGTCTGAGCTTCTTTAATAACCTAGTGCCTACGGCCAACATCACAGAAAATGGGTACCCCTCGTCCTGGAGCCTAGAGACCTAGGACGAGGGGTACCCATTTTCTGTGATGTTGGCCGTAGGCACTAGGTTATTAAAGAAGCTCAGACGGGAAACGGCGCCTTGTTTGGAAACAGGTGGGATGACTAGTTCTAGCTCTAAGGTAGTAGCGGTCCCTTATGTACATAGGCTTTCACATAGATTAAAAAAGGCGGCTGGAAAGTATGATGTGAAAGTGGTGTTTTCGGCCAAAAACAAAATAGGAGGAGTGTGCGCGTTGGTCAACCAAAAATGCGACAGAGGGACCAGCGCACATAAGAGTTGTAGCATAAGACATAAGCTCAGGTTTGTTGAATGTGCACACAGTGTGGTGTATTGCATACCTTTATCATGCGGGTGTGTATATATAGGGCAGACTGGCAGGTGCATTAACACGAGGCTAAGAGAGCATATGTCAAGCCTGAAAGGTCGGCCTGAAACCCATTTGGCAATGCATTGCAATAAGTGCGCATGCTCTCCGTGCTTTAGCGACACTACCTTGCTGTATAGGAGTAGAAACAAGACGTCAAGGGAGATAATGGAGGCGTATCATATAGACAAGCAGAAAGACAACTGTGTTAGCCACCCTTCAGTAGCTTTACTAACAAAAGAAATCGCGCTTTTGTCTGTTAATCAATGAAACTGTTATCGTTGTCGTTAGTGCGCAGTGCAGTGTGTTGTTTTTTGTGTATGTCACCAGGGAGCGCTGTTCCGAGGGTTATAAAGTCAATGTTTTTTCGATTAATAAATCAGTTGTTAGATTGCGCCAGTTTGTCTTCCTTTCTTTGTCCTTGTTCGCCTGCGCATACATTTTCAGGATGGATAGATTCCAACTAGGCCGAATCGCGGTTATGAGACAGACAGACAGACAGACAGATAGATAGATAGATAGATAGATAGATAGATAGATAGATAGATAGATAGATAGATAGATAGATAGATAGATAGATAGACAGACAGGTGTGCTTGCAGTACGCAATGAAATAATAACCGCACACGTCAGCAATAAATGAAAGTCCATCAACTTTACGTGGATACACACGCAGCTTCCCACATCAACAGCCCCATACAATCATGATTCAGTCAGTCTCTAATTTCGCGATATCAAACCAGAGCTATTTTATATCCTATTAAGAACTCCTCCTCCAACATTTCTGGTGGTAAAACATCATGACATTTACTAACGAAAGTTGTACCCCTGACTCCTCGGTCTTCAGTGCAATACTTTTTTTTGCTCGTACTAATCCATTTGAATGCACTGTGTTACTGGAGATTCCTAATTACCCCCACCCCCCGGTTGCATTCGCTCCTCAATACCAAAATATTTTAAGTTGCCATTGAAGAGTACTTTGTTTTAGTGTAAACTACTTAACGCTTCTCATAATTCGTTTTTCAGAATGTTCATTTTACTGAAGCTGTACTGCATGCCTCAGATTTTTATGTTTGTTGTCTAGCTAGCAATACATCACATTCTAATTCTTGTTGCAGCCATACGAAGATCTTCCCCATACATCACCCTAAGTGAATGTTTGCTTCACGGCTTTTAGAAAGGAGGGGGATAGGGATGAACCTTCGCTCCGCGCACCTAAAGGGGAACCCTGCCCACGTTTATAGTCTCAACCATGAGACATCAGAATCACGCAAGAAAGAGATTGGCGCCAGTATTTTCTGGGC
This sequence comes from Rhipicephalus annulatus, assembly GCA_013436015.1. Classification (NCBI taxonomy): domain Eukaryota; kingdom Metazoa; phylum Arthropoda; class Arachnida; order Ixodida; family Ixodidae; genus Rhipicephalus; species Rhipicephalus annulatus. Next base: position 188,658 of record WOVY01004467.1, read on the forward strand.
TAAGTACAAGATGAAGAAGAGGACTATACGAGAGTGCGCCCCGGCTCAAGGTGGCAGTTTTATGTTCGCAGATCTGAGAAAGAGCTCAGCTTTCAAAAATCCCACTTTAGCCTCGAAGGCGAAGAAATTATTGCAATAGCAACCAATTGTGATAATATTCAAAATTACACTGTTGGCAAACTGTTCTGGATCCAACCTCACATAACTCGACAAAACGCTGGTTCAATACGGCCGATTCAGAGACTTTGCCGAATTTCGAGCCGTCAGTTTTCTAAACGTGACGCAAGCGTCCAGAGCACAGCTAGTTCACGAGCCGTCTCCGGATTTCTGTCAATATTGAGCTCACCCCAGCACTCGCGACTGCACGCTTATGAGCAAAGTCCGCGGTTACTGCTAAACCAACTCAGGCCCCATTGCCATTCATATAATCACGTGGTCGTGACGTTGACAAAATCAGCAGTGGATATGTCCAAGATGAAACTGGTTATTAGGCTGAACGTGCCGCTGGTAAACAGGAAGTCAGATTGTACCAATACAGAGTGACACTGGTAGAGGCGTTGATCAAATGACAAGCGCTGATGCATTCACATCGGCATTTATACAGGTGCCATCGAGTATCGCTGCGCTTTCGCTAGCAGCCACGCAAGTTCTGAGAAATTTTGTTATTTTCGCGTTGTGCACGTAATTGCATTGGAATGTTCTAAGATTATCTTGATCATTCTTAGTCGATCAGCGCGGTTTGCGTGAGGCAGCACTTACATGGGTAATAGGTTGATAGCTAAACTTGAGAAAAGATTGGGCCAATATACTTAGGTCCAATAAAATATCCCCCCGTCCCAACTTCATTGGAACTGTCGTGTTTTTTTATGAACAGTGCAAGCAATTCTGTTTCAAAACATTTTTTTATTTATTAACTCATTTTATTTACCCACGCGGAGAGTAAAAATTTGGCCCCGTAACTACATGTTACACTGCAAATGTCATCAAAAGACGATAGTCTTGCGTCAGGAGAGAGTGAACAAAACGTTCATTTGATCTCCTGCGCAGAAAAATCAGTGAATGTTATTCTGGAGGCGCTACGTTAGAGTGCCTCGAGCGCGCAGCGGAGGCGACCGAGCGCATCAAGTCGCGTCAGACGTGAGACATGAGCGCTATCTGGCAGTTGTTTTGGGACACTAAGCGCGCGGCTTGCGCGCCCGACTTGGATTAGGTGTAGAAAGCAAGGCGATGGGTAGGTTCCACCACCGTGTCGTCTTAGCAAAGCGTTGGAAGTGCTTGTCTTTGCGTGCAAGCGTTGCATGGTCAGCGCACCGTGACAACCGCTACGTTCCTTAGAATTACTTTTGTGTGCCTTTGATAGCTTTGTGGGCTTTAACGTACCAAAACCACCATATGATTATGAGAAATGCCGTTGTGGAGGACTCCGGAAATTTTGACCGCCTTGGGTTCTTTAACGGGCAACCACATCTGAGCCCACGGGCCTACAACGTTTCCTCCTATATCAGAAATGCAGCCGCCGCAGCCGGTATTCGATCCCGCGACCTGCGGGTCAGCAGCCGAGTACCTTAGCCACGAGACTACCATGGCGGGGCTGTTTTATGTCTGCCTTTTCTAAAAAAAAGAATATTGACGTGTGGTGATGGTGCCTCGGAGATGCACAATAATTGCCTTTATTTGACAATCGCACAAGTCTGGACGCTGAATCATAGAGAAAGAAGAAGACAAGAGCGGACACTCCGCAAAACCTGGCCTCAGGAAGTGCGTCACGACTACGTAACAAACTAGTGCTCCCACCAAACTTTAGAGGGCGCAAGCGCAAAAAAACACAGTTATAATCAATGCAACAAAATTGTTTTCACAAATTAATAATTACACGCCCAAATTTGGTATGTTCTTTATACATAAAAACGATTTATTCAACACACCTTACGCGATTATTTTTCTTCAGCCGTACTGTCATAAACGCCATCTACCCAGCGACAAGCCCATGCATGACTGACAGCGAGAAGCTTTCGTCGCTTTCGTCAACGTCGGCTGCGTCGGCGTTTTCGTGCGTGAAATAACAGGTGAGGCACGTTTTCAAGCGAAGCTTGTTGAATAACATGTTGTTGGTCTTGTTGGGTCATTTTTTTCAGAAAACGATTACACATGCGCGAATAAGACACCATGCAACAAACATAGAAAGATGCACACACACACGTTGCGCTTCGTGTGTGCGAGTTTGTTTCTTACGTTGCGTCTCATTCACGCAGTTGTGACCTTTTTCTGAAGCTTGTAAGGACTGGGAGGTTCGCTAAAAAGAAAGTTTGTGGCTCTATGCGGCGGCTAGACGGGAACATTGTGCAACGTATGCAGTATAGCAAAGGCGGCACGGCGTCAAGCCGAGGCGACGCGTGCTGCGTCTGCCACGGACGCGAGCGTCTGTGTGCTGAGCATAGCTGGGCAGCTAGGTCATAGGCTCGGTGGCTCGGTACAAAATATTGAGAATAGTTCGCTGGGCCTCGCATGCTTCACGACGCGTTTCCCGAAGGCTCGGAACACGAATAATTCTTGGTGTGCCGGAGGCAAATCTGGACTAGCCAAGTGGCCATCATCTTCGTTTCTTCGCTAGCCTTGTGCCACTGGTGCAAGCTGCCCACAAATTTTTTTTACGTTTCCGATATGATTTTACCGCACAAATTTCAACTACGATTTTTCTTCCCAATGTACTGCTGATACTGCGTACGCACGAAGGTGTTCTAAAGTTTCCAGGCCGCGATACCATTGCATTACAAGGGATAGCAGCCTGGAAACTTCTGATCTTTGTTCGTGGTCTTGACGTATATCTTTGTAAGTCAGAGTTTTATGGGTCAGAGATGTATCACTGGTTTTGTATTGTGCATCGATTAGCTAATCATTCAAAGGGGTTTGCTGGTACACTTATGACGTGCACATATCTTTTTCGTAATTTGACAGCGAAGCATCTACTTACTAACATTTTCAGACCGCGCTGACGCCATGCCGTCCGGCGGTCCAAGCTCCGGCAGCTACTGCTGTGTATCGTGGTGCTTCAACAATGGCAGAACCCACAAGAAGCCTGGGACGAGTTTCTTCCGCGTACCACGGGACGGCAGGTGTGTTGAAGCTTTTGTATGGTTTGCATGTCTGTAGGCTTACTGTTAGTACTTGCTAAGTGAAGGTAACAATAAAAAATCACTATTCAAGCACTTCCCCTTTCAGCTGATAGTTCATTGCCAATGCAGGATGAAAGCATGGATGCAGTATGCTGGACGCGATGATCTCCTGAGTAAGCCGGCCAGCCTATTGTACGCAACGTACAGGGTTTGTAGTGACCATTTTACTGCTCAAAGTTTCATGGACCCTGGGCACACAAGGCTTACAAGAATGGCTGTTCCCAGTGTGCAACCAGCTGCACCATGTAAGTGATTGACTGAAACTCAAATATGTGCAATAGCAGCCACTTGTATTGAATCAGTGGCGACAGTTAACCGTGAAGATCTTTGTAGCCGATGGAGAAACCTCACTACAGAAGTAACACTTGGAAAGTCTTAAATTCTGTGAATTGTGGGCTATTACCTTCCTAACAGCAGCTTTACATTTCTGTCATGTTTTGATGCTCTGAACCTGCGCAACTTGTTTTGAAAGACTTTAAAGGGCTATTTCACGTTATCTTCAAGCCTGAGTGCACATGTACGTATACCTTTCATCAGTGAAAGCTGCCACTGTTGATAATTCCAAAAATCACAAATTACTTGTTTCCTAGTTGGTGCCGTCTCTTTTCTTCCACGTTCGACCAATTTATGCGTTTGAAAGAGCTGTTTAAGTTTCCCCATGCTACAAGCTTTGTAACTTGTACCAACTGCACATATATGCAGGTTCTCTGAGCGTCGCTTCAAGTAGTGACTGTGACATGGCTGCAGAAGCTGCACTGCAAGGTGCGGATGAGCTTCAGTTTGTGTTATTTTAAGCCTCTTACTGACACATTGTCGTAATTTAATTTCTTCAGGACCTGCGGTAGAGGCTTCAAAAAGCGGCTCCCACACATTGAGGTGCCCCGATGAACAGGGTGCGTTCAGTGTCGCGATTTCTTTTTTTTTACCCAAATTGACTGTTGACCAAACCTCTGCAGGTGGCAGCTCCCTTGTAGCGGGTGAAAGAATTTTTGCTGATTTCGTCTTGCCGGAGAAAACCTTAACCAGTCGTTCAGCTGTCACAAAAGGAACCTGTGTGGCCGGTAAGTTGTATGTTCACTTCAACACCAGAGTGGATTGATATAGAGACTTCCGCAGGCCGCTCGCAAGATTGTTCCGACAGCACTGTCCGAGGCACTGAACAAGCTTCACAAGACCCTCCAGAAGACGTCTCCGCCAACAGCTCCACGCCTGAGTGCCTTAGAGATAATGGTGACTATGCTTTTATTGCAGCAGTTTTTAATGTGCTATTTTATGTTTAGGACATTCTGAGGAAACTATCCTCAAAAGGACAATACGTGTGCACTTACAAAATGTAGGGGTGGGCTCTCAGTGATTTTCATTTTTTTGTGCATTGTCAACATTGTCAGTGGTTTGTTTTTAGGTAGTGGAATCGAAAACTTTGCACCACAGAAAGTTGTGCACATTGGGTCTGAAAGAGCGAGGAAAGTGCTCGTATGGGATTAGTTGTTCTTCGCTTTTACATACATTTTTTGTTTATTGCAGTGCGTTCCTGTGTGCCAGCGACAATGTCTCCATTAATGAAGTACAAGCAAACCATTAAACATCTACAAGTCAAAGTAGCAGCACAGCGGACCCACCAGTATTTCACAATGCTCAAAGCATACCACGTCACCAGCAAACTTTTTGGGAATCTTACTGTGCCATCAGAAGCCGCTTTTGCATACGTACATCAACTTAAATCTCACTTTCTTGCCATGATTGAGGCCACTGCACATCACCTGAAAGTGTGCGATGTTTTGTATCACCATCTGTCAAGTGTTGGCGATTTTCATTTCTGCTCTGCTGCGTGTCGCGCGAAGTTTTTGAAAATGTTTTGCTGGGTTCGTTTATGTTGGCATGTGCGTTTTGTGAACCGAAACTAAGATAGGGTTAGGTTCAAGTCTTCAATCTCGGGCATACAGCTTGACAAGTTCAAAGGTTAGCAATTAGCGGCGGGTTTACACTAAAGTATTCGAGTTGAGCCGAATCCTGCAATAGCTTTGTTATGTTATTACTTCGTTACAGCAGACTTCATTATGGTCTTATATGCTTATATTCAGTTCAACTGGACTAACCACTCCTTCCTTGCATTCATTGTTTTGGTTACCCGCTATGAGGAGTACGAACACTGTGTATTCGCTCGAAGTGATTTGCATAACCTTAAAAAGAATGTTGGGTATCCTGTCTGTATTTTTTGTAGCAAATGCGGGCGAACTGTACACTTTACTGTGGGTCGCTTGGTCACTGTGTATGCTTTATCTCTCCAGCTCAAGTAATATATCGATAACAAAACCGCTTGTTGAAATGTCTTCGAGCGGGTAAGGAACACAGTATGAAGTGGGCACGGTTCATGTTATCACGCTTTTCGTATTGTAGCTTCTCATCAACCTCCTCATCTTGCCCATCAAAATTTTCAAAAGAATACCCAAACTTGTAGCGTTTGATGGGGCTGCGGACGCTGCCATTTTATTTTTATATAGCTTGTGAGTGATAACGTACGATGTAGAGCCTTTGTGAAAAATAATGAGCCAAAGTGGTTTCCTTCTGCTATTTATTAGCCCTGTAATACCGCTCTCGTAGCACCAATTAAAGTCCACAATTCTGGATAAAGTGATGACTACAATCTATTTAACTCGCAAGCGTCACAGCAACACCCAGACGCAAATCACTTGGGATCTTTAGTTTTTGATGAAGGCGACGCATAAGAAGAGCCCCAAGACCTGCCAGTGTTGTAGCATAAAGTTAGTCTTTCACGTAGTGAGCAAGCTGCAAAGCCTTACCTTTCTGAGGACAAGCAGGCATCAAGTCTGCTTTTTTTCATTTTGGACTAGCTGTTCTTAAGCACAGCCAGCACACTGCACCTTTGCCTTTCTGCTATATTGTGTCGTGTGGTTTCTGTGCGCTCTTTTTTTCTATGCATTATTTCGGTTAAGCCCAGGCGTGATTCGCGACTTCATTGCTGTGTATATGTCACTTCTTCCTTCTTCATCAGCATTGTGCGCTGTGTTTTTGCCATAGATCCTTACTTACCCACTGGCCCGGTGTGTCATACTTCACCAGCTTCTCGGCTTCTGCCAACTCTAGCGATGTGTGCGTTGTCTGTGTTCTCTATGTATTTGTTACAATATTTGTTACAATTTATTTGTAAGGCGAGATGCATTTGTTGTCTACCTTTGTCATATTGTGCTTTTTATATTCTCATACTCTACCTTGCCTTTGAATAAAACATTGCGGATGCTCTGTTTCTTTGACTGATATATACATTGATCACTTGTTCCAAAAGAAAAACACAAGCGCGATGAATAAAACCGTAGTGAATTATCATTACCTGCATCTCTTTTATTATAACTTAATCGAAATAAAAATTACTGTCACGACCGATTCGCACGAACCACTGAACAAAACAAAACAGGGAATCGCTAAATCAAAACGACCTACAAAAACTATCCATTTGGGCGATGAATAGTGGTCTGAAATCATGAACTTTCGTCATAGCCAAACGTCGGTTATGCAAAGTAATTCAAAATTTGCGCCAGTGAAACCGAAACCGGAAGCGCACGCCACTTGCTCTCATCAACCACTAGGTGTGCAAGAGTCGATTGGGCCGCTGGGGTCTATGGGAGTGTCCACTCTTCACCTTTTTTTATTTCTCTATGGCTGAATCTTCAGCAATAATGGGGAGCGCTGCGGATATGGTAGGCCATTTGAGGTGTCGTCTGGGCGCTTTTTAGGGTACCGTTAGGGACAGACTGACAAACAAAAGTTTTTGCGTTGAAGGTCCCCAAGAAAGACTATCATCGCCCCGCCGTGGTAGTCTAGTGGCTGAGGTACTCGGCTGCTGACCCGCAGGTCGCGGGATCAAATCCCGGCTGCGGCCGCTGCAATTTCGATGGAGGTGAAAATGCTGTAGGCTCGTGTGCTCAGATTTGGGTGCACGTTAGGGAACCCCAGGAGGTCAAAATTTTCGCAGCCCTTCACTATGGCGTCTCTCATAATGACATGGTGGTTTTTGAACGTTAAACCTTACATATTGATCAGAAAGACTAACGTCTTTAAATCTAGCGTCGAAACATTTAGTTGCTAAGTATAGCGCAAGGCTGGGTCAAAGCAGGGCTGGCGGGCAACTATAGTTGGTCCTGACTTAGCTGCGCTTTTACCTTCTCAACTTTCTATGGCCGCGCTTTGCTCAACTGCACAATGTATGGCTGTCTTTTATCTTTCTTGAAGCCATACGTTTTTCGTTACCGACCTTTCCTTCCTCTGATGGCGCACTGTGCTACCTATTCGGCTGCATAATCAAGCGTTGCTCCTTAAGATTACTAACACTGTCCTACAGCGTGTATCAGAAAATCGCACTACTCACTAAACTGGTCCACTAAAAATTGATGAAACACAGTGTTAGCAAACACAATGTTAGCAAACACCTACTCAGGGCCACATGTTGCAGCTGCTCTTTGTAACAATGTAAGTGCTTGGGCAATGAGCGCTTACCGGTTAATGATAAGGATCATTTTCTATGTATGACACATGGCGAACCTAAAAAATAACTGCTTTTCTATAATATCCATAAGTGGCCGTGCGGCCATGCGAATGCGAGTATACTCCTAACGCAATTCAGTAACAAGGCTGTGTGCAGCAGTCATGCCCGATCTGGTCTGAAGTAGAAATAGTGTGCACAGAAAACACGCTTTATTCGAAAAAAAGAGAGACTGGTTACACCTACAATTCTTCAAAATAAAGTTCTTAACAAATAACGCACCGAGCCAAAGGAACGCCCTGCTTGATATTGCCACATTTCATTTCTCAAGTTTTGTTTTTGCCCCAAAAAACTACACAAGTCTTAGCGCAAAACGCGCGTGCAGTTTTCGAGAAGCTTCCGGACTTTAGTAGATCATTTCGATAAGATCACGCCCACTCTGCGAACTGTACAGATTATTCTGGAACCTACGCCACCGCCAGCGATAACGCTAGAACATTCGATGGCAAGAGTAAATATGCCGACGCACTTCGCCGTTTGTCAGTAGTTGATCGACGGCCGACGCTCCGTTCACTGCTATCAGTTCAAGACTGCTACTGTAATCGGACTTTCAGTTTACCGGGCACAGGGTCGTTCAAGTAAACAGTTAAATTCCAACGCAAAGTCTGCTGTCTTCGGTCACGTCACGACCCCGTGACATCTGCTGGAGGTGCTGCTTCTTTGATGTTCCGGACGCCCCCTTCAAGCCGTGACCCCAACCCAAGCGACAAAGAAGACACGGACGCTAACCCTGAACAGCGAACAAGCCGCAGGCAAAGGGGGACTACAACCAGAGTACGGGCCCCTTCCTGAAGCAGCCAGGCAGACCCGGATCCCGACATCAACTACTGCAACCATTACCTCCCCCGTGCAGCCTGCACCACTCCTGCTCCGGCAACCCAAACAGCCACCAACTTTCCGGGGTTTGCCACTGGAAGACCCGGAAAGCTGGATCAAAAGGTTCGACCGCGTCGCCGCCTTCAATGACTGGACAGACGATTACAAGCTCCGGCATGTGTATTTCGCCTTAGAAGATGCTGCTCGGACCTGGTTCGAGAATCAAGAGCGAAGCCTTACAACGTGGGATGTCTTTCGCGCCAGGTTCCTCACTACTTTCGCAAGTGTGGTGCACAAGGAGAAAGCCGCAGCTCTTCTCGAAACCCCCGTGCAGATGCCAAACGAAAACGTGGCGCTATTCACGGAAGATACGATTAAACTTTTCCGCCACGCTGACTCCGACTTGTCCGAGGAGAAGAAGGTGAGTCTGCTCATGTGAGGAGTAAAGCAGGAACTCTTCGCCGGGCTGATCAGAAAGCTGCCAAAGACGGTCGCCGAATTCATTTCAGAAGCATCTACGATAGAGAAGACGCTCGAGAAGCGCACGCGGCAATATAACCGTAGCTTCTCGTCTACAAGCTACGCCGGCATTCAAGCGCTTGGAACCACTGGCTTGCGGGAGATGATCCGAGCGATCGTGCAAGAAGAGCTGCGAAAATGACTTCCTTCAGCGCAGCCTCACGTGAAATCCATCGCGGACGTCGTACGCCAGGAGATCCAGCAAACGCTGGGCGTCTCTCAGCCTCAAGAGCCTCAGCTGCAAGCCATGAACTATGCTGCTGCAGCCCGCCGCCACACCCCTCCTTTACGCGCATGCCAAAACTAGAGTGTACTAGAACTTTTGAGTGGCGCGACCGAAACGCTTTCCTCTTGCTTTCTCCATCCCCAACTTGTGGCGAAAGTAGCGGCGGGCGCTGCCATCGCCCAATCTAACACAGGCTGGCTCGGCGGCATGGCCGGCATCTTGGTTTTAGTCGCGAAATGACGAAGAAGGAGCGTCTCAACAATTGTTACGCGCTAGGTTGCACAACTGGATATCTGCGTGTGCAACAAAGTCGGAAGTTATCACTTTTCAACGCCCCGAAAGACGAAGAAACGATGACTGCTTTGGGAGCGGAACCTCCATCGGCTTGACAAGCCGCTTGACGCCGATTGTGCTGTGTGGCGATTTACATTTAAAACCGCATTTCATTGTTAGAGATAACGTACACGTTATCAATGGTGTTCAAGTCAGAATTCCTAGGGGAACGCCGACACTTGCCCCTGATGCAGTCCCGACGATCTTGCCCAACCTGCCTGCATATTTGACGCTCAAAAACTCCGGCTCCGCGGACCCAAACAAAGCGGCGCCATCAGTGTGTGCCGGCTGAGAAGGACAACAGAAAACGACGGAGGCATTAGCACTCCTGCACAGCTCCTTGTGGATACCAACGGTGCAACTTCTGCAGATGGCGATGAAGCTGACGAGGCAAGCTCAAGTCCCTCGTCTGACGCGGTTGTCAGTCTCGGTGACCTTCGTGGTCTTGTCCTACCATCAAAGTCATGGGCGCTGCACGAGTTTCCTGGATTTGCTGGCGTGTCGTACGTAGCGTGCTCACTGAATTCCAGCACTCGTGAACTTTGCATTGAACGAGACGTATACTTCACCTGTGCAGACAATGGAATCGTGCAATGTGAAGCGTTCGTGCAAGAGAACTAATCTGCAAGTCCAGTTTAGTAACTGTTCGAGAAGCCTCAGATGCTCTGCAGCTTGTTGCAAGCGTCCCACTCTGTTGTGGAGCAGCAGAAACTTCATTTTTGCCACCATCGGACCTTACCCACGGTCTACACGCGCAAATGAAGTCAAGATGAGAAATCTTCTACAGTGTCAAAAGCGCACAGAAGCACCTAAAACTGAGTAGGCTATAAATTGCTACAGTGGCGCAAAAAGGATGTCATTTTTCGTGCATATTTTCTTACACTCTTAATTTTTTGACGGTACACCAAGAAGAAAAACAATTTTTCCTAGAAGAGGCTTGTAAGCGAGAAAACGTGCAAATAATGACGCGAAGTCTCAAAATAAATCTTTGATCTTGAATCTTTTTGTATTAAACCTGTGATGGTAAATTTAGCAGCATTAGGGATCTCGGTGCATAATTCATCGATCTAAGCCAATTCATTGTTGCACTTCAGTGTCCCTTCAAACGATCTTTCGACCATAACATCTGTTTTTTAAATGCATTTTGGAACGACAACCTTTACTCTGTCGTTCTGATTGCTTTGCTTTATGTTATCTTTTGTATCCTGGCTCTATATTTTACGTTTTTTACAATTTACCTATTTGCAAATGTATTGTTTTATAAATATGTAAACCTTGCATTTTATGTTATCAATTATGATTAACATTAGTTACGACTCTGCTTTGCAGTGTTGTTCCGTTTTTTAAACTCTCAAAATCTTCCACTACTATGTTTCACCTGATACATTCTTTTGCAGTATTACGTATTTGCATTTGTGTGGGTCCTACAACAATGAATCTATTCCCATATTTCAAAACCAAAGGAAAGTTTAGAAGAACTCTGCTGTTCTTCAAATAATATCAATAAAGCCTACTTTTTTGTCGTGTGTGCACACAGCCACAAGCAATGAGCCTTTTATTTGAATCCAGCTTTGGGGTTTACGTGGAATGGACCAAGAGTTCTTCGTTTTGTGTGCACCATATACATTTTTTTTGGGGGGGGGCGCTTTCGGTGTGTACCGGCCAGCTGGTTTCTCGTCTAAAATGTGTACACTTTAAAATTAAAAAAACGCGCTCGTTATATTGTACAATGTGCTATGCTGCTTCGGGCTGCAGTGCGGTCAGCAGCAACTTCAATAACAATAATGTCAAATAACCTTTATTTGCGCGAAAAATGGGGAGGTATGTGAATAAGAAAAAACAAGAGGGAGATCATCTTCACACTAGGCGCGACAGAGAGGTACCAACACGTACGCGGAACACCTGCCAGCCATCCGCCCGGGTAGACTGGTCGACGCCAGCGCTACCGCATCATTCCACGCCGAAACGCCCGCTCCCAGGCAGCTGCTCGCGCCACTCAAAAGCTTCTAGTACACTCTACCAAAACAATGCCCCATCTCACTTCTGTGGCTAGACGCCACCGCCGCCACCACCCCCACCGACGTCCTACCCTTCGCCAGCGGCCCAGTGCAGTGCGCCGAGGAAGACTGACGTATGGCGCACCCCTGACCACCGCCCACTTTGCTACCACTGCGGCGAGGCTGAACACACATACCACCATTGCCAGTACCGACAGATGGGACTGCGTGGCTTCGCCGTCAATGCACCGCGTCCGCAGCCAGGAGAACGGCCACGTGACATCGCCGACTACCTGACAGGAGCTCAATGGACACCACGAAGTCCTTCCCGTTCGCCGTCGCCCAGCCACCGCATGTCACCGCACCCCCGGCAGTACTCTGGCCCAAATCGGGGCCGGTCTTCTAGCCCGTATCCGGGAACCTAAGGGCAGCAACCGATGGAGGTGCGGTTGCTGTGCGACGAACTACCGAAGATCCTCCGACGACGACGCCGCCGCGACGGAGCTTTCCGAACACAACGCCAACCAGGCAAAGCCCTGACGGCGAAAGCTCACTTACCGAAGGTGGCCTGACGACGCAACATGGAAGCAGCGGAACAAGCCGACGCAGCCGTGACCCGACGTCACGCCCTAACTGTAATGCGAGACGGCAAACTAGCGACCTCGACGTTCTTATCGACGGCCACATTGTGACCGCTCTCGTCAATACTGGAGCCGACTATTCCGTCATCAGTGGGTCGTTCGCCGCGAAGTTAAAGAAAGTTAGGACAGCTTGGGAAGGCCCTGAATTCCGCACAGCCGGAGGTCATCTCCTAACGCCTGCAGGAATCTGCACAGCGAGAGTCACCATTAACGGCCGTATTTATCCTACAGACTTCGTAGACCTACAGCGTTGCTCGAGAGATGCCATCCTTGGCATAGACTTCTTATGCCTCCATGGTGCTGTCATCAACCTAAAAACAAAGTCGATAATGTTATCCACAGAAGAAGCGCTACCGCGGCGCACGCCGTCAGGAAACCATGCCTTGAATATGCTGGAAGAACAAGTCACCATTCCGCCTCGCTCAAGCGTCAATATTCCGTTGGCGCTCCTAAATAATTTGACTTGGAAGGCGTCGTTGAAGGCAGTCAGCATCTGTTGGTCACCCGAAATATTTGCGTCGCAAGAGGAATTGCAAAGCTGCGGAGAGGCAAAGCAACGGTTATGCTCACAAATTTCAGCAATGAGTACAAACATGTGAACAAAGGAACAACGGTCGCATACATCGAAGAAATTGTCGAAGCCACCGGTGCTTTCGCCCTCACCGATTCTGCGGAATCTGCTCAGAGGAACCAAGCCCCTCCCATAGCTTTCGATTTCAATCCCAGACTTCCGAACCATAAGCAAGAACAGCTCAAGGCCCTGCTCCTGCAATACGAGGATTGCTTTTTGTCGTCATCGAAAATTCGGCAGACCCCAATCACGAAGCATCGCATCATAACTGAAGAAAATGCCAGACCACTCCGTCAGAGTCCGTACAGGGTTTCGATGCGAGAACGTCAGGCCATGAAGAGACAAGTTGATGAAATGCTGCGGGATGACATTATCCAGCCGTCGAAGAGTCCATGGGCATCCCCGTGGTGTTAGTGAAGAAAAAAGATGGGACCCTACGTTTCTGCGTCGATTATAGCCACCTGAACAAAATCACAAGAAAGGACGTGTATCCTCTCCCACTAATAGACGACGCACGTGATCGGCTCCATAATGCCAAGTACTTTTCGTCAATGGACCTCAAGACTGGCTATTGGCAAATAGAAGTCGACGAAAGAGACCGAGAGAAGACAGCGTTAATAACACCGGACGGCCTCTTCGAGTTTAAGGTGATGCCCTTCGGCCTTGCTCAGCACCTGCAACTCTTCAACGCGTTATGGATACAGTACTGGCAGGATTGAAGTGGCAGACTTGCCTTGTGTACTTGGACGACGTTGTCGTGTTTTCCTCGAGTTTCGATGAGCATCTTCGGCGCCTTGAAGCTGTACTTCAAGCCATCAAGACGTCCGGACTCACACTGAAGCCAGAAAAGTGCAGATTTGCGTACGATGAGCTCTTGTTCTGGGGCACGTTTTAGCAAGTCTGCAGTTCGTCCGGATCCACGGAAAACAGTCGCCATCGCCGACTTCCCGCCGCCCACTGACAAGAAAGCCGTGCGCCTATTTCTGGGCCTGTGCGCCTATTATAGGTGGTTCGTGAAAAACTTCGCCCGCATCGCCGATCCTCTCACTAACCTTACCAAGGCCGACGTGGAGTTCAAGTGGGAAACGCCACAGGAACACGCTTTCCAGGAGCTTAAACATCGCCTCTAGACGCCTCAGTTACTTGCCTATTTCGACGAATTCGCCGAGACAGAAATACACACTGACACACGCAGCGTATGTCTTGGCGCCGTTCTTGTGCAGAGGCTGATGGACTTGAAAGGGTTATTAGTTACGCCAGCCGATCGCTATCCAAAGCAGAAGCCAATTATTCCACAACAGAAAAGGAGTGCCTCGCCAACATCTGGGCTACGTCGAAAATTTCGCCCCTACCTCTGCGGCAGGCCCTTTGAGCGACCTCCACGCCTTGTGTTGGCTAGCCAACTTGAAGAACCCTTCCGGTCGCCTCGCACGATGGAGCCTGAGGCTTCAAGAATATGACATTACTGATATTTACAAGTCCGACAAGAAACACTCCGACGCCAACTGTCTCTGTCGTGCGCCTGTCGATCAACCACTACCCGACGACCCGGATGATGACTACTTCTTGGGAACGTAACTACCGACGACTTCGCTGAACGACAGCGGGTGACCCGGAACTTAAGGCCCTAATAGAATACCTCGAAGACAGGACCGCCGAAGTCCCGAAGGTATTCAAGCGCGCACTTGCGTCGCCCCGCCGCGGTGGTCTATTGGCTAAGGTACTCGGCTGCTGACCCGCAGGTCACGGGTTCAAATCCCGGCTGCGGCGGCTGCATTTTTGATGGAGGCGAAAATGTTGTAGGCCCGTGTGTTCACATTTCGGTGCACGTTAAAGAACCCCAGGTGGTCTAAATTTCCGGAGCCCTCCACTACGGCGTCTCTCATAATCATATAGTGGTTTTGGGACGTTAAACCCCACATAATAATCAATCGCGCACTTGCGTCGTTCTTCCTGCGAAACGGTCTTCTACAAAAGAAAAACTTTTCACCGCTTCGAGCTAAGTAACTCTTGTGGTGCCTTCAGCTCTGCGACCAGAACTCCTGCAGGCCCTGCACGACGATCCGATGGCAGGGCACCTCGGTGTTTCTCGCACGCTCGCGAGGATACAAGAAAGGTACTTTTGGCCACGTCTTACCACCGACGTCACTCGTTATGTGAGGACACGTCGGGACCGACAGCGACGCAAGACACCGCCGACAATGCCAGCGGGACTTCTGCAGCCAATTGAACCACCTTGCCGACCTTTCCAGCAGATTGGTATGGACCTACTAAGGCCGTTCCCGACGTCCGCTTTCGGAAACAAGTGGATCGTGGTAGCTACCGACTACCTCACCCGCTAGCCGAGACAAAAGCCCTGCCAAAAGGCAGTACATCCGAGGTAGCTAAGTTCTTCGTCCAAAATATCGTCCTACGTCACGGCGCCCGGAGGTCCTTATCACCGACAGAGGAACGGCATTCACTGCCGACTTAACTCAAGCGATCTTTACATACAGCCAGACAAACCACCACCGGATGCCAGCGTACCACCCACAGACCAACGGTCTCACCGAGCGGCTTAACGAGACGATCGCCGACATGCTGTCAATGTACGTCGATGTCGAACACAAGACGTGGGACGCCATTCTTCCGTACGTGACCTTCGCATACGACACGGCGGTGCAGGAAATGACGCAGATATCTCCATACAAATCAGTCTACGGAAAGAGCCCGGCAACGACGCTCGATGCCCTGTTACCCAACGTCACCGACGAAGAAAACCTCGGTGAGTGAGTACCTTCAACGCGCGAAGAAGTCCGACAACTGGCGGCTCTCCGTATCAAGAATCAGCAGACGACCGACAGCGCCGTTACAACCTTCGACGACGCTTCGTGGAATACCAGCGGTGAACGTGTTTGGATGTGGACGCCGATACACCGACGTGGACTAAGTGAAAAGCTTCTGCGACGGTATCGGAACGTACAGGGTGGTTCGACGTCTCGGCCCACTTCATTACGAGGTTGCCCCCGACGGCATCACGAACTCTCAACGACGATGATCGTGACTGAGTCGTCCATGTCGCGTGCCTCAAGCCGTTTGCGCGTTAACAAACTGAAACAGTGTTTTGTATTAATATTTTATCGTAATGTATCATTGTACTTTTGCATTATTGGGTCTTCATCATTAGGTAAAACATCGGGACGATGCATTTTTCAGAGGGGGGCAATGCCACTTTGCATTCTCAAGTTTTGTTATCACCCAGAACACTACACAAGTTTCAGCGCAAAGCACGCGTGCAGGTTTCGAGAAGCTTCCGGACTTTAGTAGATCATTTCGATAAGATCACGCCCACTCTGCGAACTGTACAGATATTCTGGAACCTACGCCACCGCCAGCGATAACGCTAGAACTTTCGATGGCGAGAGTAAAATGCCGACGCACTTCGCCGCTTGTCTGTAGTTGATCGACGGCCAACGCTCCGT
>WOVY01004468.1:0-182010 GCA_013436015.1 Rhipicephalus annulatus
TTCTGTTTGCAGGTAAATACTTGGCTATGGCACTTACCCGTAATGAAGTTGCACCTGAAGATGCAAATATTGCAAGTTTCTTCAAGTAGCTTTTGTTAATCTGCACCAGCCAAATACGCTGGTACATTTAGGAAAATCGGAATGTGCGTTCTCAATTTTAGGTTATAACTTTCAGCGAAGAAACACCCTAAGCTCTGCTCCCTCCGCGTGGACTACTAAATCAACTTGCCTCACTAGCAGCTCATAATTTCTCAAACTTGCATCGTGAGCAAAACCAAACGGGTGCAAGCACGAGGAGACAACATGGCAGTTGTAGGCGATAGATTCGGTTGGTGCCCGGGCATGTTGGTGGCGCATTTCGGAAGTGACGAAAAAGGCCGCTGCGAGATGCACGTGCACACTTTGTATAGTTGCTGTATTGGACAGCAAACTTTTTTTCTTATCTGAGCAGTTTTACCAAAGGAAGCTTCATCATATGGCGTGATAAATGAAGCGAATCCACAGGTTGAACCACATCATAGCCTCGCTGTGCTTTTGTACTTTTTTAGCTCGCAAAATTTATTTGTACATGTAAGTGACAACTTGCCAGTAATAAGGCAGCACTTGTTTCTTTACCATATGATCAATCTCCGGTGTGCTGCTGCCTCAATACTTCAAATTCTAAGCATTTACACCATTGTATGCTAACTTTTCCTTCAAAGTGAGACAAGCCACATGTGTATCGTAGATCAAGAAACATGCCAGTTTTACGTACTTGCAAGGTAAACATCAGAAATGCACAGTTGATCAAAAATACTAGTTTAATGGTGCATCTACATAGCAGAGCACCTGTGGCACCTCGGAACAAGATAATGCCACATATGTTACAAGAGATAATTAAAAAAGACAGGGGACGTTCGTGAACAATAGAAACAAAAATAAAATGGCACGTGGCAGCGAGGGAAGGCGGCAGGGGGGGGGGGGGAGCCCGTGGGACTTCGGCGAGTTGAACGTAAGGTGTGTGTTAATATGTGGAAGAAAAAAAAAAACAAAATTTTGGCGACTGAAATGAGGGTGACTTAGTGAGTGCGCTCATGACGAGAGTAAACACGGTTATTATTTTTTTTTCAAATCTCTTTTGAAAGCCACAAAAAATCTGTATGTGGTGCAGCCTAACAGAAGGTCGTGAAGGCAAATTATGAATTCGTCGTTGTACAAAGGCTTTTTTTTTTTTTCATGCGCACCATCCCCGCCGCGGTGGTCTAGTGGCTAAGGTACTCGGCTGCTGACCCGCAGGGCGCAGGTTCGAATCCCGGCTGCGGCGGCTGCATTTCCGATGGAGGCGGGAATGTTGTAGGCTTGTGTGCTCAGATTTAGGTGCACGTTAAAGAACCCCAGGTGGTCTAAATTTCCGTAGCCCTCCACTACGGCGTCTATCATAATCATATAGTGGGTTTTGGGACGTTAAACCCCACATATCAATCAATCAATCATGCGCACCATAAATAGTGCTCAAAATTTAATTGCATATGTTGTTTTTCATCCTCGCTGTATTACGTGCTGTTTATGATGTAAAAAAAAAAGTAGCACGCTGAAGTGGTGCTGCTTTGGGTAACAGTTGAAAATTGTGGGGTGCATGAATGCGGAATACTGCCGCTTACACTCAAATCACTCTTGTGGTCACCCCCCACTGTTTGCAGCATGTGTTGTGTATACACAGCTGCATATTTCCTAGCTAGAAAAATTTGGTTTTAGGTGTTTCACGCCATTCTCCATGTAACTATTCCACAATTGCACACACTGATCAGCAGGCTTTCAATTGCGCTGAAGGACACAGGTGCCATAAAATTCATAGTCGATTCTTTCAAGAAACCGTATGTAAAGGCTGAAGCTTCATGCGTACATACACACACACATACCATATTGTTTTTTGTACTTTATGAAAGCTGCGAAGGTCTCATGTGCCTCCAAGCGTAACCTGTCTTATTTATTCTCCATCACCGCAAAAGGTTTTGGTAGGTTCAAATAAAAGTACTTTGCGCATGGCCACTTTTGGGTAATTTTTGTGTAGGTGTTATTTGAGCAGCCTACAGTGTTCATTTTATAAGCCTGTATGTATATGTTGCATTATAAGGATGCAGAAGTGTGTAGCTGTACAATATAGATGAAGTGTAAAAATTAAGTGTGTCTATTGTAGTGTTCTTGCAACCATTCTTACCCCCGTATTCTAGAACGTCCCTCCACTCAACGCTTCATCTTCACTTGAGATGGCTGATGGGAGCGCCGTCTCTAAGCAGAGAAAAATTGCTGCATGTCAGCAATAATCTGCTGTGATTCTCGAGTAGCGCAGTGTCGCTTTCAAAACGAGCAGCGGCACAGTGCTCAACTCTGTCAAGTGAAGGGTGAAAGTCGAGTCGGGAGCGTTTATGAATATGGGGGGTTAGTTTTGTTGTCTTGTTAACCTGCCATTAACACTGGATTGATGCTACTTTGCTCTAGCTGTACAGTGCTCTCCAAGGCTCAAGGAGGCACCGCACGGGGAAGGCTCGGAGCAAACCATGCGTGAGTTTCCTTTCATTGTTACAACTATGCACGTATTAAGTGATAGACTTTACTGTATGCTATTTGTATTGTGCAAGTTTTGGGGACATACAACTTCCAACACCTATATGTTCTGACGAAAATCACGCAAGAATAAGAGAAGCTTGTGCAAAAATTATGCAAGAGTGTAAGAAGCTTTTGCAGAAGTCTGTGAAATGAAGTTTTGAAATTTCGTGGCAATGTGTCATTGTACAGTAGTCAACAGTCTTGCTCAGCATGCTTGACTGCAGGGCTCCCGGCTGCACAGGCGCATCTACGGAGTGCCTGATGCATGATGGGCCAAATGTCAGCCTGCACACTGGTGCCTCTTATCCCCGTTTGTCTGTTACATCAGTGTCTCTTGTAAAGGGGATCAACTGTGCTACCTTTTTTTTTTCGAATGTAATGAGTTCTTTTTCCAGATTATTGTTGTTTTAAGGTAGAGCCTCACATTTCTATCAAATACTGAAGATTCTATTTTTCCTTCTAGATGCTATGAAGTCACTCCTTGTGTTACAATACAGTGAACACTGTTTTGAGAAAAGCTACTTTATGGAGTTAACTCACTCCATATTGACTTAACACACAGAATTGGTGAAAACTGCACTCCATTCCAGCTGCATTAGCAATAATATTCATTTTCATACTTCTGTTTCTTTTGTTTGTTTGTTGGCTGGAGGTTTGGAGTATAGGGTGGCCAGAGGGCACTGTGTAGTCTTTCTTCATCTTCCCAATTTTGTGAACATCAATTGATACCCATATGGGAAGCAGCCAGCATGCTGAAACAGCGGTGCAAGCATGCAAGATGTTCACCATTGCATGCAGTCAGTTGCTGTGAGCAACCTACTGCATACAATTAACTGCGAGTGGTGAACTAACGCTGCACTATGTGTGCCTCCTGGAAAGCTGCAATGGTAAAGTGCCACAATCGTATAGTAACATGGATAACATCGCAATTTGTTTGTTGAATAATTTTGCAACAGAATCAATGGAGTTTTGGATAAATTTGTGTATCTGCCTGGTTCATCAAAGCTACAGAGTCAAATGCGGTATATACTCGCGTATTATGTGTACTTTTTTTGTCAATCCGGTCATGTGCGAAGCTAGTAGGAATCGCTGGCCTAAAAGCTCAACTGGGAATATATGTTGCAGGCGCTGTCACAGCTGTCTCAAAGCGAATTGTCATTTGTTTGCTAAGCCTGTTCAAATGCCCCCCATTTTCTTGAAGTTCTTCTGAACAGTGCTCACAAAAACCAGTTCCCACGACAGGGTTATGCCAAAGAAACATAAGTACTCTCCAATAATTGTCGGGAACCCAACGTAAAGTAAGATGCAGACAAGGAAGCGCGATGCCAACACAGTGCTGTGTGTGTCACCCTTCATGTGTGTGTGTGTCCATTCCTTGTCCCAGTCTTCTATTGCGTTGTGTTCCCTCCGATATCTAACCAACACACCCAAGCTTCTATGCTAAGTGTTATTCAACGCACTCTTCTGCTGGCTCCCATACTGAATATTGCATGTCGAAGAACTCCACGCTGATGTGCTTAGCGGTAGCACGGTTTCAGTTTTCTTCGGCAAGCTTTATAACAGCAATCTGTCTCGTATATAATTATTGTAGCCTATCACAAGGAACGGTAAAAGCGCAATGGCCAGATGGCGAAACCGAAAAAAAAAATGAGTGCGAAAACCTGCCTCATCTAGTTGATGTGACAGGTCCTTGCACGCGTTCAACATCTGTGCTGTGTCTCGGGAATACATTCTTGCCGTGGAAGAGGTGGGAAGATAGGAGGCAAACCTTTAGGCATTTCGGACTACACATAAACAGGTTTCAGTTTTCAAGTTCGATATTCTAGGGAAAGCATAATAGTTCATGGAAGAAGGGACCTTGCACTCAGTCAATTTTGTGTAAGACTGCACTCGCCTGCTCGACAAGAGATGTGCCTGACCAGAGCATCATGAAGTCAAATGTGTCTGTGTGTGTGCTGGCAAGGTGGCTCGGGCTGGTCGGGGAAAGCAAAGTATGCGAGCAAAAAGTTTCTTGTAGTAAAGCAGGCTGGCTAATTATACTGGTGAGCAAATTATGTGAGGATGCAAATTGTGCGAGTAAATATGGTATGTACTCTTGTATGTTTCAGCTCTATTGCTACGGATCCTGCGGATCCAACTTGGCATCCGGCAGCAACAAAGAGAGGTTCTGCAGGAGGTGCGACTGCTGAAGCACAAGGTACGGGTCTTGTCCGTGCCTCAGCACGCCCAGCCAGCACAGCGCCCCTCTGACCTTCCCCGGCTGCCTGCTGGTACAATTGGAGAAGTGGAGGCAGCAGAGGCAGCTGTGCAGAGTAAAGCTGTGGCTGCGGCTTTGGTGTATATTTCTTGATTTTTAATATGCCTATGTAACATGCAGAAATTTAGTACTGCTTTAAGATACTGTGTTTCGGGAAACAAACTCTTCAGGTTATCTCATGAGCCACTGTACTACAGTCGAATATGAATAATTCGTACTCAAAGAGGCCAGAAAATTTGTTCAAATTAAAAGAAGTTCAAAATAATGAAAGTTACCATAATTACTTGAATCTAACACGCACCTTTTTTCCGGTTAAGAGAGTTCATAAATCGCATGTGCGTTGGAATCGAGTACGAAAAAAAAATGAATATGGTCATTCTATTGCCATCGCCACTTACAAAAGGGCCGCCCCCTACGTGCGTCGGCATGGCGCGTCGGTCATTTCTGCCTATGTGTTTCCCATGCGCGGCACTTCATACGTGTGCTGAGGAGTTCGTCATCTTGTAGTACATTAGCATCGACGGCATGGTAGGGCCGACTCCAAAAACTCGACGAGTGCACCACAATGCTGCTTCTAAAAGAAAAGTCGTCGCGTGTGCCGGAATGGACAGAAATCGGGCCGCATCGTGGTCATTCGGAGTTCCCGAAACGTGCGTGCGGGACTGGCGGAAACAAAAGCAGAATATTGTCGACAGCAAAGATTCACGCAAAGGCTTCAGTGGACCACAGCAGGGTCGGTTTCCACAAATTGAAGAGCTGCTCGGCGAGTATGTGATTAAGCAGTGAGCGGCACAGCGGCCCGTGACGACAGAACTGCTCCAAGTGCAGGCTATGCAGTTAGCCTTAGAAAAAGGGCTAATGCAGAGCCATTTTAAAGCGAGCAGGTGCTGGCTCACGAACTTTATGAAGAGAAAAGGCTTTTCCCTCCGAAGGCGAACGGGCATATGCCGGAAGTTGCCGGAGGAGTACGAAGAAAAGCTTCAGAGTCTTCAGAGGTTCCTCCTAAACTTGTGGCACAACAACGGCTACCTGCTTGGGCAAATCGGGAATGCCGATCACGCGCCTCTTTACTTCGACATGCCTGGCACCACAACCGTCCAGGAGAAGGGGGCGAAGCAAGTTTGTGTACTGACATCGGGCCACGGTAAAACTAGAGTGACAGCAATGCTCTGTTGCACGTCAGATAGGCATAAGCTTCCCCCGTACTTCATATTTAAACGGAAGACGCTCTCAAAAAGAGTCGTTTTCGCGAGTGGTGTGATCAAGCGGGCCAACGAGAAAAAAGGGTGCGCGTTGCAACCGATGTCTTAGTTTTTTTTTTTTTTTTGTCGTGGAAACCGGGCGCGCGTTACAATCGAGGGCGCGGTAGAATAGAGTAAATACGGTAAACGAGCGGAGGGCTCACCATGCAGTGATGCATGTGCATGGAGAAGTTTTATTCACAAATTACAGGACATCCGTCATTAATTAATGTAGTCAATACATGTCTGTACACGTTGGCCTTGCAACGAGTCAAGTTTTGCGTGCAGTTTGCAAAGCATTTGTACTTCGGCTTCAGTATTCTCCTGGCAAAAGAAGTTGCGCGCGGCAATGTCCAGTGCTGACATTCTTCGAAGACAACTGTGTTTCCACTGTTACCATCTGCGCTGCAGCCGGAGCGTGGCCAGCACATGATGAGAATGGAGGAGCGTCTCCACCTGAAGAGAAGCAGATCGGCATTCGAGAGAGAAACACTCCGCGGCAGCTTTTTTTTTTTTTCTCTCTTCATACGCAATGTTGAAAGGAGAAGAGTCTCTACATAGCAGGAACGAAAAACAGGGAAGCGTGACACCGGCGCATTGCAGATCGGCATGAGGGAGCCAACTCTCTGCGACAGCTTTTTTCCCCCTCTTTCTCTTCATGCGCAGTGTTAAGAGGAGAAGGGTCTCTACGTACGTGGCAGGGACGGAAAAAGCCGAAGCGGGGCACAGGAATGTCGCAGATTGGCATTTGGCAAACATTCCACCGCAGTCTTTTCTTTCCTTTTCTTCATTTTCTTCTTCAAGCGCAGCGATGAGGTGTCTGAAGTGCCACCGCAGGATTGGGCGGGATGCTGAGAGCATTTTCGGAGCGCGGTATAGCTTTGATACGACCACAGCGTCAGTTCAAATTAAGTGTGTTGGAATTAATGAGATTCGACTGTATTTACTATAGTCTGTGAAGTCCGAGTGAACGGTCCTAACCTAGCAGACGATGTAGGCGGCATCGTGTGTTTGATGGGCAGTGACTAGCAATAGCCTGCTTAAAACAGACATTCAGTAATTTTGTTCATTTATCACCCTATTTCGTGTCCGCTGCGGCTCTCTCTACTTTGAGCTACAGTTCACCTTGCCTTGTGTTAGCCGATTTCTTACTTTTTTAAAAATCTAACACGCACTCAATTTCGCAGTGTGAAGAAAAATGCACCTTTGTTTATTGTGATGATATTTCTATAGCGACATGCCTCTTTGTTGGCTATCACAGAAAAATATAAACAGCAAATGGTGCGACCATCTAGTGCAACCTTTATTTTTCTATCAATTTCATCTATGACCAAGATTTGGTCGCTCTAAGGTTGCCTCTTAGTACGCCTTGATCATGTTCATTTATCTTGTTGTGCTCTGCTTACAATGCATTGATTAAAAACATGTCCAAGCTTCTTTTTGAATTCCACATATTTTATCGTTTTTCACCTGTAGAAGCTACTCCTGGTCAACATTCAGGCAAAGACATTGTAACCTCGAAGAAACGTGTATTGGAATTTGAGCACTGTACAAAGTAATTATACTATTTCATAGCTAGAATCAATATTGATTAAGTGTTATAACAGTGTTGTATTTGATTTCATAACAGCGAAACTGCATTCAGAGAAGGACTCTGAAAGGTTCTCACACTGAGTGTGAGAGGGCTGATGTAGAAACCATTTTAGGTCAAGTGAGTTGAAGTTAGCGTAAAAAAACAATGAAATTGTGATGCCCAAAAATTCAAGTTGTTGTTTTCAGTGTCCTCTTCTTGCAGATTTTTATCATGAAAACATTTCGATGTGCTGTTGCGTTTACCCCATCTATGCTTCTTGCATTTTTTTACAGCGCAAGCACCTCCTGCAGATTGGGGAACGTGGCCTCCGAGAAATTGGTGTGAATGCCATGAAGGCTGTATTGGCACATGATGTGCAAGTGCTGTACAGCCTTCATGGCAGAAAAGGGAAAAGGGCCTTTGTGAACCTGAGGCTCTGTAGATTAGTGACAGGTTAGACTTGTTCATTGTTTTATGTGTGTGTAGCCTTGTGTATTCTCTGTACTGCAGTGCTTCATGTGTACTATGGTATTTCTGTTCTTGTATGCAGATGTCATCTGCCAAAAAGTAGGGTGCGACCAGGCGGAGGCCCTCAACTTTATTAAGAGGTGGCTGCCAGGGTCTGGTGATCGCTGTGGGGGCAGGAAGCGGCGCTTCAGAGAAGCATTTGTTGTGGAGCAGCCCGATAATCCCCACTCTCAGAGTGCACATGATCGGCTGCTCGCGGCAGCTGGCTTCCTGCCCAGCCACAGCAGCCAGGTCCTTGACAGCACCACTGTCACTGTGCCCCCAACGCAACCTGACCTGCAGTAGAGCGGGCCTTTTTTAGTTGTGTATATATATTTTTCAATGTATACATTTTTTGTTGTACCAAATAAATAAAAAAACAAAGAATAAATAGTCTGCAGACTGTCGGTGGTGCACTGTTCGGCTAGCTTATGCTGATCCGGAAGCACCATCACCATGTTTTAGTTACAAAAAAATGCTCTAAACTATGAATATTCTCGATTACCATGTGGGGGACATATGTGGGGATTGCAAGTGGGGGACATACGCTTTCAACATTTACTTCCTAACGACTTTTTTCGATCTGCTGTACCAAATACCAGTACCAAATAAAGCACTCGCTATTGCAAAAGATAAATTGGTAAAAAAATAAACTACACTTCTAGTGTTAGCAAAGGGAATGAGGTATAAAAGATGAAATAGATCGAGTAACTGCTTTCAGTTCTCAGCATTCAATTTTCTGTTGCCCCAAGTATACAGGGCTGCAAAGCTACTAGAGCGGGTCATCGAGGCATATTGTTTAAATCTTCCGGTAAGAAAAATTCCCTACTAATAATGGTTACATAATGGCAAGCCAATCAGTAGCCAATATTCGTCGTGCAGGAAACATCGGTGTAATAACGGCATTTGATTGGCTGCAATGTGGCCCTGGATTGGTCCAATGTCGGTCGTACATCCGTAGCCAATATTCGTTGTGCAGCAAACATCGGCGTAAAAATGGCATGTGATTGGCTGAAATATGGCCCAATGTTGGCCGAACATTGGCAGCTTTGTCGGCAATACGATGGGCCTTCGTCGGCCCAATGTTGGTTGCATACTGGCTAAAACATCGGCAAAACGTCGGCCCATCATTGGCTTGAACGTCGGCCCGACATTGGAAGAAGTTGCACTTCCGACGTCGGCCCGACGTCGGTGCCGATGTTAGCCGATGTTGGTCCAAGATTGGTCCAACGGCGGCGTGCTGCCTGGGGTGGGTCAAATGGGAGGATAGGGCGGTCAATATATGTATACGAGGAGGCTTGCAACCTGGTTACGGTGGCTAGAAGGGGAGCTGGAGGCTTCGACCACCATAGCGATGTGTGGTAGACGCTGCACATGACGTGTTTTACAAGACTTACAGTGTATTTAGGTATTCGTTACAAGCGATTATTAGACTTCAGAATTGACGGAGGATATCTAAACGAAAGTTAAGTAGGAAAAGCAGCCACGCTGAAGATGCAGCGAGAAGTGAAGATAATATCGCCGTACGGTCGTTGCATGTACTCACTCTGACTACACGCAACACGACGTCAACAGCCCGCTTAAAACTGGCACGCCAAGAACGACAAGGCATCTTTGACCGTGAAAGGTCCCCTGATCGAAACATCAACGAGCCTGTCTCAGGCAGCCTTTTATATTATTCCAACCTATCCGCACACTGAAGGGCTTTTCAGAAAGGATGCAGCTAACAAAAAGACATGCAGGGTGCAGAAAAAAGAAAGGGAGGGGAGAGGACTCACGTTTCCACAAATATACGAAGAAAAATAGACAATGTTATAGTCAAGCGATCCGCAGGCAGCGTATTCATAACCATCACAATCATCGCCAACCTAACTCGAGAGCTGTCACGACACGTGTTGGGTCGATGCACCGCTTGCGTAACCCAGGAAATCGTCGCAACGAAGCCCAAGCACGCAAACGACGATGGTCACTTTTCCTCTCGCTCTAGTACCGGCTTTATAAGCGGCAGCAGCCATACGGCATATACATAAGTTGCTCGACGTGCATTAAAGCATCATCCATCACGGGAGGCGGTCTTGCGAGCACGGCGCGTCGCCTCCACGATTTCGGAGCTCCGTAAGCGTGAACGGCCACAGGCGCCTTTCTGTGTATGCATACTCCGCGCTTGCAAACGCAACGCGGACTCTCTCTGCGCAGACCTTGTGCAAGCTTTCGCTGGTCATCGGTCTTTAGCGGCGTCGCTTCTCGCGATTCTCGCTCTTGCACTCTTTCACTCACTTTCGTTTTGAAGTTGTGGGAGCCAGAGCTACATTCTAAAACAGGAAGGACCCTACTGAAAGGCATGCGACCGATAAGCGTTGTGGAGAAGACGTGCGCCCCACAAGTCTTGAGAATAACTTTAGAGGAAAGTGAAAGGCGTACGTTGTTGTGAAGTATTAACGTATGCGCATACGCATCGCACTAATATCTTGCAACAGCCTGCGTAACGAATTACGTTGTTATAGTCATTTTTATGCGTTTTGTGCTTACGTATGTTGGCAAGTATTGCTTGCATTGAATCGAGGAGTCTATTTGCCTGAATCTTTTTGTATGTCATCTCTGCCGAAGAGTGGTTTAATCGAGCAAAATGTTAACCACCAAAATGTTATGTTGCTATGATTGCATGCAGCGCACGTGCAAAGAAGTAGGCCCGTGTGCTCGGATTTAGGTGCACGTTAAGAAATCCCAGGAGGTCAAAATTTCCGGAGTCCTCCACTACGGCGTCCCTCATAGTGATGTGGTGGTTTTGGGACGTTGAAACCCCATATCTATGTGCGAAGAAGTGCACGCCTATCTTTAGTAATAAAGGCGTTAGGGTTAGCTCAGGGCCTAAGGACACGCGAAATCCAAGAAGCCTCTTGAATAGCTAGACACGGCCCAGATAAGTGCGTATTTTTCAGGAAAGAGCTTGATTTTTTTTTTGTGTAGATAAGATTGCGGGGAAGCGTATACTTTCGTCACGTGGTCATGAGTGCCATTGTGGACGCGCATTGTCGCAGAAGGGCAGTTTATGTCATTTCAGTAAGTCAGTGTTTAGATTGTGTCCGTCCTGTCTGCTTCTACTCTTGTGTCTCGTCACTAACGCAGTGAATGTTTACGTAATACATCTTGATCGCCATTCGATTTTCACTCCGCATTTGGACAGGGACTTCGTGTACCATGTTTCTCAACCATAGTGTGAAGTTTTATCTGCAGGAAGAAGAAGGTGTTTAATGAGAAGAAGGAGGAGAGATCGGCCTCAAAAGCGGGTTTCTGGCCTGCTACTCCACACGGGGGTAAAGGGAAAGGGGAAAGAAAGAGGAGAGCATGATGAGGGGTGACTGTAATATAGCACAATGAGTCACTGCACACAATGTCTCGTTCGGTGTAGTACACGCCGAAAAGTCTACATTATCAGATTCTCTAAAGACGGGAATCTATAAACCTGTCTTGCTTAGAAATGCGAGCAGGCCTTTAAACTGCGTCGAGCATTATCCACACGTTCCCAAGCACCCAAAGGTTTCTCTTCCGAAAAGGATCGGCAGTCTAGGTCATCTGTGAGGCACCGAAGAGATTGTCTTTCAACTGCGTATAAAGGCCACACACAGAGGATGTGATTGATAGTTTCTGCCGTGTTACACAAGTTGCAGTTAGGATTTTGCTCGTGTCATATCATGCATAAGTATTGTCGCGTGTATGCAACACCCAGCCGCAGTCTAAAAAAAAAATTGCCCGCAGCTTCCCTCGGGGGAACACTGAGGAGGATGCGGAGCATATAATTGGTTAACGGGGTGTTAAAGTGCGACTTACTTGGGTCGATGGCTAAAGTGGTTAACGTGGTTGTGAAATGGGGTGTTAAATTGCGACTTACTTGGGTCGATGGCTAAATTGGTTAACGTGGTTGTAGGAGGGGGTGTTAAATGAGTGAACACGTACACACGTATGCGAAAGGGCGGCGCTGGTCGAAGGGACGTCGATCATTGTGTTTGTGGATTCGTTGGAATTCATTTCACCGCGACCTTGGACGTCGACGCGCCGTACAAACCAACCGACGAGCGGCAACTGAGCGAGCGAGCGCCGACCTTGAGTATATATACAGCGCGACGGCGCATGCACTGTCAGCTGTTGAATGTTCTCGAAGGAGAAGCGCGCGCGCGGCACAGATGGCGACGGCGCGACGGCGCATGCGCTGTCAGCTGTCGAATGTTCTCGAAGGAGAAGCGCGCGCGGCACAGATGGTGGGCGACGGCGCGACGGCGCATGCGCGCGCGTCAGCTGTCGAATGTTCGAGAAGCGGTGCGGACGGCGCGGACGGCGCACTACAAGGCGCGAGTATAAGATGCTTCCGCATCTAAAAAGTAAATGAAGTCAATGAAGAAAGAGCCGATCTAATGCGCCATCTGAGTGCTGAAAAGCCAGTATGCGTGTTCCATGCCGAAATCAAAACGCTTGGCCAATCTTCACATCCATCTGCTTGGCATAGCGCTTCCTGAGCCTAATATGCGAGGCACGTACACTTTCAGCTCGTCTTTGCGACCTCTTCGCCAGGTGGCCACGACACACGCATACAGGCAGCGGTTATGATCATTCCTCACACTCGGTACACTCCTCTATAGTCTCTATAACGGCTGGAATGCCCACCTTCTATCTTCTCTCTCGTTCCCAACACACCGGACGTCTTAGCCGCAATGTCCTTCAGTTCTCGTTCTGCAATCGCGCGCCTTGACCGTGTCTTCCATTCTCCCTGCAGCGTTCACTTCCCATGCTTTTCGTGCGCAAACGCTGAGCTGACTGCTCATGGTCGCGTAACCTGCTTATGTTTCATAATTTATATTCCTCGCTCGTTATCAAGGGACTATAGCATAAATTATAACCGATAACGCGACGCCGCTGAAGCGGTACGTGGCCCTGTATTCGTTTGGTGCGTTCGGCGTACACGCCGCAGTTTTTGGCGCACGCGCTCCCTGGTGGCCGTTGCGATACGTTCTCGCTTTTATACCCAGATTTCTCGAGAAGGTAGCGGCGTTTGTTTCCTCTTCGAAATGTTCGCACCCGCTGCGATAAGCCCTTAAGGCTTCTGCAATTGCGTCAGCGGTTGCACAACGGCCATACCTCTGGCAAAACTTTGCTTGCCCGAAAGATGTTTTGGGCTTTTTATATCACTCTTCTCCGATGTATGGGACCGATATGTACAAGAGCTCAATCTCACGTTTGCGATAAGAGACAGCATAAGAGCGGTGTGAGCGCCGGTGCATTCAATATGGTGGCCTAAATTTGAACTTAAGGTATGTAGTGTTGTTTTGTGACATTTCACTCATAGCAGCACCAGGAGTAACCAGTATTATCGATTTAACACAACTTGAAATTCGGCGAGATTGTAAATTCGCAAGGGCCTACCATATCCTGTCGTTTGTGTGTTCTGGCACTCTAAATTACTGTCAGTATATAGAAATTAAAAAAAAATCAGAAATCATCATCATCATTCGGCTCTCTCAATTAATTATCCTTTGCGCAAGCATTGTACAGATGAAAAAAGCATACCACTAGCTCAGACCTGCCATCTTTTCCTTTCCTATATATATATATATATATATATATTGCCGCATGTTGTTAGGCACCTGCCGAAGTCCTGCGCCGCTTCCTGTTACTTTGAATTCTGCCACACCAACGGACAAGCCAAACGCGCCAAGCTATAAACGCGCCATGCAACGCTGGCTGCACGTGTCACCACATCACGCGCTGGACAAGGAACGCTGGCGGTACGCGCCAAGCTATAAACGCGCTATGCAACGCTGGCTGCAGGTGTCACGACATCACGCGTTGGACAAGGAACGCTGGCGGTTTTTTGAGGAGCAGCTCGAGGCGAGACGCAGCAGTGGTTGACGAGGTTTTGACCAGTGAGGACACAACCTTTGTGTATTTAGTTGACGGGCACAAGTTCGCCATTAATAAATAGCTGTTTTAGCTTCCGGCACTTTATTTGTTCGTTACAAACTGGTGGAGGTGCGGGGTATGATTCCAAGCCCATCTCAGCATAGGGAACATAGCCCAGAACCCCGAAGGTTGGAGCCAGCGCTGTTGACTCCCGTACACCAACGAACGAGTCGTCGCCTACGAGGTGAGCAGCCCGAGTTTGGTGCCCTCTTCGATTCTTCGAGACCAGCGGAGGACGTAAGTACCGGAGCCCCTGCAATGGCCACCCAAGCGAGTTCATTTCCATCGCATATCGTCATGGACCCACCCCACATACCAGAGGTATTTCATGGTGACATTTTCGAGGATTCCGAAGACTGGCTCGACGGTTTCGAACGCGTTGCCAGACTGAACGGTTGGAACGAAGACAGGAAACTTCGCTACGTCTACGTGGCACTGCAAGATTCTGCACGTACGTGGTTCGAAAACCACGAAGCGTCCTTATTATCGTGGGACGACTTTCGAAGAGAGTTCCTTGCTACGTACCCAAACACGGACCGCAAAGAAAAGGCAGAGGCCGCTCTTCAGACGCGAAACCAACGGAACAATGAGAGCGTCGCCATGTACATTGAAGACATGTCTCGACTGTTCCGCCGGGCCGACCCGAACATGGCTGAGGAAAAGAAGTTGCGGCACCTGATGCGTGGAGTGAAGGAGGAGCTTTTTGCAGGCCTGGTGCGTAATCCACCGCGCTCTCTTGCTGAGTTCAGATCAGAGGCAACCATGATAGAAAAGACCCTGCAGCAGCGCGCGCGCCAATACAACCGGGACGTAAGCGTCTCATCTGTTAGCGCGGCGTCAACAACCCTCACGAGTAACATTGATCTCTTGCGTGAAATGGTGAGGGCTGTCGTAAGGGAAGAACTCCAGAAAATACAAATGACTCAAGCTCATCCAGCGATGTCTTCACTTGCCGACGTTGTGCGCGAAGAAGTGCAGCAAGCGGTTCTACAACCACAACCTCAGGTACTACAGCGCGCACAACCGGAGCCTCCGCCTCAGTTGTCGTACGCGCAAGCTGTACGACAGGACCTCGGACGCATGAATCGGACGGCTGCGACTGCTGTGATGCCTCCGACGTTTTCTCCGAGTACGCCGCTACCAATCCCGGAGGCAAGACCACGTAAGAGCGATGTATGGCGCACTGTAGACCGGCGGCCCCTTTGCTACCACTGCGGAGAAGCAGGTCACCTTTACCGGGCGTGCCAGTATCGTCGAGCGGGACTGCGTGGTTTTCCAGTCAATGCACCATGCCCACGGAACGGTGAACGGCCCTACGAAATAGAAGAATACTTGTCTTCACGCTATTCACCTCAAGGCACGCAACAACGGGAGTCGCGTTCGACAGCACCGATGCGCTATCGGTCGCCGAGTCCTCGTCCGTCATCAAATCTCCGAAGATCACGTTCACCTAGCCCGCGGCGGGAAAACTAGAGCCAGCGACCTCTGGAGGTGAGGCCGCTGATACACTGACAACTGAAGACCCTCCATTGTTAGCCCGACAGGGCGGTGGCAGTTACGCAACGACGGTCAAGTGCAGTAGTAGTGACGTTACCTCCGAGATATTAGTCACGATCGACGACGTCGAGGCCGTTGCGCTAATAGACACTGGTGCAGACTATTCCGTTGTCAGTAATGCTCTCGCAAAGAAGCTTAAGAAGGTGATGACTGAGTGGACCGGACCTCAGATACGTACCGCTGGAGGGCATTTAGTTAGTCCCGTGGGGTCATGCACCGCAAGGATAGGAATAAGAGGATTTGTGTATGTCGGCAGCTTTATTGTGCTTCCTGAGTGCTCCCGGGAACTGATTATAGGCATGGACTTTTTGCAAACAAACAATGCAGTCATTGACTTGCAAGAGTCCCAGGTTTCGTTTTCTACGGAGAATGCCATCGCCTTCTGTAATGCGGAGAAACCAATCGTTCTACCTCTCCGCATTGTGGACGAAGATGTAACCGTGCCGCCACGTTCCAGTGTGACCGTTCTTGTGAGGAGTGAAGTTCTTCGTGACTGTGACGGATTAGCTGATGGAAACATCGGACTGCTACTAGAAAAAGGACTATGCGTGGCAAGAGGCCTGGTGAGCCTTCGTGATGGATGTGCGTATGTTCTATTAACTAACTTTCGAAATGAGCTGCAGCATGTTGCGAAGGGAACATCCGTAGCATCGCTGCATGAGTACGTGCAAGTCTCAGATGTTTGCACTCTTGATAAAGCTTCAGAGACAGTGGATAACGTACTCCAGTCAGTAGACATTGACAGAGAGCTCTCGTCATCTCAGAAGCAACAGATTGCTGACCTCATCAGAGAGTTCGCCGAGTGCTTCTCCACCTCGTCGAAAGTCGGGCGTACTCCCGTCGCAAAGCACCGTATCGTGGTCGAAGAACACGTGAGACCCGTGCATCAGCGCCCATACCGAGTAGCGCCAAAAGAAAGGGAAGCCATCAAGAACCAAGTGCAGGAAATGCTCAACGATGATGTAATCCAGCCATCCAACAGTCCGTGGGCATCACCGGTAGTGCTAGTCAAAAAGAAGGACAACACTCTGCGGTTTTGCGTTGACTACAGAAAGCTGAACCAAGTCACAAAGCGTGATGTTTACCCACTTCCACGGATCGATGATGCCTTGGATAAGTTACGCAATGCTCACTTCTTTTCATCATTGGACTTAAAAAGTGGATATTGGCAGATCGAGGTGGACGAACGAGATCGCGAGAAGACGGCGTTTGTGACCCCAGACGGACTATACGAGTTCAAAGTGCTCCCTTTCGGTTTGTGCTCTGCTCCCGCTACCTTCCAGAAGATGATGGACACTGTGCTCTCCGGACTCAAGTGGCAATCGTGTCTCGTCTACCTCGACGATGTAGTGGTTTTTTCTTCCACCTTCGAGCAGCACATCCACCGACTGAGAATAGTACTGGATGCCATTCGGGTGGCAGCACTGACCATCAAACCGCAAAAGTGTCACTTTGGATTTCGTCAGCTTCGGTTCCTCGGGCACATAGTTAGTGCGGAAGGCGTCCGCCCCGACCCGGAAAAGATTGCAGCAGTTGAAAATTTTCCGAAACCGCAAGACAAAAAGGCCGTCAGACGATTCCTGGGACTATGTGCCTACTACAGACGCTTTGTTGAAAACTTTGCTAAGGTCGCTGAGCCTTTGACACGGCTAACAAAAGAAAGTGTACCATTCTCTTGGCGGGACGAACAAGAAGCGGCTTTCTCAGAGTTGCGACGCCGTTTGCAGTCTCCTCCAATACTTGCCCATTTTGACGAAGAGGCCGATACAGACATACATACCGACGCGAGTAACGTTGGCCTCGGTGCCATCCTCGTTCAGTGGCAGAATGGAGAAGAAAAGGTTATTGCTTACGCGAGCCGCACTCTATCAAATGCTGAGTCTAATTACTCAACGACAGAGAAAGAGTGTCTCGCAGTTATATGGGCCATCAGCAAGTTTCGCCCATACCTCTACGGCAGACCGTTTCGAGCAATCAGTGATCATCATTCATTGTGTTGGCTGGCAAACATCAAGGACCCTTCAGGAAGGCTTGCTAGATGGAGCCTGCGTCTGCAGGAACACGACATCACTGTGGTCTACAAGTCTGGTCTCAAGCACAATGACGCGGATTGCCTGTCTCGCGCACCTGTTGAGTCTCCATCATCTGACCAAGAACAAGACATCCCATTTCTTGGAGTTCTGAATGTGTCGGAGATGGCTCGTCTTCAGCGAGAGGACCCGGAACTACGTCCGCTTATCCAATACTTGGAGGGTCACCAAATTCAGGTACCACGAGTTTTCGTCCGCGGTTTGACATCCTATGTCCTCCGGAACGACGTCCTATACAAGCGCAGCTTCGTAAACACAAGCGAGACGTTTCTGCTTCTTGTACCATCATCGCTGCGAGCAGAAATCTTAGAAGCGTGTCATGACGACCCATCGGCTGGCCATATGGGTAGTAGCCGCACTTTGGCCAGAATTCGCCGGAAGTATTATTGGCCGAAATTAAGGGATTCGGTGCACCATTATGTCAAGTCATGCCACGATTGCCAGAGACGTAAAATACCACCATCGAAACCAGCGGGTCTGTTGCAACCAATAGAGCCACCAAAAGGGCCATTCCAGCAAGTGGGAATGGATTTGCTTGGTCCATTTCCTCTCTCTTCATCGGGAAAGCGCTGGATTGTTGTAGCAACAGACTACGTGACTCGATATGCTGAGACATCACCTCTCGCGAAAGGAACGGCGAACGAAGTAGCCCAGTTTTTTGTCACTCAGATTGTACTACGACATGGCGCACCACAGGTTGTCATTACAGACAAAGGAACAGCATTTACTGCCCGTTTGATGCAGTCCGTTATGAAGCTCACCCACACCGATCATAGAAGGACTACAGCATACCATCCGCAAACAAACGGATTAACCGAAAGGCTCAATAGAACTCTCGCCGACATGATCTCGATGTATGTGGACGTTGAGCACCAGACATGGGACAGTATTTTGCCTTATGCACACTAAACAAAAATGACCTGAAATAACCCCAAAAACTGGTTAAACCATTTGTCCTCTAGCGCACTACCTTTCCTGGGTTTTTTTTACCACCTACTACCGAGGTAAAAATTTACTCTCGTGCTAACTGAGTTTTTGAACGTAGCGAGAGTAGTAATTATTTACCCCAGCGAGGTTTTCAGCGAGTATAGAGAGAGTAAATTTTTACTACCCTCACAAGGTTTTTGAGGTGATTACTGGGAGTTATTTCTGGTGGTAAAAAAAAATAAAAATGACGGGTGCATTCGCCCAGAGTCGACAAATTTATTGAATAGCAGAATTGATTGAATTTATTGAAAGGCAGAATTAGTGACACATACATTCACATACAGACAAACACGCACACACAACAAATGCAGAATAATACACCACTAGCACAGACTGCACGCGTTGCTCAACTACACTTCGACAATCCGGTATATATAGGCACGACTTTTTGACCGGCAATGTAGTACCGGTAGGAGAGCTCTTTTTTTGCATCGATTAACAACAACGCTTGAAGGTGCAAGCGTAAGCTTCAGGTGGGCTGCAGGGCACTAAATGTCACACCGACCTTTTATTATAAATCTACACAATCTCACCTTTTTGATTATCCAATAATTGCTTGGCACACCGGGCTCTTTGCCCCACGCGTGTTAGCACTGCTGATGCACAAGTCCATAAAATATACCTAAGTACACACAAACTATGGTAGCTCAATGATTTTAATTGAGCGACGGTGCACAAACACAGTAGCAGCACGTATTCATCACAACGGGCGTAGAAAGCGGTCCACGCCTGCATACAAGCTGCTTACCGAAGGCGTTCTAGGCCTTTTCGAGGAGCACGGCTATCCGATGAAACACAGCTGGCGATCACAGAACACATATCCTGTGCGAATTTCGTCGTCATTTCAGACACAAATGAACACGTCACCGCTATCTTACGGGGACGGGGTGGTGTATGCCCACTTCCAACGAAAGACCACCATCCGGGTTTTCTTCGTGCTCACGGGCAGCCTCTTGTTGTTTCCATCTGCCTCGTATCGGCTTCGCGCTACATATTTGAGAACAGTTGGTGCATGAGGTGGGCAATTCGGGCAGCACTTTACTCATGCAGACATCGCCTACTGTGGAACAAAATATATGCGATGCTTCTTTCACCTGCCCCGGCGACACACTCCCACTGGTCACTGGTGGCCACGGCTCGGTGACGACGACAGAGTGAAGCATTTTGCTTATTGCTTCTCCAGCAGGCAAGCACGGACGATGACGCCAGATTGATTTTGTTACCACTGGCAGATCTTCGCGATTCGGCTCGGAAGTGAGATATCCGCGACGTGCAGGTTCGGAGGCGCTCGGACGAGCACGGTCGCTCGGTGATGTAGGAAACACGTGAGATCCATCAGCCCAACCAGACACACAGATACCGAGCTTCTTGCACTGTCTGTCTCCAAGGCCACCGCCGAGCAAAAGCAACAATTTGCGAAAATATGCAGGACAACTTTCCACAGCAGGTTTTCTTTTTTTTCTCTTTTGAGCCCCCCCCCCACCTACCCACCACCGTCTTTTTTCTTTTTTTTCGTTCAAAGAATGCTGTTCTCGCTTGTTGTGCTTATGCGGCCCCCAGTTCCAGTAAAAGTGCGCTGACTCGAAGTCAGTCCAGAGGCATGGCGATGCAAAAAAACAAAAAAAAACATCTGTGGGCTTCGCGTACCTTCAGTATTCACTGAGAGCGTCACAAGGGGGGTATGGGGCAAAAGCCGCCAAGCAGCTGCACCTTGCAGTCACGTGGTAATAAACTCTGAAACGCAGGTTAAAAATCACGTGATAGAAAACTCCCTAAGTTGTAAAACTGGATTTTGACATCCTTTTACTACTTACCTGAGAGGTGGTGGTAAAACTATGTCATGTACCATCTTTTACTCCTACGCGAGGTAGTAATTTTAAACCCGAGAGAGTTTTCAGAGGTCATGAGCCGGAAAAACCCCAAACTCGGATAGTTTTTGCTTACAGTGTGCAACATTTGCTTATAATACCGCAGTACAAGAAACGACACACTTCACGCCATTTCAACTTGTTTATGGTCGGACGGTCACAACGACCTTAGACGCGATGTTACCTGTCAACGATTCGAATGAGAGTGACCCACACATCAGCGATTACATAGAAAGGGCAGAAGAGGCACGGCAATTGGCAAGACATCGTATCATTTTGCAACAAGGCTCCGATGCAAGTCGCTATAATCTGAAGCGGAGACACGTACAGTACAACCCCGGAGACAAAGTGTGGGTGTGGACGCCTATACGCGCACCTGGCCTATCGGAAAAACTGATGCGGCGCTATTTCGGCCCTTACAAAGTACTTCGCCAGTTAGGCACGCTAAACTACGAAGTAATTCCTGAAGGGCAAGTGTGCTCAACCCGACGCAGGAATCGCCCAGAAGTCGTACATGTAGTACGAATGAAACCGTACTACGAAAGGCACTGAACGAGACAACTGATAAATGTGCTAAAACATCAGATAAATACTGCTTTACAAAACTGTTCGACGTCAGAGTACGCATCGGGACGATGCGTTTCAGGAGGGGGACTAATGCCGCATGTTGTTAGGCACCTGCCGAAGTCCTGCGCCGCTTCCTGTTACTTTGAATTCTGCCACACCAACGGACAAGCCAAACGCGCCAAGCTATAAACGCGCCATGCAACGCTGGCTGCACGTGTCACCACATCACGCGCTGGACAAGGAACGCTGGCGGTACGCGCCAAGCTATAAACGCGCCATGCAACGCTGGCTGCAGGTGTCACGACATCACGCGTTGGACAAGGAACGCTGGCGGTTTTTTGAGGAGCAGCTCGAGGCGAGACGCAGCAGTGGTTGACGAGGTTTTGACCAGTGAGGACACAACCTTTGTGTATTTAGTTGACGGGCACAAGTTCGCCATTAATAAATAGCTGTTTTAGCTTCCGGCACTTTATTTGTTCGTTACAATATATATATATATATATATATATATATATATATATATATATATATATATATATATATATATATATATATATATATGTATGTATATGTATGTCGAAATATCGCTGCCTCCTCTTCATCAGCGCACTCCTCATCAACTTACGCTTCTTGCGGTCGATATGCCTGCCTTCGAAACCAACATCCTCCTCTCCACCACCTCTCCTCAGGTTTTGTCTCTATGAGTTAATGAAAACAGTCACAAGTATATCAAGCGATATAGATTATGTGCGTGTCAGCCCAGTGAAATGTACAGCACCACTACTGATGCTGTATAATGCTCGGCTGATAGCGATGCCGCCTAAACTAAGAGCCTCGACAGCTTTGCAATGAGGTGGTTGTTCAATTTGTGGACGAAGACTTTTAAATGGCACATTGTTTTTGGTCATGACGTGGACGGAGGCAGCAGTTGGCTTCTTCAAGTTGAAACTTCTTATTAGGCCGGACTTGTGGCCGTTAAACGAAAACTGAAACTATATACGGCAAGCATGCGATGCACGCTGCAGACTAATATCGGCGCACAAAGCGTTGGTCGTAGGTAAACTGACAAGCGGTTAGTCGGCGCAAGCTTTTACACATGTATCATCGAAGATTCCAGCGTTACTACTGGCGGCAGTGTAAGTTCCAGAACGAACTCCAACGTTCGCGTTTAGCATGTATAGAGGAACGTTCTAGATTATCCAGAGAGTTTCTAGTCATTGTGGCGCGCTTTGCGCAGGGCAGCAGTTACACGTGTAATAAGGTATTAACACGAAAATAGAAAGAAAGCAGCACGTGTGGCTGATATAGACAAAGCGTACTCACAGCATCCAGGGCGTTGACTTTGGCTCCGGCTAAGATGAGAGCTCGGGCGGTGTCGACGTAGCCGTTGGCAGCGGCCATGTGCAGAGCCGTGCGACCCTCCTGCGCGAGAGAGGAAGTATATGAGCGCACATGCTTACACATGTTATCACGCTCAGTTCTTGGTGATTATTGAATAACATCAACTCCAACACTGCGCCATTCCTCCTATACACAGTCTGTTCTCTGATGGGAAGATGAACTTGGACTTGTTGACATGCCATCTTAACACCTAGCGGCACAATAAAGACAAGGCACTGAGGTACGACGCGCACACAGCGTTCTATGATAAGGTTTAGGGCGTGAACTAACGTCATAATAGTGTGAAAATAGCGATGAAGAAACGGTCGATTGAGACACGACATGTCTATTTGCTTGAATGGATTTGATGGGTTGGTATCCAATATCCGTATCACTCTTTCACTCCAGAGTATGCATGAAATTAGTGACTGTGTTTATTTTTAGCTACTACCTTTAACTTTCCCACCTGCATCATCACTGCCATTCGGGTGTGAGCAAAATGTATTCGACAAACTGCACCAAACAATTCAGTTATTTCCTGTTTTTCAACTGTTAACTTGCTTACTTTGACAACACAACCTCAACGTATGCGGCAACTATTATGACAACAATAACAATAACAAAATAAAGAAATATAAACATTGTTTTTAATAGCTAGACAGGGAGAAAGTGAAAGAAATGTAACTCTGGTGCTTCAGCAGGATGAAAAGCTGAAACGCCTGGTAGGGTTCCGTGAAGCGTAGGTAAGAGATGGTGCGACCAGAACGACATAAAGAGGGCAAAAAAAAAAGAAAACGCGGTCACACCGTAAACTGAAAAATGTTGGAGGTGGTGCAAAAATGATCATCTTTGTCGAAGTCGTTCACTGGCCGATTCGTCAGCCGACAGGAGTCGCAAAACTGCCGGCTGAACCAATCAGTAGCACTGAACCATGACGTCAGCACACCCGTTACAGTATTCTGAAGGCTATTTTACATTGTCTAACCCAGCATAGCATAACCTAACGCAAACTTTAGTTAACTAGATAGGGCGATAAATGCCGCTTGTTTTCTACAACAACCTATGGTGGTAGATGATGCGTGCAGTTAGTCCTTAGTCTCGATCTGGCACTTATACAAAGTCGCAAATGGTACAGATAAGGGACAAAGAACAAAATGTACACGAAATTCGAAGTTGGACCTCGGTGCTTAAAAGCGCCAAGGCATGCCGGTACTTTTAAAATGAATCGCCTCTCACACGACCCACTTCTCGAAGCTTATCGGAACATCCCAGACTCCTGGGGTCCGTGTTCGTTTTTCGAAGTTTGACCCGTCATTTTCATTTATGCCAGTCGCTTCCAGCACATCATCTTCATTTTTTTTTCTCTCCCGTCACCCTAATCTACATTTTCTGCGGTGGTCTGCAACCATTTGTTATTATATCTCTACCGGCAAGCGTAGGGACCCTTAGCTCATCGTTAACGGCAAAAAGCTCTTGTCGTTATAAATTGACCTTTTGCCCAATGGCTCAACGTTTGGCCCTTGCATGTATCATACGAATTTGCCTCCATCTTTTGTATTCAGGATATAAGGAAGCACATACGCTTACGCATTCGAACAAAAAAAATGAAGCAAGGTAAAAAAAAAAGGGTTCCACAAGAGAGCCGTCAGGAGAGTGAAAAAGGATATAGCCTTGGAGGCGAACTGCTAACCCGCGATTAGCTCTCCCCTCTCACATGCGCCCTTCAGGATACATCACCGCCAAGACGAATTAACAGTCTTTCGCGATGTAGATGCGAAATATTCCTTCAGCCACGCTTCGTAACGCTCTCTGCACCACCATGAAGGAACGGCAGGATTATTACTTGATATTCGAGGCAGGCATTTTCAGTGAGGTTATACAATCAGTGATATGTTTCGACCCCATTTTCTTGATCTTTTCATGATGAGATTAGAGAAGATCCTCACATATTTGAAAAAATTAAATTTTTTAGACCCTTCGTAAGGTAGTCTGGAAGTCGCGAAAGGCGTTCGCGCATACTACTTGGTAGCCCTTACGCAGATAGCTGGCTGGAGTTACTTTGTGTTGCGATGGTATTACACCCCTCAAATTACGCCATCGTAATTATACCCCGCAATTAGCAGCAGTACAGCAGCACATTCGTCAAGCTTGAGCCTTGTAACCCGGTATAGGGACTTGTGAACGGAAAAGAAGGCGTTCGCTATTACTATTTATTCTTAATGACATTTAGGTTAGTCAAAGAGCGTTACACTTGTATCTGATCGTTTGTGACCGCCGTGACACCGGCACCACTTTCAAGAACCATTACAAAGATTTCCTGCAGCTAGAGTATAGACAATTGTTTCTTTTTTTCTAAATTACAGACTTCGCCCAAAATAGGAAACGAAAGTTTGCAGGTCCGCGGGCTATAGGAACAGTGACTACACCCTTGTGGCATAATTGTCTAGAGCAGACTTACTTCCTAGGTTTTATAAGTGAATCACCATGTACTTTGGCCAATGTGTTATAGTACAGTTATACTATAGATGACAAATGGGGCAAAATAAGATAAGAATCTTCTATCGCGTCCTGTCATGGCAGGTATTATACGTGTACGTGTGCGCGAACAACAAAACTCAGTGTACGGCGGGACGATACGCCCCTCCACAAACCGCTGTCCTAGTGGTTACGAAGAATGCTTATCGCATGCGGCCGGCTTGACCCGACCATACACACCACACACACGGCGCTTGTGGGAATAGAGCTCTGACACGTACGGAGGTTTACAAGGTATGCGCGCCCCCAACGGTTATTTATAGCGGCGCGCCAGGTCGAGATATGCTCGACCAAGGCAAATACTTAGATGCCCCACCGCACAACCGCACAACCCGCTTCAACGCCTGGGGAACACGATGTAAGATGACATTGATGAGCGTGCCAGGGTCCGCACGCGTGAAAGGCCTCGTCTAGAGGTCATTGTTGCAAGTAGGTCACGTGTCCTCTTTGCGGCTGCGGGTGTCGTCGGTCGTTATGTATACACCAGCCCGCACGTGCTACGCAGCGCAGTTTGCACGGGAACGTGCGAGGGAATCGCGACACTGCGAACGTGAGCGCACTCCGAATAGCCTTCCGTTAAATCACCGTTAAGATGACCGCCATTATTGCTCAGGGTCAGATCATCGGGCGCGTTATTCGAAGGTCGCAAGTTCAGACCCTGCCGGGGACAAGTTATCTTGTCGTCCACTTTTCTTTTTTCGTATTTACACCACAATAAGTTCTAATACCATTCCATATACTTTCCCTGTCATTATTGTCGGTTGGTTCGCAATAATAATAGAAGCATCGTGTCATAATGCGCTGTTTTTTTTTCAAATATGAAAAAGACCGATAATTTAAAACGTCCCCAGGACTACGTATTCAGTTGACTAAGAGGAGCGTAGTAACTTGAACTTACGTGTAGTAAGCACAAAACTAGGCTGTGACAGAAATTGAAGGAAATAATAAAACAAAACAGTGAGTTCAATGTAAAAGTGAACAGCTAAAGATGCTAAATATTTACTGAAAAAATTCAAAATAATACTTATTTAAAACAGAAACACAAATATAACGCATTTAACAAAGAAAAATAAACGCATTTCTTCAATGAATCACGCTCGCCTGACGAGTTTTTGTCGAGCCTTAGACT
This sequence comes from Rhipicephalus annulatus, assembly GCA_013436015.1. Taxonomy (NCBI): domain Eukaryota; kingdom Metazoa; phylum Arthropoda; class Arachnida; order Ixodida; family Ixodidae; genus Rhipicephalus; species Rhipicephalus annulatus. The sequence continues at coordinate 26,230 of WOVY01004468.1, forward strand.
ATATTACTTTGTTCATAAAAACAACGCGCTTTCTGCGTTCTGTTTTGTTGCTGTGACAGGATTCCAATTACGGCGTATGATATGCATTTACTTCGCACACGCTTTTCAAAAACTTAAGGGACAACGAGCTCTTGGCTACATCCCTTTCATTAAGTGGCCTCGGTGTTCAAAGCGATGTAAACAAGTCTAATAAACAAATGTTGTCAAGCCTGTAAGTCGTAAAACATTGGATGTATGTTTGCTGTTACGGGCAACTTTTGCTTAGTACGTTTTCTGTATTGCATCGTTTGGAATTTAAACGATAACAAGGAATGAACATCTGTATACTCTGTACAATGCATGTTCAACACATTTAAATAATTATAATATGAATGACTCAATCTTGAATTCGTGAAATCGGACCAGAATATCAATGGGCTCCTGCTATTTTGGACTAAGCACATTTTGTTTTATTCTTTAACCTTATCTTCGTCGAGAAATTATTTTCAGCGTACAGCGACTTAAGAAAACTACCGCGTGAAAACAGGCGGTCAGCAGTGCTACACGCGTTTAACGCTTGTCTTGGTCCGTTTTCAACCCATCCTCATTCCGTATTGACCACCGGAGGCTTGAAAAAAAAACAGCGGCATGCCCAAAATGGCGTTATTCCGAGTGAAACTCTTATCGTGTCTTCATCTTCATCGAGACATTTTATGCAGACCAGACATATACCACCATGACCCATACGATGTATTCGCACATGGAGATATAAAACATTGTTCAACCCAAAGCTACACAGCCTTGCAGCCTACTGTGACCCGCTTTTTTCGGCTTACACCCAGAAAACTATTAGAGAAAAGCGCTCGTTGCAATAGCCCAGTATCTGTGCCATGCCTTAAGTGCAGGCTTTTCAGTAACAGTGGTACATTATATAATCTTCAAGAAGATAAAATTAAGGCAGACGTGCCCTGGTGGCGCGAAGCCTGCGAGGAAGTGCGGCTGAAAGTGGCCTTTCAGGGGCGAAGCTCCTTTTAGTCTTACCGTGTCATATGCGTCACACGTAACCGAAAAAAGAAGAGACGAGAAAGAAAAGAAGTCAGTATCTCCTGAACAGCATAACAGGCGGCGCTGTCTTATAGAAGTACATACAAACTGCGGTTGAGTGAGAATATTCTAGATGGCGCTGTACCGCTACTGTCCGATTAGCTGCGGTGCGGGCTGTGCCTGGGTAAGAGAAAAAAGACTGCTTCTCTTAGTCTCCTGGATAGTCACCGTACATGACGGATCGTTGATGGGGCATGGACGAAGCAGAGTGGCGGCCACATTAAAGACGCTTGCGTTCGGCTTCCTTGGCTCGTGTTTCGTCGGTGTTACTCGCGCGCCGTCTGCATTCTCAACCGCGATCGCACACATGGACGCATGCATGAACGAATGGACACACGGACGAATGGACGGACGGACGCTTTGCGCCACTCATCATCATTCACTACGTGGATATGCTGCGATATTTATTGTTTTTCATTCCGTTTTCTCTTTTCTTTCTCTTTGCTGCATTTGTTCTTCTCTCATTCCGTTTTTCTTCTGTCTTTTTTTTCTAGTTAATTCTATGTATTTCTTTCTCACTCCTAATCTATTTCGCGGTGTTTCATTGATATTCCTGTTTTTTTCGTAATATATTTTCTACTATTCTAACTCTTTCTAGTTCTCACCTGCTTGCTCTATTTTTCTGTTTTTATACTTAGTTTTGTCTGCGTTATGCCCAGCGCAGTCCGAGTTTATTAAGGTTTCCTCATTTAGACTAGACAGGAAATAATTTTAGTCGCCTGGAGCAGGCATCGAAATTATACTGCGCCTATACTTTCTTATTGAATTCTTTCTTTTTGAATTCTCTATTTGCAGGCGTAAAACGCAAATATCAAAACCGCTGTTCTGCCTTCTATTTACGGTACAGTTTACTTACCGCATCCGCTTCGATCCTCGCTCCGATGCGACACAGTTCGACAACGGTTTCCGTCTGTCCCGCCACGGCTGCCTGGTAGAGCCTCTCGGCCAGGGTCGGCACATGGTCTGGGCCCGCCATTTCCACTTCCTCCGGCAGGTCCACCACGTCACAGCAAGGGCGTGATAGTGTGGACCCCGTGCTTCACTGCTGCCCAGAAAGGGTGGCACGCACTTCCGGAGGCACCACCGTCTCCGACCGCTTCCTCCCGAGGTCCCGGAATTCGGAGCGGGAAGACGCCGAAGGAGGTCCGCCATTGCGGCAAGCCTTCCGCATGACCACGCTGGCTCCTGCGCGGACAGAGGAGAGCGAAGGGGCTTCACAATCAAGTAGCGTTACATCAAATCAAGAGGTTGACGAAAGGTCATTTGGTCGGGAGCAATCATGGTCAAATGCTAAAGGAAAAACGCCGACCAAAAAATGGCCCCACCTCCTTAAAGAAAATCGTGAAGAAATGCAAATGCCTAAAACGGCGTTTCGCACGTGAGAACACAGCGTTAGATGAATAACGTTTTCTTTTTTTTCTTACACCGTGCAGCCGTTCACCACATGGGGCGTTTTTCTGTCGCGAGAAACGTAGTACGAGTTAAAGCACGGTTAAAGCACGGTTAAAGAAACGCTACAAACGCGTTTCAAACGCACTGCATTGAGGCCGTATCAAGTCACGTTCCAGTCAAGAGGTGGGGGATCTGGTTGCAAAAGGCGAGGATAAGCACGTGAGCCCACAGCTGTTGCTGACAGTAGCCGACGCCGAAGCGTGACATTGTGGGGGCTGCAGTTCCTAATGACGCGCGCGCCCGCAGCTGTTAATTTCTATGGGAGTGGGTGGTGGACGGATCCCGACGGACGCCTGACATAGCCCGACTAAGAAATGCATTCGCATTTTTAAAAAAAACACTTCATAAATAACACGGGCGTTTCGGCACCGGTACGGGGGCTAAACAAGGCTCCCGTACTGGAGCCGGAACGACTGTGTTATTTCTAAAGTATTTTTTTTGTCATGCATCCGTCTGATGCATGTTCTAGTGTTATAGGAGGAGGCCGACGAACAGACGGACGGATGAATGAATGCTTCACCCGACTCATTATCATTCACTGCGTGGGTATGCTATCAATTTTTCATCAAATATATATCTGAGATTATGAAAATATGATTTTATTTCAAGTTCTTAACAGTTCCTAACTATCAAATTCATATCAACAGTTTTATATTAATCACAATTGCAACAGAACCACTTAAAATGCCTGCAAGCACAAACCTTTTATACTATACGGTGACTTCAATGTAGACGATACGGACTTTAAGACTTAGTTTCACCCACTCGTCACTAGTCACTTTGTGTTTAACTTCCTTTGAACCGAGCTGATTCTGCCCTTGGCTTACGTGAAATAGCCGTGACAAGTTGTATCGCTTCTCAGCGTGCGTGAATTCTCTCTCCTAATGAACGCACTAGGCATGTGGCAAAATAAAGATCACCCAATTCTGCCTGTAGTCTTTGATTTGCTTCAGTATTAACCCCGAAGTTTCTCTCGAAATTTGTTCGGATGTTCAAGTTTCATACCATAAACCAGCTTCACTAATGTGTATCAGTAAGTTTAAATTACTCTTGGGTAATTTAAGCGACTTGCAGCCTGAAGTAAATAACTCTAAGAGCTACGTCTTAGGCTCAAGAGTGGATGATACCGGATGTCGTCAAGGGACGGCTTTCAGCTCTCCCGTAGTACAGTACTGTAAATCTTTAACCACTTCTTCTAAACACACAGTGGGACGGTTCTGTGCGTTGTCTTAGCAGAGTATTATGTACTATGAATCGTTAAACACACAGGCGTTAACAGATTTGTCATCCCTTTCTAGGTACTGTAAATGGATAGCGACTGATGCCGGGATAGCTTATTGCTCTCCACCAGTAGAGTACTTCGCACTCTAAATCGTCCAACATTTGTTCTAAACACAGGTTTCACCGAGTATTTCTAAACACATTGAGTTCTGGGGCGGCTCACTGCCCTCCTATAGTAGAATACGAAGTATTCTATATCGCTGAACACTTTTTCCAAGCACATGTTCTTCGCTGATGCTCTGTTCACGTCGGGACCGCTTATTGCTCTCCCATAATAGAGTACTCCACCGTACTCTAAATTGTCGAACGTTTGTTCTTAATCCTATACCGAAGGGCGGATGATAATTTAAAAATGTTGATCAAAACACATGCTTTAGTATTAAAGCACCTTGCCTGTTCAGTAGTTATTTTGTTGCGTATTACTGCAGCTTGGAGGACATGGCGTTTCTGCCAGATATGCTGAGCCAACGCAAATATAGAAGATACGCTGGCCGAGCATCTTTTAGGTCATGAGCGTATGAAGCGCTTGCGTGGGCTCGTTGTATAAAAATACTTGTGCGGCACAATCAGCTACTCAAATACTCCGCCATGGTGAATCAGTGGTCACTGTGCCATGCTACTGACCCAAAGTTCGTAGTTTTGATACTGACCACGGTGGTTTCATTTGAGTGTAGGTGAAATGGCAGAGGCACTGTGCTATGTCAATGCACGCGAAAGAGCACGAGGTGGTCGAAATTTCTACAACCGTCCGCTACAGCGTCTCCCATACTCATATCGTGGTTCTAGGACGTAGAACCCCAGATATTATTACATGTATTCAAATTTTCTGGACGAGGAAGCGATGGCTAAGGGTGGACCATATACATTTATTTCTTAGGCTCCAATTGTCTATGTGGCCATGCAACCAACACTTTTATAAACGTAGACGCAATTCTAAGAAGCAGTGTAAATAAAGCCTGTGTGTTCACGAATGATGTGAGTGGTCGCTCAAAATGAACCACGTAGCGTATTGTGAAGATCATTTCGATATTTGCCGACTCCGTTCATGACATATCCTCGCTTCTTAATCTTGTGTTCGTAGTATGGCAACCGCTCAGCGATATTATGCCTGCTGACCAAGACGTAATCAGAATACAACAGAACATAAAACAATAATTTACCAAAATGTTGACTATGGCCGCAGCATTGCATGAGCTGTGACACCGCGTTATTTGCCTTATACTTTTGAACACTGCACATGAACCGCCATATCCCTTCCTTCAGTATATCTCTTTAGCGCACGATGCAAGTACATTTTGTATGAAAGTGGATGCGAAGTAACAGTGGACCATAAAACACGGCTACTCTCGTATATTTGGCAACTGTTATAGTCATGTTAGTCACAGGCACGCCATACCGACTTTCAGTTTGATTATTCGGCGTTGCCTCTTAAACACAATATCGTATTACTATTACACACTTAGTTTCAGCATGAAGAAAAGAAGCAACACTGAAAAAGGAAAACGCAGGTAACAAAGCAACACACACAACATCATGTTTTCTCTGTTTCACTTGTCCCTGTTGCTTCTTTTCTTCATTCTCCAAGTGAGCTGTGCTATATAGCAATACAATATTTTAATGCGCCAACTTACCCAATGTGCAATTTTGTCAAAAACAAAAACGCAAGGCTCAACAGACGTTCTCGCAACTTACATCTGATGAACTTCGGTATGCCACTTTCCAACTGCCGACCACCTTAAAACGCATCGCTGTTTCACTCAGAGGCTGCCTATCAGAAATGTAGTGATAATATACACTCGTGGCTGAAAATTTTCTCTCTCCCCAACCTAGACATCGCCTCCCTTTAGCAGTGCCCCACTTGCGTTGCCCACCACCTTGCCACGGCAGGTGCGATCCCCGTCTGCATGCGGCAGCGGAGAGAAGGGGCAGGTCTCAGTTTTGCCTGCCGGGCGGAAGAGGCCCCATCCGAGGCGGTCACCCCGCAGTTGACCAAAAACAAAAGCACCAAAAGCGAGGAAGTTTTGAGGTGGTGGAAATGAGGGGAGGCCGAGCCACCGCCATGGCCACCGGATACACGCAACGCCCTTGGTATACTGCGGCTGCTTCTGCTGTTGCCTTCCACCCCAACCCACTCGAGATGGGGCGACGCACCTGCTCCACTTAGTGCTTACAAGCAACGCTAAACGCCGGCCATGATATTCTACATGGAGCAGGGGAGGGTGGTACAGCTCTTAGGCTTAGGTTGTTGCGAGACTAGCAGGCAGTGAATTATAGGCGTCGTTTCGTAACGAAGACTGGTGTGCTTCCTTTGTGTCTTTGCTGCGTGAGCAGGCGAACCACGGTACCTGCCTTTCGTTTTTGTCCCGACGAAGCACACACAACGGGTCCATTGATTTTATATCATTCCTTCAGTCGATATGGGAATAAGCCTCGAGAGAGTATTTGATTACCTAATTCAAAGTCACATTTATTCTATATCATCAGCCACTATTGGTCAGTGGCTACCGTTGATGACGCAATGTGCGGTGAGCATCTTGGAATGCTTGTGATTCTCTGATTCGAAGTGTGCGAAGGACAAAAGCACCACGATATTGCTCTTCGTCACACAATGGACGCACTATATACTTCACTGCATTCTGCTTGGATATTACCGCCATTGCAGGAAAATCTTTGCAAGCGGTTTCTATTAGTTATACTTGTCATTTTGGGAAATTTCGGTCCTTGACCCAAGCTTTACCGGGGTCCGTCCGAATGATCAAACGCTCGAAAACACACGGCAAAGCTGGAATATGCACAAAGTTAATTTGGTTTCTGCGATTAGGATGAACAGGTGTCAATAATAAATAAATTTAACAAGGTGTACTTTTCTTCTAAAAGGGCCCACAATGTTGTCTTAGCCTGAAAAGTGTTGCACTGATCAGTTCAAGTTGATGAACATGACCCTTTCGTTACACGCGTTTTACATTATTGTATAATCGGCCTAACGACGAATTTCGAAATGTCGGTTAAGCCATTATAATAATAATAAAGCCCTCAATATTAGTAAACACAGTGATGAAGACTTCTGCTTGAGTGTAGCAACATGAGCCCACATCTACATTAGCTTGATTTGCACATTTGTGCGCGGATGAAACAAGACCGATGGAGAAAATGTGCCTAATTTCTCGGTATGAGCTAACAACGATGGCGTATCGGATTGATCCCCCGACGAATGTCACGTGTAAAGCGAAGCTAGAATGTTTTTATTTCTGCGAGTGACGCGCGTAGCGAAAAGCATTAAATTCCAGCTATTTAGACACGCCACCTCGAGTTTGATGACTACGCCATAAATAGAAACTAAAAGCAAAAAAAAAAAAACCTTCGGAAAACTTCACCGAGCTATGTAATTACCATACACCGAAGAATGAGTCTGTCGATAATCGTTTTTTGTGTCGACAAGCTCCTGATGTGATTACGTTGTTATAAAAATCACGCCGAGATAAAGACCAGCTCACGAAAAGCCACAAAAGCAGTGGGCCTTCGGGGCGAAACAGTAAATTTTCCGGCTCATGGGCACGCGCATTTTTGGCGGAGCTTGTTTCTATGAAAGCCCCGAGCGCTTAAAACTTCACCTGTCGATCGGTTACATCGCCGAAGAAGCGCTTGACCAACGAGCTTTCGCAACGTATGCGCTTTCGCTGCTTGTGTAACGCGTGTGTCGTCATTTTTCGTCAGTGTGCAAGCGAAGGCATTCTTCTTGCCCAAACTTAAGCTGCTCTAAATTAAGGTCCGAACAAGCCTACCGACAGGATTGGGAGGCGGAACTTTCACGACGATCGTAAGTCTTGCGCTTCTTTTGTCCTGTTTGCATTGACTCTTTCACTTTTCCTTTCCTCTATCAAAGAGGCGATGGAGAGACAGGGGTGAAAAGGCGCAAAGGCGTTTTCACTGTTTGCCTTGTGTCCATCGGCCTTCAGCAACTGCGCCTGCGTGTAGCGTATTTTACTGGTCGGGACAACACGAGGAGACAAAATAGACAGGAAAGAGCACTGACTGTCAACTGAATTTATTGAAGGTGCTGAGACCGCTTTCATACAGTGTGAAACAACAGTACTCAAGCGCCGTGACACATTTGTGACCATGAAAAGTATTCTTAAAACAGAAAAGGATACTCTCTCACGGAAAGGAGAAGTGATGGTGTACTGATTCATCGATCCGTGGCTTCCTTAAAAAAAATACTTTGATAATATCTCTTTCAGTCTTCGTTCTTGCTGAAAAACCGTGTTTTCTGGAACAGGGGACTGCACATACATTATTTGCAGTGTACGGCCATGTGGCTACCATAGCAGTTCTTAATAAAAGTGATCATAGCAGCTTCAATAAATTCTGTTGACAGTCGGCGCTCTTTTTTGTTCATTTTGTCTCTTCTTATTATTGTCGCCCTGTTACTACAATACAACCGAAATTGGCCAGCTCACCCAAATTAAACTCCTGTTGCGTATGTTACTCTGACTTATCTAGAGCGACCAGGTTTCAGTGGTTCCTGGGTGATAGTTCTATCTTCAGAGTAAACAGGTATTGTTATTCATTATAACCATTAGCGTCACTAGGTCCACTAAAGGACAAAGGCCTCTTTCATGTTTGGCCAATCAACCTGGTGCTGTGCTTCCTGCTGCGGCGTTATAGCTGCGAACTTCTTTACCTCACCTTCCCGACTAATTTTATGCCTCCACCTCACACGTTTACCCTTTCTTAGTATAGAGTCAGTTCTTATGCTGCCCATGTTCTAGGTGCCCAGCCCATGTCCATTTCTTCTTATTGTTCGTATGATAACGTGCATAATTAATAGCCGTAACCACGGTGGCCATAAAACACCATAGCCTGTATAGTATAGTTTACTTGGACTTTGGGCGTCAACTGTAACTTAACTATACCTTCATATGCAGCCGCCGAATCAAATAATACACCTACTCAGAAGATCTTGTGTGGTGGGAACAATGGGATGGTGTAACTTCTGGAAAACGTGTACTGACGCTGTCTTCTTCTTTAGTACGAAGCATACGTGCAAGAAACAATGTTCGAAGTGAGGGGCACTTTAGGGGCGTGGCTTGCCCATCCATTTCATGTGGCGTGATCACGCTCACAGGAAAGCGCTCAATGCAGGTCATAACAAGGCAAGAAATGCCCATAATCAGGTAAAACGAACCAGTAAAGCCTAAAAAATTATAGTTAACAGAAATAATCTAGTATCAATGACGATTATCAACTAAAAATTGCTGAAACGTTTTGGAATTCCACAATTTGACTTTGGGGCCGCGCAAGAGAGAGAACCACAGCTTAGCTGATCGAGTAGAATGCCGCTTCCCCCACACTTCAGCAGCGCTGCGCCGCTGCACTGATTGGGGATACAACTTGACATACCTTGCTGCAGGTGACGTGTATTTCAACTACCATAATAAGGAGTCTGGGAAGCCGATTAAGCAGAGCAAAAAGTAAAGCACCTGTCACGCACCTATAGTTGGCGAATCTCCATATCAAGCGTTCATGCAAGCGATTCGGGTACACGTAAGCCCGGAAATGTGTGCTCAATAGCGCAACCGTAAATAGCCGAAGGTGGCTCGTGGATTCCGTTACATCGTACAACTGGAGCAATAACAAATAATTCGGATGGTGACAAGATAGAACACCTTTCCTTGTGCGGCAATCTGATGCCTATGAAATCTCTTGTGCTTCCTGTACGACAACTTTGGTCTAACTGCTAGCATGCAGGCACTGTAGGAACTAATCTACTGTAACACGCCATCCACGCTTCTTTCACAGAGTTACCTACACAACGTAAAGTGAACATGCAGGACACAACGCAATCAAGCAGCCCTGCCCTGACCGCAGCAAGCGCGAGACAGTTGTACAGTGCCGAAGCAAACAACGCAAGCGAAACATTACGAGATATACGCCTTCAAGTGAAGCTTCGCTACAATCTATACAGATGCGACAGTGATGGCCATCTGTATAACCGCACCAATTACACTCCAATATCGGGTGATGTCGCCACCGTGTCATCGAGGCAGTGTCCAGATAAACGAATGAGAGCGTGTCGGCAGTTTTGGCAACGTTTGAAAGCAGCGCGACCTGTCGGTGAAAAGATGTGGCCCCTGGCGACTGCAGGCCGTATCAAATGGTGTCATCGGCGCCATCATCGTAGCCGCAGTAATGGAAGTCGTCGCACCGTCTTTAATGCTCGCAGAAGAATGTTCAGACACCAGCGGCGAGGATAATTACGATCCTCCGCATAATGCTTCGACTTCAATCGTGGAGGCCACACAACCGCGGTGCCTGTAGTTCTGGTCGGTACATTTTCTCTCGCTATTTTTCGCTTTCCTTCCTGCACGACGACCACCTATCTTGACCTGTTCACCATGTAGCTCCGCAGTGCCACAAAAACAAACCGCATCTTTCTAACTGGGAGAAATAGAGTGAGAAGAAGCGGGTAATAAATAGGGTGATGGTGTGACGCATTGTTTACACTCCGAAAAGAAAAAGTCTTTTTACTCTTCGAGCCGTTCCCTGAGAAGGGTGGGACTGGATAGGGATTAATTGCATTTTCGCTCCGCTTCATCCGAAGGAAACTGCCACATTTGGAAAAAAGTTTATTCATTCATTCATTTCTGCTTTCTCTTGTGAGTCTCAGACACGGGAACATTATTTGGAGGCCATTGTACTCTCTTGCCTGCGGATCAGAAACCTTGAGAATTACTGAGAGGGTTCAAGTTAACTTGAGGACGACGCAGCAGTGAAAAGAAAGAGGATAGGTGTAACCTTAAGGGATAAAAAAAAGCAAAACAACAAAGTGTGTTTTACCTACTCGGCTTCTTTTAGCGGGACGGCTCAGTGCTCTCCCATAGTTAAGTACGAAGTACCCGAAATCGTTAAACATTTTTTCTAAACACAGAGTGTATCAAGGACTAAACGGGTGTTAAGGACATCATAGTTGAAATCAAGAGGAAGAAATGGTCATGGGCAGGGAAAGCTGCACGAATGCATGATAACCGCTGGTCATTCCGGATCACAGACTAGATTCCAAGCCAAGGCAAGTGGTGAAGAGGAGACGGAAAGTTAGTTGGGCAGATAAGAAATTTTACGGCTATAGAGTGGCAGCGGAAAGCTCAGGACCGTGTTGACTGGTGTAACATGGGTGAGGTCGTTGCTGTGGGCGTAATCAGGCTGATGAAGATGTACATCTCTTCGTGAAGTAATGAGATATATATATGCGCTGCGGCGGGAATCATCTCCAATCAATGCTTAAATAATAGTATTAGCTTGAGTTAAACGCCTCCTAACCACGATATGCTTATGCCAGGGATGCCGTATAGTAGAGGGCTCCGGAATTTATGATCGTCTGGTGTTCTTTAATGTGCACTGACATCACACAGTGCCCGTCTTTAGCAATTCGCCTTCCTCGAAATCTGACCGGTGCCACCGGCATCGAATTCGCGACCTTCGGGTTAACAGACGAGAACCATAACCATATCGCCAGCGCAGTGGACCCCTCCCGGCTTCGCTGCAGTTTCACCTGTTGAAGAAGATGCTTCGCGATATGAAAAAAGCGCTCCCCACAGCATCATTCCTGGCACTCGGCGAGGTCACAAGAAGGCAGCTGCAGAAGCGGCTGCTTGTCGCGCTGCTTTAGAAGCCTCCGTTGACTTCCTGGCGTCAGTCGCGTTGCCTCTGGCGCCAGAGATTGTAAACGCTCCCGACGTCAAGGTTTGGAAGAAGCAGTGGCTTGCGTTCCGTGTTGTCTTTCGTCGCAAGAGCGTACGGTGACTCTTTCAAGAAGAAGCTCGCTGTGTGTGTCGCGGTCCGCTTTTATGTGCGTACAGCGTCGAACCGGTTGCGAAGAGAGCGGGGCAGTTGGCCCACCACACGCGCGCAACGGGAGTCAGAGATCGCGTACTAACAAATCACCGCGAGCTTGTTTAGCGAATGGAGACGTCAGTTTTTGTCTCGGTTGGATGCTTTTTTTTAGATTTATTTGAGATTTATTTTCTGTACGTGCAACAGAAAAAACGAAGCAAAAGCAAAAGGCTACATAGCCTGACGGAGGTTTTTGCTCCGAAATACAGTCTGGCAAAATAAAATAAAAACTAAAAATAACATGTCATACACAACTTAGCCGTAATTAGAGAACATCATTATATACAGATACAATTTGCAAATTCTGATCACACATGTGATCATTACCCACCACAGGCCAAGCCTCTTGCAAACTGACCTTAATACTATAAGAACTAGCAGTAACCCAGACGACACCCCACCGGTAATGATAGAAGAAGTCAGAAAAGCTTTGGAGAGCATGCACAGAGGCAAAGCTGCTGGTGAGGATCAAGTAACATCAGATCTGCTGAAAGATGGAGGACAGATTGTGTTAGAAAAACTAGCCACTCTATTTACGAGGTGTCTCCTGACGGGAAAAGTACCAGAGTCTTGGAAGAACGCTAACATCATCTTAATACATAAGAAAGGAGATGACAAGGACTTGAAGAATTACAGGCCGATCAGCTTGCTCTCTGTAGTATACAAGCTATTTACAAAGGTAATTGCTAGCAGAGTAAAGAAAACATTAGAATTCAATCAACCAAACGAACAAGCAGGATTTAGAACAGGCTACTCAACAATTGACCACATTCATACTATCAATCAGGTAATAGAGAAATGCTCAGAGTATAACCAACCACTATACATAGCCTTCATAGATTACGAGAAGGCGTTTGATTCAGTAGAAATATCAGCCGTCATGCAGACACTGCGGAATCAGGGCGTAGATGAAATATATATAAACATTCTGGAAGAAATCTACAGGGGATCAACTGCTACCATAGTGCTTCATAAAAAAAGCAACAGAATACCAATAAAGAAGGGTGTAAGGCAGGGGGACACAATCTCCCCAATGCTATTCACTGCGTGCTTACAGGACGTTTTCAGAAGCCTAGAATGGGAACAGTTAGGGATAAGAGTTAATGGAGAGTACCTCAGTAACCTGCGCTTCGCCGATGACATTGCATTGCTGAGTAACTCAGGGGACGAATTGCAACTCATGATTACGGAGTTAGACAAGGAGAGCAGAAAGGTGGGTCTTAAAATTAATCTGCAGAAAACGAAAGTAATGTACAACAACCTCGGAAAGGAGCAGCGCTTTGCGATAGGTAATAGTGCACTTGAAGTTGTAAAAGACTATGTCTACTTAGGGCAGGTAATAACCGCAGAGCCTAACCACGAGCTTGAAGTAACTAGAAGAATAAGAATGGGGTGGAGCACATTCGGCAGGCACTTTCAAATTATGACAAGTAGATTGCCACTGTCCCTCAAGAGGAAGGTATATAACAGCTGTATCTTGCCGGTACTTAGCTACGGAGCAGAAACCTGGAGACTCACAAAGAGGGTTCAACTTAAATTGAGGACGACGCAGCGAGCAATGGAAAGAAAAATGGTAGGTGTAACCTTAAGAGACAAGAAGAGAGCAGAGTGGATTAGGGGACAAACGGGAGTTAAGGGTATCATAGCTGCAATAAAGAAGAGGAAATGGACATGGGCCGGGCATGTAGCACGTAGACAGGATAACCGCTGGTCATTAAGGGTCACCAACTGGATTCCCAGAGAATGGAAGCGGGGTAGGGGGAGACAGAAGGTTAGGTGGGCAGATGAGATTAAGAAGTTTGCAGGTATAAATTGGCAACAGCAAGCACAGGACCGGGTTAACTGGCGGAACATGGGAGAGGCCTTTGTCCTGCAGTGGACGTAGACAGGCTGATGATGATGATGATGATGATGATGATGTAACCATCACAAATATAAAGAAAGTTGTTTGAGTTGGTTGGTCGCTTTGATTGGACGCTTTGAGGAAAGCGTCGATTTGCCTTTTTGTGAACGATAAGCCGAAACGGGAGGCATTCGCGGTGTACATCTCGGCCGAATTCCTCAAGAGTTTTTCCAAAAATCGTTGCTTCATTCAATATCAACTTCATTACTCTATATTAACAGTGAAACTGCCCTTGTGAACCCTGTGCCGGTGTCGTCATCTTTTACATCATAGGCGTTCGCTAAAGCTTACCCGATCGACCGCGGGCGGGTGGTGTGACAGAAGAGGGAGTTAATAAAGCAATAAATCCAAGGAAATAACGTTTATAGGCGAGGAGAGGCTATGACCCCGAGTTTTCACAGCCGTCGCGTTATGTGCTCACGCTTGCTCGACATGGAAGAGAAAGAGGAAGAATGAATTGCGATAAAGACAGTAAAATAACCTACGCTACGTCTGGTTTGATAGATTACATCCAGACCTGGAAAAAAGCGCGGCCTTAAGAGCAAGTTGAGCGCATATGAAGGCACGAGTTTGAAAGGGCAAGATGCTCTTTCGGCTCAAGTGCGCGGAATATTATTTTACGGGGAAGACGGGTCACTTCCTTCTTACGGGCCTTCATGGAATCCGGATTATCGGTGGCTGGGTCGTTGATGTAAGTATACCCATTTTTTTTTTCGTATAAGCAGATTACCCACCACAGGCCAAGCCTCTTGCAAACTGACCATTGAGGCGGCTGAGGAGCCAAACACCGTATGTCTAAGGTCAAGCACTGGAACGCCGTGTACTAGCTCTAAAATTCAGAACGTTGACAGTGATATACCACATTGCTTCTTAGTGTTAAAGGTGGCTGCGAAATAAGTCCTCTCGAGGTGCTGACGTATATTTCACTAATGTGTCTAGTCACAATTTCCCAGCAGGGCGCTATCGCTGTCTAATCAGAAAGAGACGTAACGACTTCCTTTCTTCGTGATAACCTTGTCACGGTAACCTAGTGGCTAAGATAAGCGGGTCACGTGTCGAATGGTGTAGCCGTGGTGTGTCTTCATTTCGGTGAATGCGAAACATAAGACGGCCCAGTGTACTTACATATATTGGCACAACAATAAACGCTGATTTATTTGCATGTAAATAAAGGCAAAGTGGCCTAATTTAATCCGGCGTCTCCCCCTATGGCACTGTTCAGAAGCTGTAACACATAAAAGCTTTGAATGTAATTTTATTTCCATGGAAAATTTCTCTTTCCACACGCATTCTGCTTGAGGAAACGTAGCCGCGGCCAAATCGTATGATGCGCTTTCGATTTGCGCTTGTGGTGGTTCAATCCCAATTTAGACGTGAACAATTTATTGGAAGTAACTCCCCAAAGCATAGCACCACCACTCTTCATTCACGTTGAGGGTGGCCTATATATTAACCTTTCCGTTGATCTAAAAGAGAAATAATGCGAAAGAAAAAAATAAAAACGTTAACTTATCAGAATATTGATTCTGCAAAACATTTTCCTGGGCTGGTTGGTTTTTGATTTTTTGAGGGAAAACTGTGGCACAAATCAACACAAGAGCAAGCAAGAAACACTTGATCGACGCTGACTTGGCAGTTCCGAAATCGTGAGGTACAAATAGAGGTAGGGCGAACGTCCAGTAAAAGACCAATTAGCGTGGCAAAAACACTGTAGACGCAATTTAAATGCGTATGTATACAAAAAATGTTTAACGAATAAGAGTACTTGGTATTCTACTAGCAGAGATCTTCCCCTGTGTGCAAAGAGAGAACAACGTTGGGACGCATATAAATGAAACTGTGCGTTTTCTTGTCCGTGTCTAGTATATTAGAAGACGCAGAACCCTAGGTGTAAACTATCCTCTCTCACTGTATACGGTGCTACTTTGCTAACCCATCATTCTGAGACTTGAACGTGAGGTAAGTTCCAAGATAAACAAAAAAACTATTGGACAGAGTAATGTATCTTTACTTTTTGCCAGCCTACAGTTGGTTGATAGTTTTTTCGTATAAAAACAGACGCGAAACATTGTGTAGACACCACTCTACGACAACTATACCATCACGAGCCTTACTCATAACGCAAAATGACATGCGGCTATCTAACAATCCAGCCATTTCTACATCAACCCTCACTTCTTCCTATTGTTCCCCCCTCTCTCTTTCTCTCGCAAGAAGAATGTGAACAACAAGAATCATGAAGAAGACCAAAATGACAAAGTCGACAGGCCACCCGATGCAGCCCCGTTTGCTTCGCTTGCTGCACCCGGGTGGCGAAGCGTAAAGTGACGTCGCATAGCAACGAGCCCCCGGCAGGTATCGGGTGGCCGTCGCCCGTTGAACCTGCAAGTGATGAACTGAGCGGCGGCACTCTTCAGATAACCGTGGCATGTTCCCAGGGTGCAGCGAGTAGTGACGCCTTACGTCTTAGACGCTGCAACAACCGCCGCCACTTCGGCGTCGGCGGCATCGGCCTGGTACACGGTGATCTATACAGCGGCTCGCATCGTTAATGGGCGTGGCAGCCTGGGGAGCGCTTAGGGTCTCCCTGCTTGCAGTCGCCCCGAGGGTATACCTTAGAGGCCTACGCGGTGATTACACACCTACCGCTGGCGCTATCCCGGTGGCAAGCGTGCATCCTGAATGCCGGAAGATGAAGAAAAGCGTGAAGAAGTGTGTGTATATATTATAAGCTCCCCCGGTTTCCCAGGAACGAACGTAAGGCTGCAATCCTTCATCTCTTCGTGGTGCCCTTCTTCGCGTTACAGATGTGCCTGGCTTGTTCTGGCTCTGTGAACTATACCGAAGGAAGGCTTACCGGGCGTGGTTTTTCACGTACGGAAAGACGATTAGGGATGGAGCAGTGACACCTAGGAACACTGTCGGTACACGTCTGTTCTGCGGTAAGCATACTCAGAGAACTTAGTAAGGGTTGATGGCTGGCATTGTGGGTGCGACATATGATCTTTCCGTCCTTTCCCCTGCAATTTACCAATTTATTGTATACTTAGAAAAATTGCAGTGCCTCATTGAAGTCTAAGACTCAATGATTCTAATCTCACGGTTTTAGCATCAAAGTTACGTCTAATTGATGTTTTTTTCACGCTTTTCTCTAATCAAAACGCAATATTTGGGAGGTCTGCGGCAGTTACGCGTACGACATAACACTGGCAATTCGTAAACACACGCAGAAGCAAGATTATAGAAGTTGCCTTAATCGGTCGTGTTCAAAAGGTTGCCTGCTGTTTGTTCTTTTCAGTGAGGCTCGCTTTAGAACGTCCATCTATTTATGTGGATGCTTTGGAACACGTTTTTTCCTCTGTCACATGTTCCTACTACTAGAATTCAAATTTCGCCACGCTAAACTGTAAAGGGCATCGCAAAAGCTTGTGATGTGCTTACATGGGCAAAAATGTCGACACTTCCGTTCAAGATAGAGTGTAGCTATAACACATGCCTCCCGGATGACTCGTCACTCGAATGTAATCGATTTCATTGATTTCAATAATATGTGGAGTTTAACGTCCGAAAACCACGATATGATTATGAGAGACGCCTGTAGTGGAAGACTCCGGAAGTTTCGACCACCTGGGGTTCTCTAACGTGCATACAAATCTAGCACACGATCGCACAGCATTTTCGCCTCCATCAAAAATGTAGCAGCCACAGCCGGGATTTGATCCCATGACCTGTGGGTCAGCAGAGAATGTAATCAAGCTGTGCTTGAGGAATCACAGCCTATTCAAACGGTCCTTCGAAAAACTACGCGTATTGAACCCGAGCATAATACCTTTTCGGTTCGATCGTGTTATCAATTGACCTAAGGAAGCTAGAAATAGGCTGTGCGAGAGCGAATCAATCGACCACTGGAAGCGCACGAACACGGAATGCTGCAAATATCCGGCGTATCTGCGCACAGGGCACCCACCCTGTAGTTTCTCACTATCTGTATCGCACGCGTAAGTATTTCGGCGACTCTCTCTTCTCATTCTCCTCTCACTCGCAACAGAGCGTCTTGCGCGAGGCAAGTGGTTCAATGCTTTGATGACGGAGAGAAGGCGAAGGCACGCCGAAAATGCTCCCATTGTGAGAGGCGCACGCCGGCGATTTCGCGCCCGTCCAGGGCGGCCACACGAACAGATAGGCCGTGCGTTCCTATCCGACCTCCCGGTCCCTTATTCACCGCGACGGCCAAGCCAGGGATCGCCAACGGAACAAGTGATGACCGCGGCGCGCATCGTGTACGCGTCTGTCTCGACGTTGCCGTTATGGATGTTAGGCGCCACACCGAGTCAACGACCGGTCGCTACGGCCGCGGGCGGTGTACACGTGTTGCACGAGCAGGCGTGGAATGCGAGTCTGCAAGGACCCGGGTACATGGTGCCTCGTTTAGTTCGTTTCTTCTAACCAACTGCTCAACGGGTGAAGCCCGGTGAAGGGAGAAGTTTAAGCGAGAGCAACTGAAGTCGACGCAACGCTGCACTGCGACCACTTTGCCATTACTAAAACGCCCAGATCTTGTACACATAGGTTGGCAAAAATTATTGAGCTCACTCAGACTCGGACTCGACTCACCAGATCTTGTCTTAACCTCGGACTCAGACTCACGGCCCAACATGAGTGGGAGTGAGTTCACTCATGAGGGAGTTTACTGACCTATAGTGATGAGAAGCACATTTTTAATGATCATACTCGCATAAATACTTAACAAAATGGACACGGGAGCACCCTCCATCGCAGCTTCATTAAAACACCAGACGCGTAGTTGGAAAGGTGGGGAGGAGGGGGTTGAGGTCCCACCGACAGAAAAGATGTTTTTTCGCCCCCTTCATTCTTTCAATTTTGGTCATATTCATTGCACTGCAGTTAAACAAAACATAAATAAAGTGTCTATGCTTCCCTTGGCATGATTGTTTGGTGGTTTTCTGGCAATGAAATGAGCCCCTCGAGCAATTCATTCTTTATGAAGAATGTTGCTTGAAAAAGTTTGGGAGGAAAGTTTTGTTTTAAATTGAATTCTGGGGTTTTGCGGGGCAGAAAAGTACACGCCGAAATAAGCCAGAACGCGCCAGAACTTTCTGGTTCCTGCGACTGGAGAGACGCGTTTTCTAGATGGAGTGGTCGATGGATCACGTGATCACGGCGTGACTGACTGTCCAAAGAGACTGTATGTCCAACCAGTCTGAATATCCAACCGAGACAGAATGTCCATCAAATGCCCAATCAAAACGTAATGTACAACGATACTGTATGTCCAATTAGCCTGAATGTTCACTGTTAGACATTCCGTCGTGGTGGACATTCAGTCTCGTTGGAAACTCAGGCCATAAGCGGTAGCATATACTAGTGCTCTATTATGTACGCAACAGCTCCTGAGGTTTCGCCTATGCACAGTATAGTATTCATCACACGGCACGTATCAGTAATCGGGCACGTGACCCTATATATATACAAGAAATCTACAGTTTGCCCCAAGAGAACACTATCTGCACCCATACGGAACAGCATCCGCGCTCAGGACACGTCGTTTTGAATCGTACGCGCTATAATATCCTCCGAGAATCGTGACGGCGGATTGCTTCTTTCAAGGTGATGCTTCCGGTGTCACGTGGGGCGGGCCGCGTACGCGGAAGCAATACGTCTGCGCTCATCGTGCACGATCTTATGTGAGAGAGAGACGGAGTGGGCAGTTGGGAAGGAGCGGGGGTAAGGCCTGCACATCGTGTGAGTCTGGCTCAGTATCTTCAAGCGTTTCCTTGAATTTCAATGGAGAAAACACCCAGGAAGAGAGCGTTGGGGAGCATCAGATGCGAATTCGCCTCGTCGCAGTGACCGTTACCCGGAGGAGGCACAGACACATCAAAATGTTTTCACCGTAGTTGAAAACATCTCACCTCATCATAGTTAAGCTTAAGGGGTTTAGTTAAGTTTAGCATAACGGACAATTGATGAAACTGGACGTTAACCATTCTGGCAGCATTTACATAGGCTGCTCAAGGCACATACAGCGCTTAACGTAAACAGCGGCGCTAGTTGGTTCTGGGTGTGCCAACGTAGCATATTATGGCAAACAAGAAGGTGTCTCATTCTGCTAGTCCCTTGTCCGCAAATATCATGTTCCACTTTCAGAAGTCAATACGTGCGCGAATGTTTAGACCTGCGTGCGCATACCGTTCTTTCGTTATATGGACACACACGTGATTTACCTGCTCACCTTTTAGTCTTTGAAAGCGTCGCTCAGGTAAACGTGAAAGGTATGCGACACACCAAGTGCATTGCAATGTAAACATTGGCTTTAGCTTTGCAACAAAGTGACACTACGAGCGAGCTGGTACACCCTCATCATGCGCAAAGCGCAGTGCGCACGGCAACGACGAAAGAAAAGAAAGTAAGCAAACAGAGCTGGTTCTTTAGATTCGACATTCAACCGCGGTATTGCTCGATTAGTTCAGAGATTGTGGCTGAGATTATGCAAGAGTAGGCTGAATCAACATTCCGTAATGCTATTCAGTGATGAGTAAAGGATGTAAAGAGAGATATGAAGAGTGGGGAAAGGTGCGAGCAAGGAGCATGGGCATGCGCCGAGTTCCCCACAAGGGAGCAGCGAAGATTCATCGCTGTCCCCCCCCCCCCTAAACTCCTTTTCTGGACGGACGAGTCCTAAAGACAACAGGCTTGCAGCTTACGCACACAATGAAAGTCTAAGTAAGTTATGACGTAATTCCTTGAAAGGCTTGCGAATGGTATTCTGCTTTTCGGGGTAAAGGCGGGAAGCAAGTATAACTATATAGAATGCGGCATCAGGAGTCTAAGGATATTATTATCGTCAGGAACATGTGTGGTAAAAACCGTGCTCATCAAGTGATGACGAAGCAGCTCAGAATAAGAAAAGACAAGGAGCTTACTTTGCGCACCCATGAGATGACTTGGGTGGGCAGACGCAGCCCTTGTGCAAATGCCTATCGCAATCAAAATGCATATGATGGTGCTCAAACTTGAATGACCGATGCCTCTTGGGGGTCTCGTATTCAGTCCACACCCACAAAATTTCATGGGACTCTCGAGAACTTCACTTTGCTGACAATTAAATATCCTGACAAAGATCAATTAGAAAAAAATCATACGATAGTTGGTTAATAGATTTTGACAAAAGTGCCGATGATTACTGTTGCAGTATTGCGTCATGTGCCTTACATTACAGTACCTTCTTACAAAGTGAGAAACCGCGAACAGTATCGCCACCATTTCCCTTATTCGGCTCGATATGACTTTAGAACTTGCTTGGTCAAATGCAGATAAATTTTGGGAGCGCTATATGTTTTCATGCGATGTCGAAATCCATTTCCTAGTAAACTCGATGATGCCGCTTTTGCCCGACTGAGTTTGAAATAAAATAAAATTATGCAAATAAGTGTTCGTCTAGACTCGAAGCTGCCAGCAAGGTGGCTTTTCTGTTATTCAATGGAGGCAGCAAAAAGCTTTAAGCAAGGATTGCCTTGAAGGTCCCACAGATTGGAATGAAGGCTGGAGCCATGGCGCAAGCTTCTAATGAAGCGCTAACTTGCAGACATCACTGACCGGCACTGCAGGTCTACAGCTAACGTCCGGGACGGGCTTCTCCTGTCTTCCTTCTCTGTCCCCGGCTAATACTTCCTCCTGTGTCATTCTTTCTTCAGAAGATAGCAAGCAGGAAAGCCGGTGACCCACAGCCTCATCTTAACTTATCGAGTGTATGTTCTATCCGCTAGACTGCCCGAAAACCAAACCAGTTTTGGGGCGCCCGATAGGTTGTCGGTTTATTTTTCCGCGTCGCTTCATACCGGACGTCCAGGTGGAGAGAAGGGCGCTCGGACACACGACGTCCTTGAAGTCCCGGCCAAGCATGACAGATGGCTGATGCCTTTCTCTCTCGCCACGCGAATTCGTGCTGGAGCCGAACGAGGCCCGGGATACCTGCTTTGCCTGCGATCCTATAACTGCGGATCGTGGCTATACGAGCTCGCTCCAGCCTCGCAGAAGCGTGCAGCATTACGACGGCGATGGGCCTGACACCTACCCGTGAAACGTGTGGTGAATTTTTGAATTTTTCTAATAACAGCTCAGAAAGGTGATGTTGAGGTGACTTGGCCTCACAGTGCCTTTCAATTGTCTTCGCTTGCTCAGCATTTCCTTGCACTACAGCAAAATCAAAGCAAGGAAATGTGATGAACTAAAGGTAGTGATAATCATATAATGATAAGAATGGAAAGCCTTATCAGCAACAGTCATTCTTTTATGCATATCGCGCCTTTGTTTCTGTATACAGGGTGTCCCACGTAAATTTAGCCAGAGTAAAAATATGCCGGAAATTACGACGCGACCAAATGTGTGGTTCTCACCGTTGCCTGGAGTTAGTCCGACCATTTTTTTTTGTTCTCAAATAATGTTTAATTAGATCTCTTTAATCAACTAACTTTTGAAGGAACGAAGATGAATAAAGAATTTCAATGTGAAAGTTGTAGATCGGTTTGCAAAATGTCCAAATAGATAGTTTTGAACTTTATATCTGTTACGTATTAGTGTTTTTCTGCTAATTACAAATGCCCGCAAAATACAAAAAAATACTACGTGACAAATCCGCTCACGCGTCAGTGGGCATGATGATTCTAGTGCTCCCTAATGTTCCGCGTACGAATGACACGCTTCTCTCGCACAGGTTCATGACAGCGATAAGCAGTCACCGCGGTTATCGTTTTTGTGGTTGATAGCAAAACGTGTTCATCGTAAAGCCACCACCATCATTGCGGCCTTACCGAGACAGCACAATGGGGCCAATGTTATGGTCGTTCGTACGCGGAACGTTAGAGAGCACTAGAATCATCGTACGCACTGGTGCACGAGCGGGTTTGTCACGTGGTATTTTTTTATATTTCACGGGCATTTGCAATTAGCAGAAAAACAGTAATACTTAACAGATATAAAGCTGAAATTTATCCATTTGGACATATTGCAAACTGATCTAAAACTTTATCATTAAAGCTCTTTATCCATTTTCGTTCCTTCAAAGGGTAATTACTTAAACAGATCTAATTAAAGAATATTTGAGAACACAAAAAATAATCTGACTAACTCCAGGCAATGGTGAGCAACGTGCATTTGGTTGCGTCGTAATTACGTGTTCTGGCATATTTTTAAACTCTGGCTAAAGTTACATGAGACACCCTGTATATTGTACATCGTTACACACTTTCGCGTACGTCTCTGGGATAGATCGGCAAAGTTACTGAGGAGTCGACTTCCTTAGACTCAGATCCAGTTCACGATGGCGACTGGAGCCGTGAGTTTGAGTCCCAGTGAGTCCAGTTGAGATGGTGAGTCGGAGTCTAAGAGAGTTCAGTTGCGGGAAAAGTTTTCGAAAGTCTGGGTCCGAGTAAGCCCTACCAAAAAATATATTTCATGAGTCATTCTGAATGAGCCACACTTTTTGCTGACGTATGGTCTCTACTCTTCTTTTGTCTTATCAAGTACCTCTTCTCCCTCTGGCCAACGGCCAGATGGTGGGAACTTCAAGGTCATAGAGTGATAACGCGTTATGAGTGCTTTCATTTTCTTTCCCACTCTTTTTTTTTTCACGCTGAGAAACAGTACCACCATTTCCCCGCCTTTTCTATCCCCCTCCCCCGTCTCTCTCTCTGATCTCACTCTTTTGAAGCATCACTGCGTGATTTCTGCACAGTGTAATGAGCTCTCAAACGCATGCGACAGGATATGCCGCGCGGTACACACTTGAACGCAAGTGTCGCCATCAGAAGCATCCCGTACTGTCCGGATGCGTCGATGTCAGGCCACTGAAGCCCCTCTGCGAATGCCGTTGCACACGCATCTTGTACACATTCGTTTCACGTGGTCACCGCTTCGTGCGTCGACAGCTTCACGAGCTCCGACCGTCCACGCTGCATAGATTTAATGGAGACACTTCTCCCCCGCCCCTTTCCATGGCGGATGGCGAACCACCCGTCGTGTCGTTCGGTACACGCTCGCCGTGTCCTGTGGCTTCTCTTTCCAATGCTCCTCAAAGACGTTGCTGACACTGCGAAGATGCTCCTTTCCTCGGGTCCTCCGCCAACTCGCGCTTCTTTTTTTTTTTGAGGCTCGTTAGGTGCTCGCTTCGTGGCGGGACCTCGTCCAGAGCTGTGCGAAGCCGTCCTTCTATACTTGCGGTCGTTCTGCCTCTTCACCGGTGTGCTAGACCGGAACCAGCGAACGCTTTCTTCGTCGTTATGCCGCCTCCGCGGACATGTAAAAAAAGAAGCTGCCTTGGAAGTACTTCTTTGTGTGGAGCTGCTTCTGCGCTACATTCACAACTGTGCCCACTGGGGAGGCCCATAGCGCATGAAATGTCGCCATGATGGTCGCGCATGTATGATGTTACAAATTCGGCATACGCTTCATTGAAACTGAACAACCTTTTATTGCTCTTGAGTTAAGCGCGCAAGACAGCGAAAAAACAATGAAGCAGCCGATTTATTTTTTAGGCAAAAGATTCCAATGCTTCATTAAACGCAAAAATTCAAATCGACGTCGACGTCTCATGTCGTCGGGGACAACGCGAGTGACGCAAAGAGTTTACATCTCGGAATGACTTCACCACATAACGCCATCAGTACGCAGATTGCTGAAATTTCTGTCTTCATTTGATGTCATTGTGACTTAAGTGTTATGTGACATGATGTAATGTTACATGACGTCATCACCTGATATCGTAACTTGGTCAAAGGTGGCTGATCACGGAGGCAGTGCTAAAGCAGGTGACGCGCCTCCGATCTCTAAGGCAACGTAAAACCACGGTAGGTGTGTAAAGCTTTCGGGATCAATACATTGACTGATAAAAAGATAGCTTTCGACTTCCAGTAATCCTATGTGAACGCGTGCACCCTTGTGCGATCTTTTGTTTTGTTTCTGCTGCACTTGAATGGCCGCTACTGCAACATCAGATGCATGCAATCTGCTGCATGAGGTGCAAGAGCAAAAACTCATACTAATAAGCTGAAACAACGCAGCGGCAATGGCGATGTCATTCTGATTCAGAAGCGCACGCAAGAGATGCCGAAGCCAAGCGCAACCGGGTAGCCGTAGATACAGGACTTCGAGGGGGAGAACATGAGGTTAGACTTTAATGGCTTGCTTCGGTCCCTGAGTTCAACAAGATCCGAGACAACGCACGACGCCGTTGCAAATTTGAAATTTCAAGCAGCTCCACCACAATGACGTCGCGAAGGCTGCCTTAGAGCAAAGTAAAGCAATAAAATAGCGATATTATGTCACCAGCTCCGTTGCTCGACCAGTTATCGCGGCGTTAAGTCGGTGAAGCTGTTTTAATATTTTTTTTTCCATCCGGCACTTATAGACGGCCGCTCCATTTCCATCCCTCTGATTGAGCTCCTTGAGATGACCTGCAGGGGTGGGCATTTTCAGCAGATGTCTCCGTTTCATCGTGTAAGTATCCATTTGAAGCCGGGTGCTTACGGTCCTCCGCCAGGTTCGCCCCTATCTCCAGGTACTGCGTGGGGGAGGGGGGGAGGGGTTCATACATGCTAGGCAGTCATAATGTCACTGGTGTAAGCAGGGGTACTGAAGTTCGTATCTTTCTTTAAGATGATATATCCTTGTGTTCGTATTTTTTGTCTTCATTTTTTTTTCAAGAAGCAAAGAAACAATAAATTTGGTCCAACCACCCTAATGGTTTGTCTAGTGTCTCGGTGTGCGATAAAGGCACGCACTTTTGTCCGAAGTCATTTGGGACTAAACGTTTCCGCCATCGAGTCGTGGAATGGTTTGTGCGACGGTGAGCGCGCTTCGTGGGCGAAATACGATGCGTTTAAGTACCTTTTTTTCGCGCCAGTGAGGGTTTCCGGAGTTCTTGGGAGCGCGCGTCACTACAAACGACTGACTTCGAGACCTTTGTGCGAACGTGAACAATGAGAAGCTCTCTGAGATGCTGTTCTACAACTTTCCTACGTGAAATGGAGTTGCCCTCCTATTTGTAGGCCACTTCTGCCTTGGATTACATTGTTTTTTTTCTGCTTCTGCTTTAATTTTTTTGTTTCCTGTAGTTTACTTATTTCATTCCCCACTCGCGCATTTGCCTCGTCTTCTATTTTCTATTACCGTTATAAGAAGAAGGTATGCGCGCTGCCCATCTCCGTGGGCTGTAAGCCCGCTAATCTGTATTCATCTGCATATCAATGTGCATATAGTAGCGATCATAATAATATAGCCGCGTTTTTTGAAGGCCCAAACAAAGTTGCACTTGACAACTATATAGGAACACCTGAAGTGAGAATGATATCACTCTATTTGCTTCGAAACAATACTAGTCCAGTGCTCATTAGATATACACTATCGTAGCTCACGATTGGAAAAGGTAAACAAATGTCAAAAGTTTTCACTCAAGTTCAGTGAAAGCAATCAAGAATGCCTCAAAGGGAGAAAGTGTTGTCGCAGTATAAGTTACATATCACATTTTTTAACGTTATCAGTGATTGCTATTGTCAATTTTTGTTAATTTACGGCAAATACGAGGCACAGGCAGAATCGCACTTGTTCAGAGCGCTGGACCGTGTTTCTGTGAACGCTGTTGTTCGCAGCTGGTATACCTCACGTTAGCTACAAGCTTCCGTTCATGCTTCAGTTATAGCGCAAGGACATCCCATGCACTGCATCTACGCTACAGGCACTATAGGTATCATTATGGCGTCGGCCTTTGCATATTTTTGTCCAAAACGGCAACTGGAAATGGCCGGTTGGGCACTTTATATATGACAGTGTCATTCCGGTGCCGCCGCCACAATGCCACGGACCGGTGCGCTGGTTGATTGATATGTGGGGTTTAACGTCCCAAAACCACCATATCACTATGAGAGACGCTGTAGTGGAGGGCTCCGGAAATTTCGACCACCTGGGCTTCTTTAACGTGACCCCCAATCTGAGCACACGGGCCTACATCATTTTCGCCTCCATCGAAAATGCAGCCGCCGCAGCCGGGATTCGATCCCGCGACGTGCGGGTCAGTACCCGAGTACCTTGGCCACTAGACCACCGAGGCGGGGCCCGGCGCGCTGTTATAAAGATTCCATGTACTGGTTTAAAGATGCAAACGCAGGGGTCACGGCACCGTCCTCGTATTTTGCCACACGTTTCCGCGTAGCTCCATATCATCCGACGCTATAGATATAGAGCAAATTTCAAAACATGTTCACCTACCTGCTTTTATTTGTTGGGGTAGTTATATAGATTATCTTAAGGCACCATATGTGACATAGTATATGATAGTATAGGATAGGATGGCATGGAATAAAATAAGATGGAAGAGGATATAATCGGATAACGTAGGATATAGTAGGATAAGATAAGGCATAGGATAAGATAGGGTGGAATAGGACTAAATGGGATAGGATAGGATAAGATAGGGTGACATGAAATGGAATAGACTAAGATAGGATAACATAGGATAACATAGGATGGGATATAATAAGATGTAGAACAGGATAAGATATGATACGATACGATGAGATAAGATGAGATAAGGTAGGCTTGTCTCAGAGGTGAGGGCAGTGACACACCAGGCCCATGTTCCTTCCCCCGGAATTTTCGTTATTTCTATGAGAGGCCGAGCATAAAATGACACCCGACCACACCTACCTGCCCGGCCCCTACTTCAGATCAAGGTGGTGCCCTCCCACCTCCCCCCGAAAAAAAAGTTGTGGCTACACCCTGACTTCGTCGCCGGACATTTTGAAGCGTACACGGTCATATCAATATGATGACATGGCTCACTGGCTGCCCCTATTTCTTGAGAAGACCTACGATGTTCATGGAACGTCTTTATGGCGCTCAACGGGGAGCATCAATGACAAATGGCGATTCGCTGCGGTTTGAGTCACTGACGCACTGCGTCACTGCAAAACCGTTTAGGTTTCCCCGCCATTGCGTCTTTTATGTCTGGATAAGGCATGCAGGTGACGGCTACCCCGGTTTTCTACTTTTCTAGTACGTAACGACTTTTGGGTTCAATTGTAACCATGGAGTCGACCTGAGTATAAATGTGTTCTAGACGCAACGTAACCCCACATTACCGATTTAATGCATGAAAGCAAATGCACGCACACCTTGTGGGCAACGTTCTTAGCAATTCACCGTTGTGGCAGGACGCATAGTCACTGCAGCCACGTTCGATGATCACCCTGCGAGCGTTTTTGCCCGGTGTTTAGCCGGAACTTGCCCAGCGCATGCACCGTAGTGCGGCCCTCCCATCAGTGAACGATTTCGTGCGCCCGGATATGCACCGTAGTGGTCGATGAAGTTAGGGCTTCCGATTCAAGGTTTACTTAGCTTTATGTTTATCCTATTTTGCTTTATAAAATTAGTCATCCTTCGTCTGTTTTAAATCCAGGCGGACAGCACGCTTTGTGTGTTTTGCATGCTCGAAAACGCGTTTTGTGAAGATAGTACTGCTGAGAGAACAACGGTATACCTGTCCTTTAAGTTTGGCGGATTCGCCTGTCATGTTGTGTAGGCGACAAAATTATAACGTTGATTTAAGGAAAGTCTTTCTTTTTCTTACTTTCTTTCTTTTTCTCTTTCGTTCTTCCCTTTTTCCTTTCTTTCTTTCTTCTTTCTCTTTTTCCTTTCTCTTTTTTCTTTTTTATTTCTTTAATTCATTCGGACATGCTAGTTCGTGGACGAAAAAAACGAATTTCTTATACGAGTTATA
Organism: Rhipicephalus annulatus; assembly: GCA_013436015.1. NCBI lineage: Eukaryota > Metazoa > Arthropoda > Arachnida > Ixodida > Ixodidae > Rhipicephalus > Rhipicephalus annulatus. The sequence continues at coordinate 54,630 of WOVY01004468.1, forward strand.
GCGTTCGTGCGTGCAGGAATGGAAACGTTGACAGTGTTTCGGGTCTTGGGTTCAGTTATGACTTCTGAATATTGAAGTTCGCGACGCAAACAAATTGGAACATCTGACAGTGCTGCACGCAATGTCCCTGGGGCTGCCAAAGAATTATACCCCACTGACTTAAGACACCTGAAAACATGCGCCGATTGAAGTACACATTGTAGAGCCGTTAAGAGCTGCAGCTCTTTACGCGGTATCCGTTAGCACTTCATGCATTAAGACAATACTTAATGAGCTAATAAACCTACAGTTTATTGCGCACTCGGAATAGTCGTGTGAGCAGTTAGTACACAAAGGGCACAAAATAAAGAATGAACAGATGGCGCCAGCAGATTGAAAGCATTGGATGGTTACACCTATATACTTGTCTGACAACTATATCAGCTCGTCAATTAACCGGTTTGATTAAAGTACGCCGCTTTTCTTTATTAAACACGCGGGGGCGCTTCGATAACGCCTGCGACAGTTCCTTTAGTGGCGGCTTTTCTTTTAGAACACAACCACTCGAGGCCGTTTGTGATTGGTTTTATGAAGTCATCTACAATGGCTACTTCATTATACGACATCTCAATCACACAATAAAGGCAGACCTATAATACCAGAGGCCAATCGCAGAATGGCACTATGTGATTAATGAGTCACTGTTGCAGCGCGGGGCGTGGAATGGCTTTGTACTGAAGGCTACTCTTGCTAAATGTAAGTTAGAAGAAAAAAAATAGCACGAGCTTTTGCGCAGTGCTTCTGTATGAATGCTTGAATATAATGAATGAAGCAGCTCGTTCTCGTTAGAGGCTGTAGAGTTAAAGGCTTGATTACTTTATTAAACGTTTGTAGACATTGTTCCAATTACTTGAAATTTTATCACCCTCTATTGAAAGTGAGCTCAATGTATTCAACAGAATATGCGCAGCCTTTTCTGTTTTGTTTTCCTGTTTGCGTACCGTGTCATTTCGTTAATGTACGGCCATTTGTCTCGTGTAGTTAGCTCAAAGCTAACTCCGCACAGCCGCCGCGCATGTAGGAATAAAACTCTACCCAAGGTGTCCATATCGCTGTGAAATCGGCGCACCGCCAACTTTGCAGCCCATGGAGTTAACCGCGCACTGTCTATCACGTGTCAAATTATCCAGAGGCCATACAGGGAGTCAGTGCAAAGCAGGAACATTACACGCATGTACAGTAGATAGTGCTATAATAATATAGTATAGAAGCAAACAGGTAAACGTGCGTGCGCTAGTATAACACACGGTGTGTTGTACTCTCAAGACGCACTGACCTCAGGGCATTTTCTATCGACGCGGCTCCTATAGCTACCATTTCTCACGCCACAGGCTCGGAGGTTTGGCGAGCAGCAGCCGATATACGCCGGACCTACGAAGCCTTTGGATCCCGAAGGCAAGTCGTGAGGTGCGATAAGAACGGCCTCAACAATGGTTGCACCGTTTGTTACGGCTCGCTAAGCGAGGGCACCGTGACTGACAGTGTATGCGTAAGCCTCAGCGGGGTATGGCTATACAGCCCGCTGTTGCGGGAAACGTGACAACTTTTGCTCCCGAACGCGCACGAGTTATGCATCGATTTCGCGAGCTCCCGTGGCGTGAAAAAACACCAGCGGCAGCATATACTGTAGAGCGCCACTCTGAATCTCTGTGGTGAAACACTCTCCCGCGGTGTTTGCAAAGGGAGCCGAGTTGGCATGACGTTCAACCAGGACGACTTGAGGTTTCTCGATAACGCTGGCCGCGAGCGTGAGCGTGTGTGTTTTTCTACTGAGAGTGCGCGATCGGTGGGCTATCCGATCTCATGCTTTCGGGTTAGCGGAGTATAGCCCCGGAGGTAGTAACTAGCGTTGCAAATATACGCATGATCTTAGCGGCTTTGGCTGTCTAGATCGCCGTACCTATAGGCGCCATCGGCAAGGTGCACGTGCTTTGTCGAAAGTATGGGGTTTGCGCCTCAAGCACACCGCATGTGTCTATATCAGGATGCAGATTTGAACACGCAGCCTGTGTGTGGGTGCAAATTTGCGTTGTCTATGAGAAGAAAGAAAGGAAGGAAGAAAGAAAGAAAGAAAGAAAGAAGGAAAGATATAATGAAAGAAAGAAAGGAAGAAAGAAAGAAAGAAAGAAAGAAAGAAAGAAAGAAAGAAAGAAAGAAAGAAAGAAAGAAAGAAAGCGTGGTCATAATAAAGAATATTAACGCTACAATGGTCACTATACCGGTTCTAATTGTAACCGTAACAATGTTCATTTTACGTATGCATATTTTACGCTGTGAGCGAATGAAATGTTCTCGAACATTTTTGTGATTGTTTGTTCTTGAACATTTGCCAGAAACTGATGCTTTGTCAATGTTTTCCTTCAAGTCCTCAGCGTCAATTCCCACATGTTTCATAGGCGCCATTTCGAGTATTCAGTTGTGTAGCTCGGTCTAAATCACACGACTGATCTAAACATTTCACCTCACGTTCACCGAACCTTCCCGACTCATAACCTAAATGCGGGAACTGTCAACGTTTCTCGACATGTACCACATAACTAAGAGACCTTCTAAGCTGTCGTCGTGAAAAAAAAAATGTTCCATTTTCAATTTGAGTAGCACGCGTGTTTCCAGATGTAGCGCACTTGCTGTTGTTTATCCACCTTGGCCTCGCCTCATAGTAGCGATGTCATTATGTGATTAGTGGAATAATGCGTCGCACCACTAGTTCATCTCAGTTAACTACCACCGAGATTCAGAACCATTATTAATGAGTCAGGAGCTAGACAGGCCTTCCCTGCCAGTCTTCATTATCACTGTCGCTTGTTCAGAACAAATGTTCGACGACATAGAGCACAATGTGTGTTCAGAAAAAGTTTTTTATTGCCCTGCCGCGGTGGTCTGGTGGCTAAGGTACTCAGCTGTTGACCCGCAGGTCGGCTGCTGCATTTTCGACGGAGGCGAAAATGCTGTAGGCCAGTGTGCTCAGATTTGGGTGCACGTTAAAGAACCCCAGGCGACGAAAATTTCCGGAGCCCTCCTCTACGGCTTCTCTCATAAGCATGTGGTGATTTTCGGACGTCCAACTCCACTTATCTATCATTAGAAAAAACGTTGTTAACGATTTAGAGCACGAGGCACTCTACTATGGAAGAGCAAAAAGCCGTATCGTGGGCCTCACACTTGATCGTTTATCTGAGGTGAATAACCAACGATCAGTGACGCGTGTTTAGAAAAAAATGGCAGCATATCCACGGAGTGAATGATGGAGAGTGGGGCGAAGCATCCGTTCGTCCATTCGTTCTTGCTTCCGTCCGTCCATACGTGCGTCTGTGTGGCCATCCGTGCGTCCATGCATCCGCTCCTGTTTCCGTTCATGCGTTCATCCGTCCGTGCAGCCATACGTGCGTCCGTCTATGCATCTGTCTGTGTGTCCGTTCGTCTATCTATTCGGCACTCCAAGTACCACCATCTCGCATCTTTTCATCATATATTCCGCATATGTACCGCCATCCAGCGGACATTCTAATGACTGAACGAGAGGAGACACACGCACACATTCTTACGACTTGCGCTTCGTGTCTACTTCCCACCATTAACCACCTCGAGTTCATGGTGTATACAAGTTCACTGTGTTCATGGCACTACGACCCAACGCTCGCTAAACCTTTCTAAAACCAATGAGGTTACACTAAGCGCGTATGACGTCGCAACCCTTTCTTGTCAGATAGCGCTCAATGTACATGCCAATGGCTGCTAATGGGGAATGAGAGACAGGAGAATTCGGCTTTTAGTTAACGTGCACGCGGCGATTTTTAGAGCGAAAAAGGGAAGTTTGTTGTACACTTAACTTGTGCGTACACAAACGAAACATCGAAAACAAGTAAAGGAGCTTCTTGAAGCGGCACCCGTAGGTCCCTCGTAGTCGTAGTCATAATGTGGGACAAGTGTTACATTTTGACGTACAAGGTGGTGCCGGTGGGAGATTTCTCCTGTGCTTTGTTGAACAATAAAAAGTTCGCGGCGTGTGCGTTAATTAAAAGCCGAAAGCTCCTGTCTCTCATTCCCCATTAGCAGCCATTGGCATGTACATGGAGCACCATTTGACAAGAAAGGGATGAAAAAATGTGAGATGGTGGTACTTGGAGTGTTGAATAGATGGACGAATGGACACACAGACAGATGCATGGATGGACGCATGAACAGACGCAGGGGCGGATGCATGGACGAACGCAGGGACGGACTCACGAACAGACACACGGACGGACGGGCAGATGAACGCATAAACGGACGGAAACAAGAACGAATGGATGGACGAATGATTCGCCCCCACTCTCCATCGTTCACTCCGTGGGTAAGCTGCCATTTTTTTTAATTGTTCAACAACGCACAGAAGAAATCTCCCACCGGCTCCACCTTTGAGGTCAAAATCTAATACTGGTTACACACTACGGCTACTACTACAAGGGACGAACGGGTGCCGCTTTCAGGAGCTTCGCCCCTAAAAATATTTAACGATTCAGAGGGTCCTACTATGGGAGAGCATAGAGCCGTCCCGGTAAACGAACGTGATCATTGCGGCATCATCATGGGCTAAGTAACCAACGATCAGTGTGTTTAGAAAAAGTAATTAACGATTTAGAATACTCTCTACGATAGGAGAGCAGAAAGCCGTACCTACCTAAAGTGACTTGCGAATCAAGCCAGGCATTGTGGTATGGCTATATTTATTGCAGAACACGATGCAAGGAGCTGCCACAACAACAAACGCAGTGCAGCCTTAAGTAAAAATCGACTTCCAGCTTGTTCACCTGTTCATGCATAGCTCGCTGTGTACAGGCAGCTTCATTCAAATGGCAGCCGAATAGGTTGGCGTCTCTGGCTGCACCAAACAATTATACTCCCCCGCTTTCCTCAACCTTCGAGCGGGCTGGCGTGCGCCAAGCCGATTCGACTCGACTCGGTGACGCGAGCGCGGTTCCAGAAAGGGGGAACCACGATCACGATTTTTCGTGAGCGCCCCTGGAGTGGACGGCTTCAGGGCGTGCCCACCCGCTAGGCTTTTTTCCTTAGAACTTACTCCTACCCACTTCATCTCCTTTCCTTTTGCTTGCTCTTGCCTTCAGTGGTGCAGGAGCCCAAAGCGTATACCGATGCTCACATGCGTGGCGTCGCTGCAGGCGTTCACGCACGTACCTCGTGTTATCGATTCCCCCACTGCCTCTGTGTATTCTCTTCGGCGAACAGGAATGGTCGTGGCTTCAAGCGTCATAGACGCTCCTGAATGCCTAGTGCAGCGCCCGCAGCTCAGTTGTGCAAAGGGAAGCGACAGCTGCGGCTGCAGCTAATGCAACACACGGAGCTAATGTCTCGAGTATTTGTAACTCTGAAACTTTTTAAGCAAGATGCAACTGCATACAAACGTTTACAGAGCGTGGGATCTTCTGCAGATGCCAATTTCTGATGCACTAGTGCACGGCGCATGTCACCTATATCTGGTAGCTGTGTAGGTCGCACGCACTTCTACAGCCTGGAACATCTATTTGTAGGCAATGTTCTCAGACCCAAAACAGGGTATAGCTTTCTCGGAAATTTCGTGCTTCGGAAACGTTGGGGGGGGGGGGGGTAAACGTACACGGAATGGCTGCGAAGGGTGTACTTGATTCATGAAACGGGGCATAACTTACTGCAGAGCTGCGCAACAATAAAGGCTTGTTTTAATGAAGTGACCCCCGCCCCTCCCTTGGGCTCTCACGCAAGTATACGAATAAACGTGAATTGCATTCGTTAACACTGTGAAAAGTTACTGTGGCCGCGCTATCTGCCACCAGATGCATATATATATATATATATATATATATATATATATATATATATATATATATATATATTATGTACCCGAGTGCACACTTCGTGTCTTCGCCAGCACTTAGTGCATTATCATCGGAGTTTCATGATGAAATGGCAACAAGATGGCAGTATCTAATGTTGAAAACTCGCAGTTTCCCCGCGTTCGCTTATTATGCCTAGACATCGCAGTGCGTTTTGGCTTTGATAAGTATCATTACGTAAAATTTCGCATGTTTTCAGTTTTTCTTCTGTCGCAGGACAAAAACCCTGCTGATCTGGTTTTTTTTACCTTATATGTGTTTTTCCACTTGAACGTGCACAGATAAAAAAAACACATTCTTGTAATGCAGTGGTTTCTCCCGAATATAAATATACCAGTTATGTGAATTTAACACAATGCGCCATCACGTGCAACAGCTTTTTTTTTTTGAGGTTTTATCGCGTGTTCTCCCTATATACAGGGGTCTTCCCTTCGTCTCGCGTGCACTTTCTTCTACGCGGAGAATGTGGAACGTGCGTACCTTGCACGCATGAGTGCCGGTCTTGACGACGTGAGTCAGGCCTGATCCGCTGCGTTTTAGAACGCACTACTCGATCGGCCGTTCAATTATACCATTCATCGGTTTTAATTGCGGCATCACAAACGTCGGGAAACGTGAGAAACCCGAGAAACGAGAGCGCTTCCTCAATAACGGCGGTCAGGTGAGTACCACCGTAACTCGATTTTCCTCCTAATGCCTGTGTGTCCCCGTAATGCGTGAGATCAGTGGCGCCGAATTAGACGGGGTCGCTGAAAGTGGCGGGTATAAAGAAGTTCTCTCGCCATGCTGCTCCGCTGCTGCACACCCCGCGGAGACTGTCCCAGTTCTTCGGCCTTTCGGTGGCTTCCTCAGACGTCTCAGTAGAGCGAAAAGCCGCCGTAATGATGCTGATTGTATTTCCCACACTTTTGGCGAAAATCAAGGGGGCTGAGTGAACCTTCTTCGTTATTAGTCTAATGAGAGAACTCCCTTCCCAACACGTGAAACTGCAGCCGTTGGTCGAAGAATATTCCTCCCTGTGAGATATAGTTGTGTGCCAGGAAAGGGTGAATCGCAAAAAAGAAACAGTGACCACAATGAAAAAGAAGCCTTAAAACAACAACAAAAAAGGCAATTCGGCTCCCACACGGGAGCCTCGTTCTCAATGAATTTCAAATCTATGACGAGCTAAGTACGTTTCAGTAGGTGCCGCTAGCGTCCTGCATACACGCGAAAAAAGTTTCCATCATTGCAGTTGAGGGTTTGCTCTGTATAAACTGTGTTAGCAATCATTCGATACAAAGACGCAAGAACAAAGTTTTCTTGTCAGTGATGCTGGCGTCGTCCTAATTGATTGCATGGTCAGTCGTTCCTGCATGTTCTGCCAATGCGTTAGATGTAGCGTTCTTTTTCTTGACGTCGTAGAGGTACTGTTTCACTCTCTTCTCGAAATTTCCTGCCTCGCCCACGTAAATGTGATCGCGTCCGGTGCAAGAAAGCCTGCGTACCATTCGCGGATACTTTTATTTCGGCAATTTTTCTTTTACTTTCGCTAGTTATTGCTACAGCTTGTGTGCGGGGACGTGGGCGATGTGTGAATTGTAGCTGCTGAATATGACTCACAGGAAAGAATGAAAAACAACACAGAGATAGAGCGAGAGGAAAGGCAGGTATGCCAACTAGCTTACAATAATTGGTGTGTGTGGTGAGACTGTGCACAAGCTGGTATAGACCCATTATGTGTTTGTAAAGACAGGTAGGCCAACGTCGACATTATGGGTAAAAATATAGCGACATCCGCACGTGCGAGGGCTAAGATGTGCGCCAATAAAACGACGTTGTGAGACGCCATAAGCGTTGTGAAAGCCATGAGCGCTGTGGGCTGCGATGTGCGCTAACAAACAAAACTAAGTTGTGAGACGTGACTCACATCCAACTGCGACGCAGCTCGTCGGCATACCATTTTTTTAAGTGTGAATACACTTTATAAGCGACCCCAAACCATCCACCGCCGTCGGCGGCGTCCGCAGTCTTCTATCTTTAAAAGAAAGAGGACTTGGCGGGCCGCAGCGCGACGCTCTACCGAATAAGCCACGGACGCGACGCTGATATCGGTGTCAGTAACGCGCCTTATACCCCCTCCCCCTTCGCTCGATCCGCCGCTCTCCTCGCTCGCTGCATCTGCGCGCGCACCCCTCTCTCTCGCGCACCCGCCTTCTCTCTCAGTCTCCCGTCGAGAGCGGGTCGTGCAATGGATGTCCCGGAGGCAACGCTACCATCTGGATATAAGGCGCGTTACTGACACCGATATCAGCGTCGCCAACGGATTTTAACTTTACTCCCTCTCATAGCATCAACCCGTGCATTCGCACTTAACCATGTTCACCCTCGGGGAAATGCTTGGGAGTTTTTTTCTCGTTGCTTGACTGAGAACACCACATGCACCATTGAAAACCCAGGAGAAACTGTGGTAGGCAGAGCGTCTTTTGCCTACCAAGACAGCGCCACAGCATTCTCGTGACGTAAGTCCGGTGGAATTTGTCTATACAAAAGCTTGCGGTAAACACAAGCATCGCACCAGTGTTAATACACATCACCATTCAAAGAAGCACTTTTTCGAATATGCGTCCGAGGCGCGACGATAGCAGCAGGAAAAAGAAAGTGAAGGATGGGGAGACAGCAGTCGGCTGAGGCGTCACCGAGGCGGCGCAATCACAAGGTGTAGGGTACGTATGTCGCCTCCGCATAGACGGTTTCAAGATTGCAAGCGTTGTGCTTCCCAAAAAAACTTCCGGTCACTTCATTTACCAGCTCGTAGTGCCGAAACTGAAAGGACGTTTTCACGTTTCCTCAAGGGTAATGAAAGTCTCTTATTAGTTTTTCAGATAAAAATAACGTGCGTAATGTTCAAGGAGATCTTTTGCTGTTATTTATGTAGCTCAAAAGAACATTTATTAAAATATATTTTGCCAAATGAAGGGAGGAAGTGTACAAAATCAGCGGCCTATTTTCTAATGCTCTTCTTGCCCACCGTTGCTACTCAGGCACATCGGTAGACGAAAACGAATGTGACCAAAAGTTTGAGTTGGTAAACGGTGAAAAGGTATATAGTTCCACAAGACGTATACTATGGCAAATATATATATATATATATATATATATATATATATATATATATATATATATATATATATATATATATATATATATATATATATATATATATATATATATATATATATAGAGAGAGAGAGAGAGAGAGAGAGAGAGAGACGTGAACGCAAAGAATAGAGAAAAAACTTTGAGCAACGCAGTCCGTATAAGAACAGCATTATAGCAGGTGCGTTGCTTGTAGCCAGCCAAGTTTTTTAGATTACTGCTTCATTTTTAATGCAACGGTTTGACTTCGAAGTTTGAAAGAAGACACGCCGACGAAAATGTGCTCTATTGAGAGAGAAACGCGTAATTCTATTCCCATTTCATTCCTCCAAGCTTTGTCGCCTCTCCATTCTCATTCCATTCCGGGGTCGCGAAAATGTGGAATAATTCCAGATTCATTCCAATTTCGGAGTCGCAACACCGCAACACTGATGACAGGCATGCTGCAATACTGGAGGCAGAGCGCATATTTATTCTTTGATTGTAAGCGACTATAAGTTTTACATATTTACATATAGGTTGTGAACAAAATCGAAAACCCAACGTGTTCAGAACACATGTTGAACGATTCAGAGTACAATATACTCTACTAAGGGAGAGCAATAAGCTGCCCCACTTGGAAGTATACCTGTTTTATGAAACACCTTCGAGCAGACGACGTGTGTTTAGAACAAATGTTCAACGATATCGAGTACGATGTACACTACTATGGGAGAGCAATAAGCTGTCCCAGTTTCAATATACACAACAGCAACAACGTGTTTAGAACAAGTGTTTAACGGTTTCGAGTACTTCGTACTCAACTATGAGAGAGCGGTGTATACCGTCCCGACATGTGTAATGCTTGGCGTGCAGCATTTGTTCCCGGGAACATGTTTAGGGGATGATTATATGTGGGGTTTAACGTCTCGAAACCACCATATGATTATGAGAGACGCCGTAGTGGAGGGCTCCGAAAATTTTGACCACCTGGGGTTCTTACGTGCGCCCAAATCAGAGCACACGGGCCTACAGCATTTCCGCCTCCATCGGAAATGCAGCCGTCACAGCCGGGATTCGAGCCCGCGACCGGCGAGTCAGCAGCCGAGTACCTTAGCCACTAGACCACCACGGCGGGGCCATGTTTAGATGTATGTATGTATGTATGTATGTATGTATGTATGTATGTATGTATGTATGTATGTATGTATGTATGTATGTATGTATGTATGTATGTATGTATGTATGTATGTATGTATGTATGTATGTATGTATGTATGTATGTATGTATGTATGTATGTATGTATGTATGTGTAGGTATGTATGTATGTATATGTAGGTATGTTTCCGAAAGAAACAAACATACACAGAAGACACTCATATGTTACAATATCGTACTCAGTGCATCGTGTAGAAAAAGTGGTTAACGATTTAAAGTAATTTGTACTCCACTATGGGAGAGCTGAAAGCCGTCCCGTGGGCCTCACGCTTGATGAGGCCGTTTAGAGAAATTTATTCTCACGAACAGTGAACATCAATTACAATCCAACAGTTTATTGTGACGGAACACAACATCCACAGACACACTGAAAATTGTTACAAAAAGATATGTTTACATATGTACACGGAATACAACATATACAGATGCACAAGCATTGTTACAAAAAGATATAGTTACATATGTACAATACATGGTAAACGAAGAACACACTAATGAAATGTAAAGATCTCTATGTTATATATTTACATAGTACTTACAAGGTATTTGTGTGAGTACTAAACAAAGATTAACCTACCAAAACCAGGCAGGCCTGAAAACAAGCTTTACGTGTCTCTCGCAGACGAACACAGAAGGTCAAGACCAGTGAGTTCGTAATTGTTTAGTCTATATAGTGAGCAGACGATGTGATTCGATGCTGGAAGTGAATGATTTAGTTCTACCTAGTTGTCATGGTAGGCTTCGCGTTAACTGTAATCTGCGGCAAAACGGTACAGTTTTCACAAGTAGATATTTTGTCGAAGCTCTACTTTTTTTTTTTCATCGGGTCGAAGTTTTTACTCTAACCTAAAGAAATAGAAATATCAAAACTTTCTGTGTATTTATTTTCGTGCAAAAACTTCCCTAACGCCACTGCTGTATAAAGACCCACTTCTTTTAGGAGAATGTGTTGTTGGACCTTTTCACACACTTTCTGTTATAAACAAGTACGAAGCGGGATGATGTCCAAAAAGTGTCAGACTGGAAAGGCGCGCGAGAGTTACCCTCATGCGCCTTTGTAGTTTGGCATGAATTCAGACCAATTCAATCACCGAATTACCCGCATACTGCTAGTAATGAATATCGTCAGCTAACAGCGACTAATGTTCGCTATTCTCTGTTAAAGCAATAAAGTGGTATTCATTAAATCTGCACCAAAGCATTGGCTTTTCTGCCAATCTTTCTTTTTCTTCGTACGACATCGATTATTACGATGAGGATCACGATCTCCGTGGTACGACAGCGCATCGCAACGATTGTGGCAAATGTTGAAAGCCATTAAGACAAGTACGCAAGGTGAATTCACAGACATGATTGTATTTAAATTCGGCACCTTTTCCAGAAACCCTGGCGCTTCGTTTACCACCTCGGCTTCACGGTTTCGCAAAGACAAAGCTCGCACACCTCGACCCGCGCTTGAGAGGTCACATGACCTTCACAGCAGAGCGGTTGTGGCCGTGGTTCGCTGTGTCAGCCCACTATAGCGACACGTCACTCCAGGAGCTTCTAGGCTATTGGTGCGCAAGCTGTGCGCCGTGTGACGTCACTTCTCCTCGTGCTTTCGCAGAACTGCTAACTTTGGGTCACGTGAAACTGATCAATCTCGGCCAGAGTAGCATACCCAACAAAGCAATATCAAAAGAAAGATAGCATTGTTTTTCTGCTAAATATTCTTGGCTAGGCGGTTCCAGGAGGTTTAAAATAATGCTGGAGTGGAAATTCTTACCCATGAGTGAAGCCGTGCCAACCGTAAGATGGTGGTTGTGGCAGCCATCTTTCTAGGGGCATAATGAGCTGTTCGCGTTTGGCGATTGAGTAGGAGCGTTTTCAGCGCACTCCCAAGGAGCTTAACGTGGCAACCATTTCGGGTAAGATTAAGCAAAAAGTGTGTCCTTGCGTTACTGGTTTTCTTTAGTAAACCTCGAAATCAAGGCAAATTTTATTGGAGATTAGGTCGCAAATACTCGTCTCTGCGGGTTATTTCTTCGGAAACAGCTATATCTTAATTTAAAATTACCGTAGCCTTTAGACTGACAAATCAAAGCCACTTGATGTCTAAGTGGGCACACCCAGAAAATAGCATGTTTCTGAGATCTTTAGAGGGCAAAACCTCGCTTCACTACTTATGCAAAGCACTACAGGAACTTCCACTCCAGCAATTTTTTTAAACCTCCTTGGGCGGTACTCGAGCCCACGTCCCCATGATCTGAAGGCAAGCGCCGTTACTTTTCGGATATCGAGTCACGTCAGCAGATCGCAAATCACAGCCTTGTAAGGTACACAAGGCGAGATTCTCGGAAAGGAAAGTGGGGACGAGAAAAACAGGTGTTAGGGTAAGGAGGAAGGAAGTTGCTACAAAATTGCTTCTTTTAAATATTTTTTTTATTTGTAACGCCATGGCTGTCGAATAATACGTGCTGTTCAAATAAACATGTCAAAGCAACTCGACAGCACCTGCAGTGAAACGCAGTAGACAAACAGCGGAATGAATGACGCAGAGCTTCCGTGTTTGCTCTGTTCGTGTCCGCCAGGGAGCCTATTCACTCGTGGCGTCCAACGGCTGCCACCGTGGAAGCTTCTATACCCACCGCTAGAGATCCCAGCCCGCCATATATTTTCCGCACGACCGCGACGGCAAGCGACGCGTTCGCCGAGACAGCCCAGAGGCCAGGCGACGTGGTCGTCTGTAATGCACGCAGGTGTTGTCGGTCGTCTCTGCCCGCAGTTTTTGTTGTGTTGTATGTGATCTCGTTTGCTGAATACGTCTCGTGAGAGCGTGCAAGAGAGGATGACGTGTTTGTTATTTTTATTGCATTTATTTCTTTGCTCTCTTCTCTACGTTAAGAGCCATTATGGTCTCACCCGTTGAAGCGTTGCCACCGTGTGCGATGGCCCAGAAGGAGACTGGTGGGAAAAAGCGAGACCTATAACGACGAGGCTTCAGGGACCGACCGCTTGTCATTATAGCTGCATTAGTATTGCAATATTTCTTTATTTATATCCCTCCAAAACAGGTTAGCAAACCTTACGCCTATCTTGTTAACCTACCGGTGCTCCCAAATGTCCTTCTTCAATTGCTCAATGGCAAAGGCTTAATTCACAAATGCTCAACGGCAAGACTGGCACCGTGCTCCGAACCTTGTTGGTACCTATGACAATGCTCAAGTTTAATTAGTCGGTAACATGGATAAACAGAACGAGCACGAGAAAGTGCCTCAGACCGGCTGGCTGACGTTTCGATAGGAGGATCTATCTTTTCTACCTCCCGTGGAAACGTCGACAAGCCTGCCTTGGGCACTTTCTTCTATTCTTTCAACGTATTCCACTCCGTGTTTCCATCAGCCGGCTCTCATCTTGATTTGAGAGTTCAACCGATAACGTGAAATTTGTGACGATTTTTCGTTTGATTGAATTGTAAGGAGTGCTCATATTAAGACAAGCGTACTAGTAAGGCGTCCAGTAGCGTCCAGTAGCCAGTGTGTGTGAGAATAGACCGGGCAAAGCTGATTCAAACATTTACACTTTCTTCATCCTTAGCAGACCAGGAAGAGCGCATCACGTACGACCAATCTCCACGCCTCCCTCTTTTGCACACAACGAATCTCCATGGCGTATATTCGTTCTAGACACACTTTCTCTCCTCTCATTGCTTTGGGGTCTTCTCGCCTCGCTGCTAGTGAGTTATGCCTGTTCTTGTTATAGCGCATTGTTTTCCCTATCGTGGATCATCGTCGGAGCAGAAGCGTCTCGCACGATCGCCGTTGTTCCGTGCAAGTCGACACGCCTATCCTACGAAGGCGTCCTCGCGCCACGCTGGCCGGAGAAAATAAGGTTGTTTCTGACGGCTAGCAGCGTATATATAGTCAGGGACTTCCGTGTTTCCATCGCACTTAGTCGCCAGAAGCATGGCACAACACAAACATAAAAGCGGATGAGCGTTTACTAATCGTGGATTTTTCCGGTATGCTGTTTTTCCTATATATTGCTTTAAAATCACCATATTACACACATCTTCGACGCATGACTGTCTAATAGGGTGCGTCGTATTTGATTACATACCCCTCAATATTATTCGCAGGTGAACAATATTTATAAGTTATAGTAAATGCCATTGTTGTACTGCTTGTAGCTTAATATATTTCTTTACCTTTGTTCTGGAGGGGGGAAGGGGTGATAGGACCACGTTGTGCAGAAGCCGCGCCCCTTAAATTGGAAGCTGTGTCCTGCACCGTAGCTAGGTCTGGTTTCAAATTAACCCGTTGTGTGAGTGCGGCACATTTTATGGATACTTTAGACACACTCATCCAGTCCTGTGAATAAAAATACCCCCAGCACTACAGCGAAAGCTGTTATGAGATCCCAACTCGGGTCACGCGCAGTCGTCCGCTGCCGGCGCCACCGTCTGTAAACACATCGCACAAATTAGAAAACAAAATCTAGCACCAATGACACAGCTGGGCTCGAACCCGGGTCTGCTACGTGCCAGCCCAGTATTCTACTCCTGGGCCACGCTGGTGCTTGGGACTTTTCGCAAGCTTGACGTCGGGAAAGGAATCGCGTTAATACGACTTATAAAGCGAAAGAACAACCAGTCGTCGCTTAATGCGAACAGCGTAACAAGTGGGTCGTCCTATGCTCCAACCCATTACAAAAGCTTGTCCTTGTTCAGCTGTTAACTGTAACGCATACCCACTACAGGCATGATTCCTCATCGTCGACAGCCAGTGCATGAACAATTGGCACAAAATTTTTCGCAATACCTTAGCAGATACCATGCTTCTCAGAAGAATGACGAAAACTAGCACAGCGAATGCCGGTCTGCTACCCTAAAGCTTTTATTATTAATGCCGTAGTTGGTATTAAGCAAGTGTGCATGCAGCAGTTACGCAATGAGTGTTTAGAAAAGGCTCTAAAAGACCGCTCTTCTAGCTTTCACTGTGACTGTGCTGCGACTTCCGCGCAGGCCTGGCGTTTTTCCATGGCAACCTTCTATTAGCTTTTTTTCCCCCTAATTGAATAGCCGTTTCAGTGCGCTCCCAAAGTTAATATTGGAGGCGCTAACGAGCAAAGGAAGACCCGCGCCAGGTCAGCCATTCTCACCGGAGAAGAACTTGTGTATTTGCCCCTGCTAGAGTCTCGTTCATATCTGTCAAGTCTAGAAGAAAGCCTCATTAGGTTGCTTTGTTTACACGGCAGGCTAGCTAGCGTGGATTTCCGGGACTGGCACTGATTTGTTTCAGTGGTGCGGTGGGCAGCGCTGCTGCATGAAGCCACGTGCGTGCTTTGACAGCTTACAAACACAAGATACCGCAGCTTATTCTCGAAGCAGAAAGATAGAGAGGTATGCTTCCCCGCGGGACTCATCTCTGTTTCACGAGGAAAGCACGTAGTACGTTTGTCCGGCGGGTCATGTCACTTTGGCAAATTGACTCGTCTCCAGCTGTAGCTACGGAAGGAAAATAATTATTACAGTCTTGGTCACACACTCTCTTTGCTTTTTCATTCTTTTCCACTCATTGTATTCAGTTCTACCTGCTTATCGGTTGCCCACTTTTGACCTCTCGGATTCTCTCCAGCAGAACAATAGAACGAAGTCTGAAGACCAATTGGCGCCGCGACGGTCGGGACGACTCGGCCAGAGAGTAATTAGGAAGAGAGCTGCTCGCAAAGGCCAGTTTCGTTCACAACAAAAGGCCGCCCCAGATCTATTTCTGTCTACGACTCTGTCTAGACCAAAGTACTCTGTCTTGACTTACCCTATCCCAGACGAAATGGTTAAGATGGATGGTCTTCTCTCTTTCTCTTTGGGGCGTGTTGTAAGAGTGGGCTCCAAACGCTGGAATTACGTCCCCAAGTAGACCGACCTATCTTCGAGGGCCCTAACTTCCATTCGCTAAATGAACCACAACAAGCGTTTAACTTTCACTAATGCACATCTTTGTTTACTTGCGCTTTCACAAACTAGAAATGGAAAAAAAAGCAGGAAAGACTGAAGGTCCCCCGCTGGCACGAATTCTTCATCTTTGCATTTGATTCAACTGTATCATAATCAATCAGATTGACTTTAAAGACGCCATCTCGCGAGAACAACTTACAAATATGAAGTGTGTCCTTCGAGAAGAAGGAAAATCTCTCTCTCTTTCTTCTTTATTTTTCGCAGCATACGAGAGCGCGAGCGAAAGGTTTGTCAAAGAAATGCAAATAGGGTATGAAGACCCATGTGGAAAAATGCCGTCTTTTCTTTTTTTCTTATTTGAAGTGACCAAAAAGTGACACTCAATTATGGCATTGACCGATCGTTCAAACGAGACGGGAAGGTGAGAATGTCCTGCAAAACAGCCGCAGTAAAAACAGTGGTTTCAAAAGAAAAAAAAAATAAAGTGAGGAATCGTAGCACGCACAGTAAACGAACCAGTGTCGCATACTACGCGTTCCTATGGAGCAAAGAGGCACGTCTCACTTGCTGAGATAACAGAGTCATAAAACCACACGTGCTTGTAAACCGTAATGCTTCCCTCGCTGCTTCGAAAGCACTGTTGTCTGGTCTCTGTCGCTCTCTTCAATTTCTTGTCTTGGATCATTATCTTGTGTCTTGTTTCGGCCGTGTTGTATTTAGTGTCTTGATTATTTTTCGCGAACTTTTCATTTAAGGAATTTTTTTAAATTTTGTTCTAGCCACTTCGTTATTGTGTCTTATTACTATGGTGAAGAACACTTGCTTTCCGGACGCCGACATTGTTCGTGGTACATAAAAGTGCCAGGCCAGCGCGGAACGCGCAGCAATGTCACAGCGAAAGCTGGAAGAGCGCACTTTTAGAGTCTTTAACACTCTTCTGGTAGCTGCTGCAAGCCCACTTACAGGGTGCCCGCTTCACCACAAATAATCCCAATGAGTAGTATTCAAAACTGGGCAAGTTGGTAACGATTCATTTTGAGATCGTCATTGACAGCACTCTTCTTGTGTGCTTCGATTTCTTTGTCTTCGTGTTTCGCGCTGTTTATCTCTTACAATAATCAAATGTTCTGTGTAGTAGGCAGGCATTTTTGTTTTTGTTTTTGTTCACCTTCTCCTGTGGCTCATATTCACAGTTGGGGACTGGCGAGGCATTCGCTATGTGCCATGCTTATTTATTCTTCAGAAAAACGTGATACCCGATACACACTTTCAGGAAATATGATGCAACTTTTTTTATGCTGTGGCTCACCATGACCAAGAATTATGCCTGAAGCTTTTGTAATGGGTTGGAGCATTGGACAACCCACTCGTTACGCGATTCGTATTGTCTGACGCCTCGTTATTCCTTTGCTGTTCTAAAGCGCTTTATTACTCATATTAATGCGACTCCTTTCCGGACATCAATCCTGGCAAAGGCTAATTTGCAACGGAGTTGCAAGCAGTGGCAAGAACGTTCTTCTGTTTATGGACTTGCTGAGCTTATATGAACGTATGCATTCGAGTGTTTGTGCAATAGTTCTGCGAATATTGTCGCTGAGTGAGTGTATCACTACGTCGATGTTTTATCCCAAATATGCATTATAATAAATACCACTAAAATAAGAAAAAAAGTGGCATGGCCCAGTGTTAGAATACCGGGTTGGCACTCAGGTGACTCAGATTTCAATGTCATTTTGTCTATAGTGCTTTTTTATTTTCTAAGCTTTTTTTTTCGCCTGGAGCAATAGCGTTTACGGGCACCGGAGGCGGCTGCGGACGACTACGGCGGCGCACACGACTTTTGTTGTGATCCCACAACAGCTCTCGCTGTGATAGGCCTAAACCAAGCGCGATGACTAAATTGAGAGGAATTTAAGCACATCTGTTCGATTGAGTGTACGTTCGCCAGAGCATGCAAGAATACCGGTATTATTGTCTCAACTGAAAATTCTAGGGCATGACAGAAAGCTGTGTCAATCGAAAAGCATAGGTTTTGGAAAACTTGGCACAATTGGGACACTTGGGACATTGAATAATTTCGGGACGTTTAGAAAACTCGGTCCATTCGGAAATCTTGATACAATGGAAAACTTGGGACATTAGGAAAGTTTGAGGCGTTCGGAAAAGTTGGAACACTAGGACAACCCGCTGGAAAAGTTTAAACAATTGAGAACTAGGGACATTTGGCAAACTTGAGCATAGCTAGAGAGTGCAGCGCCCTCTGGTCATCGCTTGCTGAGCAATGGATGCGTCTACGAGATGAAGAATAGCCCGTATTCACAAACGCGCCTTCACTCAAAAGACTTCTGGGTAATCCTGACTGTGTCCCCGGGAGCTTGATCTCACAGCGGACAGCAATTAAAATTGGTCGTCAATTGCCGGCATCTATACTAGGCGGGTAATGACACTTGAAGACCTTGCGCAAAGGTCTGCACAGTACGCCGTCTAGCTTAAAGTAGACTGCAAACATCTTCAGTATAAGCAAAGAAGCACTACATATCTGCGGCTTCTTTCGTTTCGATGATGAATGGTTGTGATCGATGAACCATTCGTAGATGAGAGCGTTTTGTAACGAACGACAGATGTGTCACTTTCAACTGCAGAACACGCTTATTAGCGAAGGCGTGAGACGTATACAACGGACAGCTGCTGCGAATAATAAGCGCTGCCACCCGTCTCCCAGCTGCTTCTGCCATGAGGACTCGTCAATATTAACCACAAGAACAGCTATATTAATTGCACTCATTGTATTTGCAGAGGGGGTAATCCTATTGTTCTTCGGCTTCTGGCGCTCCACATTCACGGACGTACTTGAACGTAGGTGACACGCTGTCACGACTGCGCTGGTGGCAGCTCAACAAACAAAGGCGGGGCTCTTCTGGGAGCGTGAGTAGCGCGTCACGACTTCGAGACTGCTACGTGGATTGAGAAAAGGCCATGAAAGATGCGATGCGGGCTTCTTGGTAAGGAAACTTCGTGAAGATTAGGGAATGTGCCTTGTTTCGTGATCGCACGCTTTCATGATTGCCAGATGTGTCGACGTAACAAACACACACTGGAAACATTTTAGGGCGTACGCAAAACTTGCGTTGAGAATGTTGGCTGAAAAACTAGTGAAACACCATGGTCTTATTTTTCAGCGTTCGTATTGACAATGTGCGTGGCTTCAGGCCCAGAAATCACCACTGAATCAGTCCAGGAGTCCGCTCGCAGCATCCGCTCTTCCCATCTATCCACTGTGAGATTCCGTATTGGTGGTAAGGCCTCATAGCCTGATACTCCCACGTTACGTGGTACAGGGTAGCTTTTGCTGAACACCGTGAACAGTGAGGAGAGTGTGCCGAGGTATGAGTGCTGTGCGAGTTCTATCGATGCGATCGAGACTAAAGTGAACGAGGTGTAAGAAATGTGAACGTAGTATAATGCCTTCTCTGCACACCTGCACTCCGCGGCAGTTGTTCCTGTTTGCGGGCGTTGGTAAGCGCAATAACCATTTATCTACAAATGCGCAGGCACTTTAAACTTAATATTATTTTTCATTCCCGATAAAGATACGCCAACGCACGTTTTCTGGTGCGTCCTGCTTTCCCAGCTGTGTCTGGCAACCAGCTGAAATGCTGAGCGAGCAGAAAAAAATGTTAAGGCATTAAATGCCTTATCACGTGGCAAAAAGCGATGCGAGTAAACATTATCGAATGATTACGCTATCATATGATGTCACATATATCCACCTAATGTCGTAATTTACGACTTTGAGGAATACATTACTACATGCGCGATTGAATCCCGGCCCCGGCAGCCGCATTTCGATGGTGACGAAACAATAGAGGCTCATCCACCTATATTTAGGCGTCAACATCAGATTGTCAAAATTTATGTACCCCTACACTACGACATCCCTCATTATCACACCGTATTTTCTGGACGTAAAACCACAATTGTTTTATTGCTGCCGTACAATGATTTGTTCTAGTCATCTTAAGATGTCTGATACCATGCACCAAGAATTATGAAGGCAGAGAGTAAATAATCTAGTTGCTTCATTTTCATGGGCTTTCGGATAGATTACTTTGAACACACTCTCTCTAGAGAGAGAGAGAGAGAGCTAGAGACATAAAAGACACCAAAATTTAAAGAATGTAATGTGAAAAGAACTCGAAAATGATAGATGCTTGTCGAACCTGTCCTTGCGGCGTTGACTTATTGAAACGACTCTCGCCGTTATCGCTAGCGGCATGTCAAAGGAACTCTTGACTGCACGGCGAGTTAACAGCGGTGGTACAAGGGGTGACCACACCTGGCCAGTGCATCCTGCGCTGAGTAAACAAGGCCGGTCACTCGCCGTGCCAGCATGCGCATGCCGCAGTTCTGTTCTAGCCTTGAAGAAGACAAGTCCGCTTGTTGAAACATCGACTCGACATAACCCCCTCTTTACGGATTTTTCGTCGCTCGGCTTCATGTTCGCGCCGGTGGTACAAAGGCACACTCCATTCACCGAGGCGTAACAACCACGTTATGGCATCGATGTTCCGACTGGCAGGAAGATATTTGTGTAACGAACAAATCACGGGTTGTCACGACACGCGCCATCAGATAAGGGGGTCACGCATACGAGTCTCCGAGCGAAGTGGGTCTCGACGTATACGTGTATACGTACATCGTCAATGTCACTGCAAAATTCCGTGCAGTTACGACGGAACCAGGCAGCTGTACTGAACGTCTCGTGGTCGCTCATCAGTGTATACATATATGCTTAGCCGTGCAAGTGGACTTCACAATTTATTTGAGCCCAGACAACGCTCGTCGCCATGACCGATGCAACGGTTGGTTGATGGTGACATTGTGAATGCGTTACAGATGATTCAAACATTTTTCACTCAATGCAAATGTGAGCCCCGCTGCCGGAATCGAACCCGCTGCTTCCAGGTAAACAGCCGAGTGAGCCATGGTATCACCACGGCAGCTCCACACAAGACAGCGGATACCATCGTAACTTGCACTCACGTAATGGTCTACTGGATTTGTGTGTTGTATTTAGAAAAAAGTGCTTAGCCATTTTGAGCACTTGGTGCTCAACTATAGGAGAGCAGTGAGCCGTCACCAAAATAAAAGGCTTAGGAAACGATCGCATGGATACTTACGAAATAAATTCTTATATGCGTTTAGAAAAAGGGGTCAGCGATTTAAAATACTTGTTGCTCTGCTATGGAAGAGTTGGAGGCCGTCCCTTGATGAGGCCGCATCTGTATGTTTAGAAAAAGCGGTTAGCGATTTTGAGTACTTGGTTTTCTACTATGGTGGAGCACAAGGTGGTATCCGTATATTCAGAAAAAATGGGCAACGATTCAGAGTACTAAGTACTCTACTATGGGAGGGAATGACGCCGTCCCGTGGGCCTCACACTGGATGAGGCCCTGCCTCCAAGATGCACAGTGACATACTGTTTAGAAAAAGTGGTTATCGGCTTTGAGTACCTGCACTCTACTATATTGTAACGATGTTGAAGGACTCGTGGGTGTAATAAAACGTGTTTATTAAAGGGCGAACCTGTCTCCACAACTCGATGGGACTATGGTCGTAGAACGTGTCAGTCGAACACCAAAGATGTCCTTTCGCAGCCTTCTTCTTCCTTTTCCAGAGCAGTCCCCGAGCGTGTGGCATACATCAGCCGGGTCCAGCTGGGTGCTCGTGCCATCATCGTCGTCTCTGCGCAACACTAGACGGCGCTCATGTATGTCCCTGTGCGCGCGGTGATGGGCGCGTTGTTTGAATGCAGGCAAGATGTCGCGGCAGTATATGTGGGAGAGCATAAAGCCGTCCCGAGGGCTTCACACTCGGGACCAAGCGTAAAATTGTGTGGCGTTTAGAAGTGTTCAACAATTTAGAGTACTACTTGGTACTCGACTATAGGAGAGCACTAATCCATGCAATCATCCATCCATGGACTTCACATTCCATGACGCCATCAAACCACGAAACTTATGAAAGTTAAAGTATGTGTCACTGTTTATTGCTGCGGCACTACGTAGTCCTACCACCCACCATGGTGATCTAGTAGGTATGGTGTTCGACTGCTGAATCGCAGGTCGCGGGATGGAGTCCCGGCCGTGGTGACAAGGTTTTCGTTAGGAAGACTTGAAAAGGAGCCATATCTTTAGCAGAAAAAAAGCCAGAGAAGCCACGCCATATTTTAGTGACATACGATGTAGCCTTATAGAAAAAAAAGTGATAATGCGTACATAGTTGCTAGTATTCAACATTAAGTAATATGAAATATAGATAAGCTTGAATTTAGCATAACGAGCAGAATATTTTCAAGACGCCACTAAATTAAGCTGCAAATAAATTATTAATTTGCTATACTTTCATTGCGCCTACATACAATTTCTTCATGCGAAATTAATTTTAGGGGGGTTACTCTGCAGGAACATTGGATGAATGAATGGATGAATGAATGAATGAATGAATGAAAGAATGAATGAACTTGTAATAATGAAGTCCGGCAGTTTCCTTCGCGCGAGGCGAGAGGGTGCTGTTTTTTTTTTCTCTCGAAACCGTAGACTGATATTGTCGCAAAGTCACAATAGTACCAGTCCATATTCAAGTAGCCATATCTGATCGAAAATCAATAGGAGAGTTTCAACTTTTGCAGATATCTCTTTCACGCACTGTTTTTCAGCACTATAAGTTGGTTACAACCTAAGAATAAATACGCACTCTGGCCCCAGTGGTGCAGCGCGCCTGCCATTCACCTGGGCAATGGAGCAATGGTTGGTGGTTTTCGCACAAACCATAAGCACTGTTTAGCTGATTATGCAAAAGTATGCATGTTATGAAATGAAAGTTAAGCGTTTCTTGATAAAAATATTACATTTGGCTGAGCGGTGAAGTCAGAATTTTTAGTGAAATTAGGAAGTGGAGCAGTGAAGTGGAATTTTCAATAAGATTTCTCGAGCGAGAACTATCGAAATTAACATGTGCCTGCTATAGGACAAGACGTATACCTGAAATTCGTGAAAGGTCCCGACATTGCATAAATAAGCGATTGTCATAATTCTTCTTTTGTGTAACAGTGAGCGTTGTGGGCGGAGCTTGCATTTATTATGAGGCTGTAACCGCCTATATAGAATCTGGCATCAGTGCATGCTGTGTTACATAGCCATGCTTTTGTTTACAAGCACGCGTTACTCCATTATTTAAGATGGAGGGATGCGCACCAGCCCGTTGGGGTATACATAGCAACAACTTGTGCGTGCATACGCCATCATGACACAAAACCTTGCTTATATATGTAATGTAACCAACTTTCTTACCGAGTGATTTTGCCTGGCTGTACTTTACACCCTCGCCTTATTTAATACCCTTTGAGAGGTCCTAAAGTAAATGGGGTGAGTGATGAGAATTATTTGGACTTGCTCACTGCTTCATATTGAAATTTAACGAATAAACTTCCAGTGAATGTGCCAAAATAAAAGATAAAAGTAGCCATAAAGCAGAAATGACACCAACCTGAAATTTTTGTCGCCATACGTGGCTGGAAAATAGCCAATTTTAGCGCAAACTAGCCAACAACGGCAACCCTGCGCGGCGGCTGCATTTTCGACGAAGGCAGAAATCGATTGACATGTGGGGTTTAACGTCCCAAAACCATCATATGATTATATGAGAGAGGCCGTAGTGGAAGGCTCCGGAAATTTTGACCTCCTGGTTTTTTTTTAACGTGCACCGAAATCTGAGCACACTGGTCTACAGCATTACCGCCTCCATCAGAAATGCAGCCGCCGCAGCCGGAATTTGATCTCGCGACGTGCGGGTATCATCATCATTATTATTATTATACATCGTCATACCAGTGAAAAAAATTGCCCGCAGCTTCCCTCGGGGGAACACTGAGGAGGATGCGGAGCATATAATTGGTTAACGGGTGTTAAAGTGCGACTTACTTGGGTCGATGGCTAAATTGGTTAACGTGGTTGTAGGAGGGGGTGTTAAATGAGTGAACACGTACACACGTATGCGAAAGGGCGGCGCTGGTCGAAGGGACGTCGATCATTGTGTTTGTGGATTCGTTGGAATTCATTTCACCGCGACCTTGGACGTCGACGCGCCGTACAAACCAACCGACGAGCGGCAACTGAGCGAGCGAGCGCCGACCTTGAGTATATATACAGCGCGACGGCGCATGCACTGTCAGCTGTTGAATGTTCTCGAAGCGCGACGCCACATGCGCGTCCACTGGAGAATCAGGAGAATTGTAGATGTCGAACGCGGTGTGTAGAGGAGGAAGGGTGCACAGATGGTGGAGGAGTGAAGCGCGCGCGGTGTGTAGAGGAGGAAGGGATGCACAGATGGTGGAAGAAGGAGGAGGTAGCTTGCGGACGGCGCGGACGGCGCACTACAAGGCGCGAGTATAAGATGCTTCCGCATCTAAAAAATAAAATGGTCTTCCTGTCCACTTCGGTGTTTTGAAGGTTGCGATCCGAACCAGAAGCCCAACGAATGATAGTAATTTAATCGCAGTAGTACAATATTTTCAGAATTTAAAAGGCAAGTTTCATTCGATAATTCTGAAAATTTCTCATTGGCGAACTGTCTGGCATTGAGAGGCATGTGAGCATTGAAAGTATTTTGTATTAGCCTACATTGTCAAATTGAACAGTCTCAGAGAAAAAAAAAAGAAACAGAAAAATACGAGGCCACAGCACGGTTAACGCCGTATCACTGTAGTACATCCCTGCATTACAATTGAAAGGTGTGTGCTGGACAATTTTTAGGTGCGTGCGGTAGCGGAGTTGGTGAACAGGGAATTACATCGTCTGAATTGCTCCCCAAATGCGTTGGCAAGTATTATGAACATCATATACCAATAAAAAATCAATACTCACTGTTGCAACAGCGTATGTGTTTTTAAGCGCGTGATTGTGGTGTAGTGATGCGAACGTTCATATATGCGAATATACGCGAGACAGTGAGACAACTGCACGTAATACGCCATAAGCAATATCGCCCAAGTATATAATCGCTTCAGTTGAAAGCGATTTCATGAATTGGGACCTAGCACAGTGAGGTTTCAGTATTTTGCATGTGAGACCTACCTTCTATTGCTTTGTTTCTCATATCTGTTAGAAAAGAAAAGACAACTTTTCATTCATAGCCGGTGCATGGAACTCACGGCAGCGCGAGGATCGCAAGAGGTTGCGGCGTATACAGGATAAACCAGCCGGAAAGCCTGCGGCCAGTGACGGATGGTGCGCCTGGCCATGCACGGTCACTGCGCCTCGCCCGAGGCTACTTTCCAGTCGTGCAGAGAGCGAGGCCGGTTATTCGCTATTCAATGAGCCATACGTGGCCGCAGGGCTTAAGTGAACAGACAGCGCGCTGCATACAGAAGGGGCACGAGACATTACAACTTGTGTAATGGCCCTAACACAGGAGGCATATACGAGAAAGGATTGCAGATGTTCGTGCAAGAAGTGATGGTTCACTGTTATACCTGTGTTGTACGAAAGCTTTTTTTTGTTTTGTTTGGCAGAACCGTGATGTAAATCAGCAGACATTGAGGTCAAAAAAGTATGGGGGAGGGGGGCGCTATTTGTAGTCTTCCTAGTGAGTTCTATGTATAAAAATTAATGAATTAAAGTGAGCACAAGGACAACTCGTTGTTGGCAGGAATGAAACCTGAAACCTTCTGATAACGTGTTGGCTGATGTTCTAGAATTAAGCTACGACGGTGGTCGTCCAATTATATACTTCTTCAGGTATTTATGTGCATGTATACTTGGAAGAATTAGTCAGCGCCACTTGTAGTCATGACGGCGAGTTTAGAACACTCTTTACTAGTTTTTTTATAGCTTACAGCATGTAGTGATTTATAATAAGAAAAGCAATCAATCCCAAATCAGCATCGGATAAGTGCGGATGCCGTTCACATTTGATGCTAATGTGCTTTTTGTTTCTGTATTACTTCTATCGATGCTTTGGATGTTGGGAACCCTAACGTATACAATTCGCTCATTCCGAGAAGCGCTGTGTGATCAGTGTGAAGAGATGTAAGTGTCTATCGGCAAGCCGGAAAAGGCAAGCCGTGCAAGTGATCCAGTCTTCAACGCAGATGCAGCAATGATACCTTTGGCCCTTGGTTTTTATACTATACAGTCGGTGTTCCCTTGGAAGCCGCCCCTCATGTCCCCTCTGTGACAGCACCGTTCACTCGGAATGATGCGCTGTCCGTCAATGTAGCCACGATCGGTTTTCTCCAGGGGCATGGTTCTCCGAAAGGCCGCATACAGGAAACGCACTGATGGAGCGCGTCGAGACGCCTTTGGTACTTACCGCCCAAAGAACCGGCCCCACCAACTCTTTGATGACCTCTGACTTGCAGATTCATGTTTTTGAAGGCTCGCTGAGAGGCAGTCATATCAAAAGCGTTCTCCGCATTTGATGGCGTGCAGCGGAACACCACTCCTGTAAAGGAACGGCATTCTTAGATGGACCGGCGCCATGCACGTTCCAAGGAACGTACGCGCCGTAATACTTGCTTAGCAAACAAATTAAACGCACTGGAGAGGTATCGACGTTGTCAGACGTTGTGAGCAGCATGGCAGGTCATCGCATTTCTGAACGGACGAGGGAAGCTTGCGCCTGAGGCTATAGCTGTGGATGCCGTATCTCAGCGGGACCAGACGGTCGAGCATACCCAAGTCGCGTGATACATTGAGGCACCCAGTGCCAAGAAAAGGGGTGGGGAGAGTTTAATGATACTATGTAGGTTTTTGTATTCGAAGCATCTCGGTTATTTGGAGATAATGCACCAAAAGAGTAACTTTTTTTTTTCAATCCTCCAAAGAAGTAATTGCTACAGAACAGGTCGCCTACTTGCCGTTGTTCTCTAAAAAGATTAATGATTGTGTCGACGGAGTTACCTCCTCAAAGGAGCAACCCATATACTTCTGTTATAGTCTGTTACCAGAGTGAATCCAACACGAGGCGCTCGAAAGCGCAGCGCACACAAAATCGCCACCCATCTTTGCTCGCTGCTCGCGCAGGCTTTGCGCCGCAGAATACACATGGCCGATGGAGCGCGCATGCCACCAATGCGCACAGCCAGGTGGAGAGCTACATCATTGCTTGTTCAACTCTATAGAGGCGTGAACGCAACGCATACTGCAACACGTGATAAATAAAGTGCCGGAATTCCTCGAAACGAAT
Source organism: Rhipicephalus annulatus (assembly GCA_013436015.1). NCBI lineage: Eukaryota > Metazoa > Arthropoda > Arachnida > Ixodida > Ixodidae > Rhipicephalus > Rhipicephalus annulatus. Next base: position 82,057 of record WOVY01004468.1, read on the forward strand.
CAACCGGACGTCAACTCGTTCACTTCAGCAATCGTCAAGGGCTTTCTTTATCCGAGCGTCTAGGAAATGTGCGAGGGTACCGGTGGACCTGCGGCGGTTACTACGGCCTGTTCGCGTGGTCTGCACCATCGCATGAGTGTTCAGGCCAGTACAGGTGCGACGCCCGACGCTTCAAGGTAATTACACGTACACCGCGCCGCGCTTCTTTCACGCACTCTGTAACCGCGTCTCTTCGTTTTATTTTCTTTTAATACCCTAGTGGTAGGACGAAAGAAAGAAACAAGATTATCGCCCACATCATGACGGTGATGCAGATTTTGATGTATTTTTATCTCCACTCACAGCCTGCCCAATGTTGGACCTTGCTTGGGGATCGCGATTCCTCCTGACGGACGCTCTCCTGCTTCTACTTCTTCACACGCAACAGTTAGCCGAGCAAAGCTGCGTGCGAATTCGCACGCCCAGAGAACGTGCCCAACGTGCGCACGCAATGCAAGTGCTAAGCCCTGAGCGCGTCTGCATATGGTGGCGCCAATACACGACGCCGCGTGCACAGCGCTGGGCCAACGCGAGAGGTGCAGCCTTAGCGTGGTTTGGTTGTGTACACGTGCGTGTATACTGCGAGCGTGCTACTACTTAGAACCAACGTTCTTTAGCGTGGTTGGAAAGCAAGAAAAGAATCAGTTGAACGTGCGTTCGATTGTCTTTCACGCTCTCGGCACGCTAGATAATATACGGCTATTGGCAATCAATGATGATATGCATGCGAGGTCCATTTATTTACCTGCAGTATTCCGAAAGGCAGCGCGAAGGCCCAGAGGCCGCCCAGGAACTTTGAAAAGACATGACTGCGCAGATAGGCATGCGCTTTGTGGGTGATTTGGTGTAGAAGCTAACTGGTTTGCATTCATAGGACGTTTGACAGTTGATGATTAATGAGTAGCGTCGGTTCACTCACCGTTTTATCGAGGACATTCATTCGGGTACTAGCATTTCCGATGGAGGCGGAAACGTTGTAGGCCCGTGTGCTCAGATTTGGGTGTACGTTAAAGAACCCCAGGTGGTCGAAATTTCCGGAGACCTCCACTACGGCGTCTCTCATAACCATATGGTGGTTTTGGGACGTTAAACCCCATATATCAAACATTCGGGTAACTAGGCAATAGTGCGGCCAGTGGGACTTAAATGAGGCGTAAGAAAACAAGTCTGGTGTAGGTTCGAACAGGCGTAGATTATTTATAACTGGCGCGTTATTCGGGAGCCATAATTCAGAGCGCGTAGTCCGGGAGATGGCCAGTAAGATTTGCGCCGTCTGGTGCGTTCCTCTAGAAACCAAACAAGTTGGAAGACTTTCCACTTAAGGTTAATAAGACCTGATTGATTGATTGATTGATTAAATTATTGATTGATTGATCGATTGATTGATGGGGGTAAATGTGCCAGAGACAAAATGGGCCACCAGTTCCTCCCTAACTTGAAATGGTTGTAGATAATTCATTGTAAATCCTTACTGGACTGCTGACCCGAAGACACCAGGATCGAGCCCCGGCCGCGTTTCGATGAAGGCAGATTGCTAGCGTCTACTTACATTCAAGTGCATCCATGTTAACGAGCTCCGGGTAGTAAAATTTTTCAGATTTATTAGCGCATGTCCCACAATCATAGGATCGTTGCCACGGGCACTAACCCGGCCTGCTACCTCTCTATGTTCAACGAGTTGAGCTGATTGGTTGGTTGATTGATTGGTTGATTGATTGGTTTATATGTGTTGTGTAAAATTGCGCTGCATTGCTTTAACAAAGGAGAGCAGTCGTGAAGGGACAGAGAAAAACACAACCACGCAGACCAGATGGGCGCAACTCTTTCTGTGCTTTCGTGTGTGTCCCCCCCATTTTACAGCTAATTTTACCGAAATTTTTCGCAACATATATCAAGCTTGTGTCAACCTGCCCACAGCCCTTCTTGATTGATTGATTGATTGATTGATTGTGGTAGAAGTACTAGCAACAACTAGGTCACCGGTTTCTTCATAAAGTGAATTTATTGGTTGAATATTTGAAGTAGCTCTTCACTGCAAATAATCAATTCGCTATATCGATGCGAGAAATTTACTTCACTTTCTAATAACGGGACGAACAAAGGAGGAATATGGCATTTATCAATATGTATAGTAATATGTATAGTAATATGTAATATGTAGTATCAATATGTATAGGTAAAAACTATATTAAACTATTTCAATCGATCAATCAATAAGAATAAAAGGGAAGATACTTTTAGGAAGTACAGAAGTTTCAGAGAGTGCGTGGAGGTATAGGAGGGAGATTGGTTCACTGTTTTGTGATAGCGCCTAAACGCTAACGTTAAAGCCAAACAACTAAGCATCTACAAAGTCCCATTTGTATCGATCGTCCTGGTAAAAAAAAGGAAGACAACGACTTTGATAACAAATCAAAAGGTTGCATGCAATTCACACACTATATATGGAGAAATGTGCAATGTGTTACCAAAGAACGAAGAGAAGACAAACACTTGCAAAAAAGTGAGTTCGGTGGTTTCCGTAACGGCTTTGAAAGGTGGCTTCAAGAAGATGCAATGATAAATAATCAGCAACTGTTCGAGCACACACGCAGGATGTAAAATGAGCACTTCCTGCTTTTTGGTGCATTACCGTGGCCCAAGAACGTAGCTATAACATGTTTCTGAACGCGGATTAGCAGTGGCTCTGCAAATCTAAAGTCGGTCGCTTCGGTCGGTTGTATAAACGATGCCACTCCCCATTTAGTACCGGTCTATTAGATTTACTTGCTTGAACACCTGCTCTCATTTAGACGCGTATACTTTACCCTACTTTTGAACGAAGATGCTCGATTAGACGCATATGCTCTGGCCCATTTCGAACCAAGATGTTCTAATGTTAGCACTTTAGAATTTATAGCCGGATGTTCTTGCACTGCGTCTCCACTTTTGAGAGCATATACGAGTTATAGTATCAAATGTGTAACGTATTTGACGGCGTTGCGTACGGAATAACAACCCGTTTCGTGTAAAGCGCGTGCGCAAAACTTCCGCGCATGCGCCCTATGCGACCTTTAGCGCTGATTAGTTATCGTAAGTACTCATTAGTGGGTTCTAGCAGTGCGCAGGCGCAATGCTAAAACTGGCCTATGCCATTCATGACCTCTTCCATCGGCATCGTGGTAGCGGTTTATGATGTGTGATATCAGATCTGTAACTTGAATAAACCACCACAAGAATAAAAAGAACTCAGAAAAAAGGGCAAGAGAACAAAAAGTTTCATACTCCCGATTTCTTTCGTTCATGTATTTTTTCTGTTTTTTTTTCTTTAGAATTTGTGTCTTCACTCCGGTTGCGTATCTCTCGTGTATCTCAAGCACATTTGCGTATCTCTCGTGTATCTCAAGCACATATGTTGCCTTTATATGCCGGCCACGTCACGGTGGTCTAGTGGCTAAGGTACTCGGCTGCTGACCCGCAGGTCGCAAGATCGAATCCCGGCTGCGGCGGCTGCATTTCCGATAGAGGCGGAAATGTTGTATACCCGTGTGCTCAGATTTGGGCGCACGTTAAACAACCCCAGGTGGTCGAAATTTCTGGAGCCCTCCACTATACGGCGCCTCTCATAATCATATGGTGGTTTTGGGACGTTAAACCTCACATATCAATCAATCAATGCCAAATTCAAAAGTCGCGAATCACAAATACGTTGTGCTAATGACAATGCTTTTTTTTGCCCACATGCAGTATAGTAATTTGTTATACGAAAGCTCGCAGGTATCATGAGTCAACAGAGGCTAACTACAAGGCCTACCCATTTCAGCTTATTTTATTCGAGAGTTATCCAGCAATAAAGCTGCGCTTCACTATATGGGACGTACTGTTATCAACTGTTTGCTGTGTATGACATAAAACAGACCCAACACTCCGTAAATGATGCAGCACCTCGTTAACCAAATACGTCGTGGCCCGAAAATAAGCCTCTTACGTTCGCTTCCAGTTTCAACATGAGGCATATTTTTGCTTCAGCTTAGTTTATTCTGCTCCATTTTCTACGTCCAGACTCCTAATTGAAGTTACAAAGCGACAACATCGACGAAGACTGAGAAAGTGAACGTTGCGTTCGGTATATATGAGTCTAATTATTGAGTTATCTGACAAATGGTAGATTTGGTTAAGCATCGGCCTCACTAAGTGTTTTCGAAAAAAAAATGCCAACTCCTGACCGCGTCGTAAGAACGATTGTACGTGTACTTCTCGACGAGATGATGATTGCTTGCTCATAACAATGCAATCACCGGCACCATGCTCAGCCTGACTGCGCCAACTGCAGGGAAAAGGTTTTTGCCATGTTACACTAATCAACCATTTCCTGTGCCCGCTGCGGCCTCGTTGTACAAGACCACCGCTTAATATCGTCTGCCTACCTAACTTTCTGTGTCTACCTTATGCGTTTGTATTATCATTGATAACCAGCGATTATCTTACCGACGCACTGCACGCCTTCTCCATGCCAATTTCTTCTTGATTTCAACTATAGCCGTTTTATACCTAACTCACTCTGTTCCCTTGACGTTTCTTAACATTGCACCTATCACTTACGTGAACTACGTCAAATAGTATCAATGAACAAGGAGCAAGTGTTTCTAACAGCTGCGCAACGCTTCACCCCATTTCGGCAACGCGATGAGCTTTCCGCGAGTGTGCAGTCGTCTGGAGACAGAGAGTTAGTTGGCGAGCATGCAAGGGGTGTAAAACACTTATACGGAAGATAGAAGTCGAGTAAATTTAAAAAAATGAAAAGGCTATAAATAGCACTGTGGACTGCGTTTTAACAGCTTCTGTCATTTTGCACTGGTCAGAAAAACGAAGGCGAGGTATAGGCGGGCAGGGAAAGCATGACAAGAAAGAACATAAGACGACGGCCTGGATTAATCTGTTGCGTTGCCAAACCACTGTTTTGCATTTGCTCGGAAGGGCAAATCCGCTTCAGCCGTATGTCAGTTACCGGAATAGTGGCGAAGTATAATGCAGGAGCCACAAAAATGACATGCGCGACACACAAGTGATATCCAAACATGCCACATTCTCATGCCAACCCGAGCGTGGTGAAATAGGAGCCTCGTCGGAACAACCGCTGCGCACCGAATGTGCGCTATAGTAGTGACAGAAATTGGATGTTGTGTGACGCTTACTGTCTCTCGCGCTCGTCCCAATACGCCAATCACGTTGAGACTGCGCCTTTACTCGTTCTATCAATGCTGCCCCGCTTGCCCGCAACGCATTGTTTCGACCACGTAATTAGGGGCAGTTCCAGCGACTGTAGTCGCTGGTGCGGAGGGCAGCGTCAAAGAGAAGGGGGCCCGTCAATGCACAAACCCACCTTCCTGCAATGGCAGCGTCTCTTCATGCCGCCACGGTAGACCTGTGTGCGAGCGGTGGTCTGGCGCCCACCTCGGTTCGTTGGCTCCGAGTGACCCCTTCGCGCGCTGGCCGGTCACGTGAGTTTTGTACTTATGCTCGGTGGTGTCTGTGCGGGGGTATGAGCTACACGACGATGCACACGGCGAAGCACCGGTCCTTCTCGCCCATCATCGACACCTCCCGCCCACCAAGGGGAGTTACGAAAGCAGCGATGACCTTGATGCCGGTACCACCGCGTGCCATTTAGACGAAGGCAGGCGTGCGCTCAGCGCTGTGACGCGATATCTTTGATGTGCCGTTACTAGCTCTGACTGATTCACATAAAAAACAGCGCCAATAACGAGGGACTAGAAAAAGAGGAGACAGACAGCGGCACTGACTTACAACATGTCGTTCCAACTCATGTCATACCAACTCACCCAAGTCATGTCGAATCATGTCGTACCAACTCGCCCAAGCTTGACGATAGTTATAGCGCGAGAACAGGACGACGGCATAGAGACAAGAAGGACATGAACGTCGTTCTGTTCTCGCGCTATAACTATCGTTATGTCATACCAACTAGCCCAAGCTGCCACACTTCTAAGTCTTCCAAGCAACCACAATAGCTAATTCTAACTGCCTGTCTTGTGGTAACTTGATCTGTTAACATTGCAACACGTTACATGTGTAACAAGTAACCACAGTCATGCTCGCCGGGGGTGAACCCCCCCCCCCCCCTCTTACCATGCGTCTTTTAAAATGACGCGCCAATTAGATCCCATGCGCTTGGTCAGTTGTAATTTCACTCTATATTTTAATGTTCTTAGAATTTGCGGCAACGCATGTTTCTGACGATAATGAGGACGCCGTACACCTGATATTACAGGGGCATTAAAGAGCAAAATAACTTTTTTCGCGTGGTTGTGAAGTCGATTCCACAATCGCGAAAACCTTACACTCTAAAATGCAGGTGAAAACGCCACCTTCAGATTCCCGCAGCTAACACCATGACGTCATGCATTTTCAGGGCGCTTACTGGGTCCTACGTAGTATAATCGATAAAAATTAAACACATTGCCATCTGTGGGACCTACCATGCGAAGTTTCAGAAAATTTCATCGTACAAATGTCACGAAAATACGTAAACACCTTTTGAGGTTTTCGACGCTATGCACCAAGATTTCAGCGCAAAACTCTATAATGAAACTTCTTTGTTCATTTTCTCCGCAAATAACGAACTTATGATGGTGAAACATGTGGCATTAGAGTTCCCATAGTGCAGTTTGTCAATCTTAACCAAGTCATTGTTTCTCATTAGTCTCCCTTTAAGTTCAAAGAACTGTTTATTTCCCCACTTCTCTCTGGGTACCAATGGCAAGCCTTCATAAGAAACACGTCATCACTTTATTTTCATTCGGAGCTCGTTTTTTTTTCTCGGAATATATCGATGGAGGAAGGATGGGGGTACGCTTCAATAGAACTTGTTCTGCCCCGCCAAGGGAGCATACTGAGCATACCTATGCGTTGTAACATGCAACGTCTTACATGTGATACAGAGATGCGTGCGCTGTGCGTATGTGCATGTGTATATGTGTACGCGCGTTTTCGTAGAGTCGAGATTGAGCCCCGCCGTGGTGGTCTAGTGGCTAGGGTACTTGACCGCTGACCCGCAGGTCGGGTGATCGAATCCCGGCAGCGGCGGCTGCATTTCCGATGGAGGCGGAAATGTTGTAGGGCCGTGTGGTCAGATTTGGGTGCATGTTAAACAACCCCAGGTGGTCGAAATTTCCGGAGCCCTCCACTACGGCGTCTCTCACAATCATATGGTGGTTTAGGGACGTTAAACCCAACATACCAATCAATCAATCAGAGTCGAGATTAAAAAACAAGTCCTGGCAAATTTTACAAAGTGACGCAGACGTTGAAACCTCCGGCGAGCTGGTCTGCCAGGCACGTGGTGTAAATTGTTCTTGCACCGTGGTCCTGCGTAACATATTTGATGATGTCAACGACTTCGTTAACATAACCAGTATTTCTCAGCAAGAGGCAAAACGCACGGATATCACGCATTTTTTTTTCAACTGTCACTTCCTACGTTCACAAAAGAAACCACAAATAAAAAAAACAAAAAACGCTTCCTGCAACAGCCTTTCAGCATATCCTTCCTCGCGCATTTTTCGTGAGACACGTTTCCCACTGAGCATAGTAGCAAATTGGCTGTATGCGGAAATGAGTGAATGGAAATCTTCAGGGAAAAAAACGCGAAAGGGAGAAGGACAGGGCAAACGCTGACGCGAAACAGAGAGGAGCCGAAAAAACTTCGCACGCTGACCACCGCGGGACCACGGTTCGCTGCGTTTTATTTCTATACGCTTCAAAAAAAAAGAAGGAAAAATCTCGGCAAGTCATATTTCCAGCAGAGCTGGATCTCACGCTGCAACCGGCTATGTACGATGAAACGGACACTTCGTGAGCCCAAGCGAACTGTGGACATGCACGAGAAGGCGCTTCAATATAAGTGCGTGTCGTCGCCATAGCTGTCACGAAGACTGCTCGAACGTGAGCTTGCCTCTAAGACGCTCGCTGCTGTGGCCGCGTACAACGCTCACGCATATGAACTATAGAATAAAGCGCGGAAGTAATCGCGTTAACTCTTCTCGCTTTAATCATATTCGCTCTCACGGTGATGCCAGCCACGCACGCAGCAGTCCATGGATGCGTGGATGTGTGGATGCGTGGATCACCAACACTGTTTCAGAAAAGGACTGTCATGTGACACGCAGCTGCTAGAATTCACAACTGACTTGCACTCTAACATGGACGCTAATCTTCAAACGGATTGTATTTTTTTAGATTTTGCTAAAGCATTTGACTGTGTGGCACACTCGCGTTTATTCTCGAAATTATCAGCTCTCTGTCTGGATTCTTTAACATTATCATGGCTTCGTAACTTTCTTTCTTTCCGTCAGCAGTTTACTTCAGCTAACAGTTTTACCTCATCTCTCTGTGACGTAACATCAGGTGTGCCCCAGGGCAGTGTCCTTGGTCCTTTACTGTTCCTAATATACATTAACGATTTACCCACAGGCATATCTTCTAACCTGCGTCTTTTCGCTGACGACTGCATCATTTACCGCTCAATTAAATCCACCGAAGATCACCTCGTACTTCAAAATGATCTCATATTAATTGCAAGGTGGTGTGACAAATGGCAGATGAGTCTTAACTCTACTAAATGCAAGGTTATCACTTTCAGCCGCAAGCGCATCAATTCCGATTTTTTATACCTCATAGATAGCACATTAGTATCCCAGGCATCATCGTATAAATATTTAGGCGTCCATCTCAAGCACAATCTTTCATGGGACATGCATATTAACACCATTACTGCCAAGGCATCCAGGTCACTTGGATACCTGCGCCGGAACTTGTGGAACTCACCAAGCAGTCTAAGACAACTCACCTATGAAACCATCGTTCGTCCGCAATTAGAATATGCTTCACCAGTGTGGTCTCCTCATCAAATCTACCTGACTAACAAGCTTGAGTCTGTACAAAACAGAGCCGCTCGTTTCATTACTTCCAACTACAGCCCACATTCCAGCATAACGCAGATCAAACATGACATACCGCTTGTGTCATTAAATGTACCTCGTTCCATTTCTCTTTTATCTTTATTCCATAAATATCGCTATAGCATCAGGCCATCTCCCTTACCACTGGAAGCGCCTTCACGCATATCACGCCGCTTGCATAATCAATATAGCATTAAACGCATCAGTGGACGAACTAACACTTTCAATTCATCAGCACTTCCCCGAGCCATTGTTCTATGGAATGATCTTCCCGACAATATTGCATCTATCAGTAACCATCAAGCATTTCTTGACCAATTGCGTAAGCATTTCTTGAAATAGTATCATGTCACCATTACTTTTTATTTCGCGAATTCTTCCTCCATTCTTTCCTTTGCGAGTGTGTGTGATTGGCGAAAAATTGTTTCATGGAATAAGAAATGCTGTTCCTCTGTTTAAAAATGCTTTGCACTGTGTATATATATATATATATATATATATATATATATATATATATATATATATATATATATATATATATATATATATATATATATTTGTTTTTTTTCCTTTGCTGTTAATTGCTGTTTTTTGCCATGTGTAAAAAAAGGGGAAAAAAGGGAAAGGAAGGAAAGAAAAAGTTCCTTAACTGCACTGTACCCTTTTTTTCTTTTTTTCAATTTTGTTTCCCTGTATTTATTAATGCATTTTTCTCTGATATTTTTTGTTCCGTACTTGCTCCCCTTACTCAATGCCCTATCGGGCCCTGTAAGGTATCATGAATAAATAAATAAATAAATGTGCTATATACATACACTCAGCAAACGCGCGGGATCGGAGTTTGCAAACGTGCGACTGCTTGTGGAAACGCTTCGCGGCGCGCCGATTCCACTTCGATCTCGCATCAATGAACCCATTAGTGGCGAGGAACGCATTCATCTGCGGCAGCGTCCGACGCCGCATACACCGTGAAACATCGTCGGCTCGCACGGCGTGAAAAACAACACGAGGGCTACCTGCGCGTACGCATCCTTTCACAATAAAAGCGTGCAGTGGTTTACAAGCGGAAGCTTGCCTTGATCGATTGCGAGCTGACTTCGAAAAGCAGATTTTATAGTGCACCGGAACGATTTGGCTGGAAGTCCCGCCTATACGCGTGAGACAATCAACTGCAGCCGTGACTCTCGCCTATTTCAGTTCGAACGCCTTTGTAATGTCTCACACGCCTGGAGACCGGCTGCGTCCGTCCGTGACCTTAAAGCTAGCAATCCACCCAATCATGCATGCAAAAAAGAAATGCGCCAGCATCGCGTTCCTCTCTGATCGACCCCGTCTCAATAGGCACAGTCTGTCGCCGAGCACACTTTGTTTGGAATTTACCAAGTGTCCTGCAATTTTCAAAACCCTTCTTGCCTCGTTCGGTGTGAAAAATTCTTGAACACGGGGAGCCACTGAAGCCAATGTTTCGGCAAGTGAACTCGTCTCTTTCGATCAATCAATGAATGAATCAATCAATCACTTGAGGCTTGTAGCCTTCAAGAACCTGCAGTCTTGAAGAAGACAAATCCATTCCTTTAGTTTTTCCAGCTTTACTGAGTTCTTAATTTTTTTTTTCAGAATGTGTGACTACTGTTCATATCCTTCGTCGCGTCCTGGTCAAGTTCAACTTCTCCCCTGAGCAGACCCGAGAAAAGCTAACCACCCGTGTGTCGTCCTGAAATTTTGGTCTTTTCTTTGCTAGTCATTTCTTCACTCCAGTTGCGTATCTCGACATACTTCAAACATATATTGCCTTCATATGTCGAATCAAAAATCAGTGAACCACAAACATGCCGTGGTGAGGAGAACGGTTTATTTTTGTCCAGATGAAGTCTAATAACTCTTTATTGATAAAAACTGAAGTTTATCATAAATCGATGGAGGCTAAATACAGTAATACCGTCCTATTCCCTTATTTCACTCAAAAGCTTTGAGACACTAAAGCTGTGCTTCACTACCCGGGTGTGGAATAAAAGTGTTATCGCTTGATAGCAGAGTAGAAAAAAACAAAGTTCTAGTTATTCAGGCAAATAAAAACATGCCCATGCCAGACAAACGTTCTTTTTCTGCACATGCACACGCGTGAGCCCTTCTCTCATACCCAGTCTTTCTCTTCTTTCTTCCATATAGACTTCAACACAGGGAAATGCTTCTAGAAACTACTCGCTGTATGACATAAAACAGACCCCAATTGACGCTCCGCAAGTGATACTGCGCCTTCTTAACGAAATACGTCGAAGCACGAAAGTTGGTACAAAGTAACAGGTATGCCAGCACCACCACGCTTCGTAAACGCGGTCAGGCCGGCGGCTAGCCAGAAAACCGCACCATGCGACAGGGCGAGCTTGCGGTCAATTATTACACTAGCCGAGGGCCGTGTGCACGTGCGTAGGAAGCTCTAGTCATGCCCGCATACGACGTTGTCCTCCATTTCTCGCTTTTTATTTTCCGCAGCCAACGGACATTCAAAGCGCGCTCACATTATTTCCCGCATATACGCACACATACTACACACGCACGGCGACGGGAGTCGAGCGACGCGTAAATGCGTAAATCCCGCTTACCTCGATCGGCACGTTTTGCCCACTGGGGTTAATCGCACTGCGTGGGCGCGGAAGGGATCGAGGAAAAAAACAAACAAAGAAAAGCGCGCCAAGTTGCGAGGTCAGTTATACGGGATCGTTTCGCCCTGCTGGCGTGGTGCACGATGCTCTGCCGGTGTTGTCGCACGCCAGCAGCCACCCCTTTGAAGGTCTGTCCTCGTTTGCATTTGGCCAGCCGTAACTGCCCCGCGTACGGCCAGAATCGTGGTTCGTGGATTTCGTGAGCGAAACACTTCCGCGAAGTCGGCAATGAACTTAATTAATGGTAAGCAGGGAGAGGGATGTGTGGAAGGGGGGGGGTGAGGAGAGGGGAGAACAGGGTATGGTTCGATATATTTCGCGCAAAGTGGAAGTGAAGGCAGTGCTTTAGCGTTTCTGTTCATTTATCTATTCTTCAGATGATGGGCTAAGGCCTTCACTGCTTTATCTCTGTGTCTCGTTTCACAGTAGTTTGGGTTCAAAGAATGATGGAAAAACAGCTTAACCGTGGTAAGATTCTGTAAAGCATCACAGGTACTTGCTTCTTTGTCACACCCTTGGACCCTTCTAGTCTTGAGTAGTCTCGATGCTCTATTACTGCAATCGCAATTAAATGGACACTCCCGGCTGGAGAGCAAAGGTTTTTCGCAGCAACCCTCTCCTTAATAAGTCGATGTATGGGACATAGTCTGAGCCCGATGCGTACCCCTCTGTCCGTTCCACACGTCACCCTGCCCATCATTCACGCGTCACTGCTGTCATTCAGGTCACCTTCACTCGTCGCCCCATCGCGGTGGTCTAGTGGCTAAGGTACTCAGCTGCTGACTCGCAGGTGGCGGGATCGAATCCCGGTGGCGGCGGCTGCATTTTCGACGCAGGCGGAAATGCTGTAGGCCCGTGTGCCCAGATTTAGGCGCACGTTAAAGAAGCACAGGTGGTCGAAATTAACGGAGCCCTTCACTACGGCGTCTTTCATAATCGTACGGTGGTTTTGGGACGTAAAACACCCCATATCAATCAATTAACCTTCACTCGTTCACAGCAGCTATAGGCGTATATACATGTATTGAGCTTCTCTATGAACCGACCAGACGGGGTGGGGCAGCAGTTGCAGTTATAGTTGCATCAGGGCTACACGCAGTGACATCCTCGACCACTCCGTCTGCGCATTCCGGTCTGCAGGACAGGGTATACACTCTCTCACGTCCATCAGCTGTCGCTTCTAATCTCGCACTTGACGAGCGAAGGCCAAGTTGAGGTCGCCAGACGCTGCCAGAGCCACGGCCTCGATATATTTGTTACCCCTCGTCGCTATGTGCAAATACAACCGTGTCGATGTCAGCATAATGCACGAGCATTTTTTGTCGTTCTGTATTTTGCCCTGTTTTTCTTCTTTCACTACTTTATATACTTTGACGTTTGCAATAAACGTTTATTTTAAGTTAAGCGCGTGTGTCTTGTGTTTCTGTGTAAAAGTTGTACGCTCCCTACAAAGAATGAAAGGTGTGCTAAACTCTTTGACGGTACGCTCTCCCAGGACGCTTTTCGGCCTTTCGATTTCAACTCGTAACACGTACCACTGGTCACACGAGTGGTAACGCAAGAAACTGGTAACATGCGTGACTGGTTACACACCTGGAGCCAGGTGGGCTTCCAGCCGGTGAAAGGCCTGGCTGCAGGCCGCAGGTCACATGAAGCCAAACGAGAGCGGAAAGAGCGAGGCTTATACAAATTGATGCACTAAACTATCATTCCTATATGCTGGCTGAAACGGCAAAAGTTGCAGCTCCCATAGACACTAGCGTCACATGTTCTTAGTGTATAATTAGGAAACTATGTGTATTTAGCCCTCTGTGGTGAATATAAGAACACACCCTACTTAGAGGAACTTTTCCTTGATGTCTCGGGCGCGGTAGACCGTGTCGAATCGATCGCGTACCCTATACCTTCAGGTCCTTTAGCGTGCGGCCACCTTTACTACGACGCCGAACCAGAGCGCCCGCCACAGCGCACGAGAACAACCGTTCGGCGTATTGCGGCGGGGAGTGCACATTAGCTTGAGTGCGGGAACGCTTTGTGCTGGCCGTCGCCTTCGTTAGAAGCGGTGAGACTAACGACCGGCTTCTGCATAGCGCTCGGGGCCGCGTTCTTATCTTCCTCGATGTTTTTGAGACGCCCACACGTCGGAAGAAAAAAGATCAGCTTGCTCTTGCAGCGTCGATTAAAAGCGTATTTATCAGCGAGCGGTAATTTTCGGCGTGTGCACGTTTCAGGGATGGTCCCGTTAGGATGTACTCAATGGTACAGGGCAGTGGACACGGTTGTAGGGATCTTCTGTATCGCGCGCGCGCGCACGCACACACACACACACACACACACACACACACACACACACACACACGCACGCACGCACACATACAAACACACACTCACACATACGCACGCACACATACAAACACACACTCACACATACAAACGCACACATACAAACGCACACATACTCACACACAAACACACGCACACACAAACACACGCACACGCATACACACACACAAACACACGCATACACACACATACACACACAAACACACGCACACACACACACATATACACACGCACACACACACACACATACACACACACATACACACACACACACACACGAACGCACACATACAAACACACACGCAGACGCACACACACACACACGCACACGCACACACACACACAAACACACGCACACGCACACACACACACACACGAACGCACACATACAAACACACACACACGCACACGAACGCACACATACAAACACACACTCACACATACAAACGCACACATACAAACACACACATACTCACACACAAACACACGCACACACAAACACACGCACACGCATACACACACACATACACACACAAACACACGCACACGCACACACACACACACGAACGCACACACACACACACGCACACGCATACACACACACACACACACACACTCACACACACACTCACACACGCACACATACAAACACATACAAACGCACACATACAAACACACACATACTCACACACAAACACACGCACACGCATACACACACACACACACACACATACACACACACACACACGAACGCACACATACAAACACACACTCACACACACACATGCACGAACGCACACACACACGCACACACACATACTCACACACAAACACTCACAAACACACACACTCACAAACACACGCACACACATACACACACGCACACACACACACGCACACACACACTCACAAACACACGCACACACATACACACACGCACACACACACGCTCGCGCGCGCGCACACACGTAACAGCATTCGTCATTTAATTCTGTTTATGTTTTGATACAGCAGAAGCACTATACTTGTAATGGTCCCATTCGTGCCGCAGAATGCCAACAGTTTTCCCGTGGGCCTAATTGGCTATGCATAGTGGCCAAGTGTTTGTGTGTGTAGAAAAAATTGCCCGCAGCTTCCCTCGGGGGAACACTGAGGAGGATGCGGAAGCATGTAATTGGTTAACGGGTGTTAAATTGCGACTTACTTGGGTCGATGGCTAAATTGGTTAACGTGGTTGTGAAATGGGGTGTTAAATGAGTGAACACATACGGCACGTATGCGAAAGGGCGGTGTTTTATTTATTGCGACGAACCAACGGACGAGCGGCAACTGAGCGAGCGAACGCCGACCTTGAGTATATATACAGCGCGACGGTGCATGCGCTGTCAGCTGTCGAATGTTCTCGAAGGAGAAGCGCGCGCGCGGCACAGATGGCGACGGCGCGACGGCGCATGCGCTGTCAGCTGTCGAATGTTCTCGAAGGAGAAGCGCGCGCGGCACAGACGGTGGGCGACGGCGCGACGGCACATGCGCGCGCGTCAGCTGTCGAATGTTCGAGAAGCGGTGCGGACGGCGCGGACGGCGCACTACAAGGCGCGAGTATAAGATGCTTCCGCATCTAATATGTTGAACGATTTTGAGTACTTCGTACTCAACTATGGGAGAGCACTGAGCCGTCCCGCTAAAACAGTTTAGTGGCTGGTAACAGAGTTAGACACAGGGGGGGGGGGGGTTAGAAAAAGGGGGTAACGATTTAGAGCACAGGGTACTCTACTAGGGGAGAGCTTAAAGCCGTCCCACATGCCTGAATACACAGGCATGGTTCAGTGTGCACCGACCCATGCCTGAATACTCAGTCATGGTTCAGTGTACACATGCCTGAATACACAAGCATGGTTCAGTGTGCACCGACGCTCGCGTAGGTTTTAAATAGCTAACTTTACCGTACAAGCTCATGTTTGTGTTACTGGTTTCCGTACCAATACTTTACCTTCCTGGTGCATTTAATGTGAAACTTTGACCGTTTTAACTCGGACACATGTATGCTTTTGAAGTGCAACAAATAACTTTATACTTGATGAACGCGTGAATATTGCAGTAGCAGAGAACGAGTGATTATTGTATCAGACGTAATGAATTAGCTCAACTAAGGCGGTGCGGACGGCGCGGACGGCGCACTACAAGGCGCGAGTATAAGATGCTTCCGCATCTAAAAGAAGTAGACGATTAAGGGCACTTGGTGCTCTACTATGGCAGAGCAGCAAACTGTCCCTAATATGCGAGTAAAAAGAACGAAATGTGTGTTTAGAAAAGGTGGGTAACGATTTATAGTACTAGTTACTCTACTATGGGAGAGCTCAGAGCCATTCCAGCACAGGCACTGTGTGAGAGGTTCTCTGCCATTTTTAAGGTGCAGCGCATTCAGGGATGATGGACGAAATGTAAGAAGCAAACACACCACACTAGAGACTCTTCGTTCAAACATATCTGTATCTGTCTATAGGACGTATAGATAATTTCTTCGTTTTCGGGACCTCTTGTCGGCACGATCAAGGCAAATGGCTGTTATCTCTGTCTATAGACTATTTTACGAATAAGTTTTAAAGCCGCTATATTTGGCTATTAACCCTAGTGCTTCGTACCGCTGACAACTAAACTAACAGCGTAACGGTAGACGCATACACACGAAAACGGTTGCGCTGGTGCATGCGATGTTTCTTGGCCTTATTATTCCAAGATTTTACGTTGAAATATAGGAAAACAAGAAAACACCGCCTTAACTGCCCAAAATGGCGGTGCCTAGTATTGTTAGATGAAAAAGAGTCAATAGTAACTTCCACACTTACGAACCACTGCTTCGCAATTTCTCTGCTCCTTTGTACGTTTTTCCAATGCCGGATTAACAGGCGAATATAGAAACAGCTACACTTATGCTGATTGTGCAGAAATTTCACAGTGATTTGACCCAATTACTGCTTTTTTTTCTGCTGTCACCAACTCTTCTTCTTTTCACTCTTTTACACCCCTTTTCCCCTGCCCAAGCACGGGGTAACAAACCGGAGTTTCTTCTGTCTAACCTCCCTGTCTTTTGCTTTCTCTCTCTCTTTGGCCCAACTTAAAGAGGTGTCAGCTGTCCACCGGACGCGTATTCTTGACCGATCGACACATTTACGTCCCAGATACGTCACAGATGCAGTGATGTTACGTACTACAACGAATAATTTCCATTCAGGGACACAAAAATTTACTATTTTGGGGATTTTTCTCTGCAAACGTTGACGAACTGCAGTAATACGGAAAGACGGGCTAGTCAGTTTTGTTGCGTACTAAAGCTTTAGCGCACATACATGACGACAAATACGATAACTAGACAGCGACCAGCGCAGACTATTTCCCCGCACAACAGTACTAAATTCTATGCACGCACACACATACTATAATTACACGTGTTTGACGTACTGGCGACTTTTGAATTCATGATTAGACACTCCACTGCCGCACAAGAAAAGCATGACTATATTATTTCAAACGCTGGTAGTATTAAGTACACTGCACACTGTGGGCTACAAGTCTAACGCCTATATATAATGAGATAGAAATTGCTCCGCGTAGATATTAGAAACAAATCTCAAGGTCTATGCTTGTGTTGTGCATGCACCAGAACAGGTTACAGTAGATGAAGGCGCACTGTGAGCGCTAATTATTGTTCACCATAGGAGAATTTAGCCATTTACGAAATTCTCTGCAATATCACGATGATTCCCTTTAACCCTTTGGCTCAAAAAGAGAGGCGGAAATTCCCCTCTAAAAAGAAAAAAAATTTCATGCACGCAACATGACTGTACAGATGTACTCGTATTCGTGATGTGTGCGCATGGAACCACAATCACGTGCGAATAAAGCGTTTTATACCCCTGTCACACGGGCACTTGAAAGTCTTTTAAGTAAGCGGTCTTTTTCCGAAAAGGAGTTCCTGACAGCAGACACACGGCACAGAGCGAACTCATTTTCAGAAGCGGTCTTTTTCGTAAACGGCGTTCGTCGATCTCTTTTACGGCTCCGAATGAGTAGCCTCGAAACCAGTGGGCGCCAGCAATTTTCTAGTGGTAGGAAAAAAAGAGCAAATGCTTATTTTTCTGTCAACAAAACTCTTTGTAAAAACAAATTTCATATCTTGCAGAAGGTGTAATGAACTCATTTAATGGTTATTTCCTTTTCTACTCTCGTAAGCAGCTTCAACGCTTCGGCAATATCACGTGGTGACGCTCGGTCTTGCGCTGCTTTATCCTCTCCTTGGCGGCTTTTGCAGCGTCTGCCTCGCTTTCCAGAGCGAAAAGGCAGGCCGTGAGGCTTGCGATCCTCGCTTTTTCTCCCGTACGGTCGCCCATAACGTGTCGAGAGCAGTCGAGAGCAGCGAAAAACAAATACGGTAAATAAAAGCACATTGGTGCCAGACGGACTTGTGCACGTCGCTAGTTATGGGAATGCTTCCTTATCTAGTGCAAAAAACATTCACAATGGTGTTTGTTCATCTCTTATTCTTAAATTTATTTGAAGAAACGAGCAGTGCAACAAGTCTTTAATTTGTACATCGTGATACATCGTTTAATTTTCATTGCTTCTCTTTTAACTGCTAGCGCCACGCTTTCGCTAGCGTCTTCGAACGAAAACACTAAAAGGAGATCGTTGCTGCCGTGTGTCTGCGCCGCAAACACCTCTTTGCTAAAAGTCTTTCAACTTCGTAAAAGACCGCTTACTTAAAAGACTTTTTGCGCGCCCGTGTGACACAGGTATTAGCCTACAGTTCATGCGGATAGCGCGTGTAGCGAACTCCCTTCCATCCGCGTGCTTCGCATAATGTCGATTCCCTATAGGTATACGTAGGATCTGCCAATATTTTCACAAGAGAAGTTGGGGGTATGAGCTGTGCTCTGACCATCCTGCTTTCTGACGACTGCGTGAAGTTGAGCGACTTCCACTCCATGGGCGCGCGAATAGATTCCTGTTACATGGGTGGTCCTGCACCAAGTGACTAACAGACCGGCGAAGGCGTAGGCTCTGCAGAGGCATCGGCGTATCCCGTTGCCTCTGGCTGTCTCGAACCGAGCGTTTATCCAAGTCGCTCCGGCGTCGCCAGGCATGTTCCGCTTAATGTCGCTAAATTGTTCTAGTGTTTTGATATATGATTCCAAAGCAGCCTAAGTGTAATGGTGTAACGACAAGTGTCTGGCTGTTTACGGCTATGTTATATGATTCGGAAGACCACCGCAGCTGGTGGGCAACTTTAAGGTAGAGCCAATTACGAAACCCGGGACATTGCGAAGCACTGGCACACCAGTACCAGCTGCAATTGGAATGTCTATTCAGGATTTACTTCTTCAGCTTGACCTTCTTATCACGAGAAAAAGCGATAAAATGAAACCTTCCAAATGGTAACACTTTCGAATTTCGCGAATGTCGCCACCGATATCCCATGAAACCTCATCAGGCATAGCAAGCTCCTCAAATAGAGCCAAGGAAACACCATCAATAACGCTAGCGTGGGTGTGTGTCCCTAAAATAAGGAGTAAAAATATCTTCAAGAATTATCGAATAAATTCTGACTATACTGTTCTGGGGTATGTCCCACATCGTGGATGGCTGGAATATTCTCTTACGAAATTTTTAGTGCAGAGTGCTGTTGGGAATACGGGCCATCATCTCGAGCTATGGCTTGTGACAGCTGTCCTACGTTTCATATTTATTGTAGCGATCGACGCTTCTTCGGTACGCAAGGCGCCACGGGCGTAGGCAGAAAATTTCTTGCAAGGAGGAAGGAGGTTCGACCTTGATGTGTTTGCGTGCGCGTGTATGTGCGCGTGCGTGCATATACCACGAGTCTCAAACACGTGGCTCAAACACGCAGAAGCCTCCATACGTTGTAATGATTGCCTCAAATTCCCAGTTTGTAACGACTCATACAGGAGGTATAAGCAATGATTTTTTTCTCAAGTGGCAATGTTCGCTGACGTTTTGCAAACGCTACAATGGTTTGACATCTGTCCACGCTTTTAACCAACGAAAATCTTCCTTTGTCACTTTCTTGCTGTATTGCTTCCTTGATACAATCATGTAAGTCATCAACTCATTACTAATGCGGACTTCGAGAATGTCCTGTGGGGTTGTGATTTGCTGGTTCCCCTGCCCAAGAAGAGGAAATTAACAAGCTGATTATGGTCCAGGACCTCACCTTTCAAATCCTGGCCGTCAGAAGGCCCACGCGAAACGTGACCGTGTCTGAGTGGGCCTAGCCAGGTGCATGACGCTGAGTTAACTCGCGTCTATTGTGGACCCAATAAAGTTATTTCACTCACTAATCATAACTAAATTATTTGATTTCATTGCTGATACTGACTGGATGGAGGAACTGTAGGTGTAGAATATGTCTTTTGCCACTTTTCAAGTGTATCATTTTCTTGTTTCAAGCATGTAAAAGCTCCGGAAGTGGAAAAGAAAATAATTAGGCAGGAAAACTAGCACGTGATTGTAGCTGATTTCCAGCAATATAAGTAGAAACTCGTTGATACGTTGGAAAAAACGCCGAAAATGAACGAACGATCTCTGAAACGTACGATCCGAATCCAGTAGAAATTAAGGTGGACAGACCCATATTGAGGTGCCCGAGCAAAGAACATGTAATAAATAAAAAGAGAGAGAGAGAGAAAAACTCTACAATTTTCAAACTTCTGGCATCTCGCTGGCAGCAAGAGTTCAGCAAGCTAGTTTCAGTCCCCACAGAATACAGTGCGGTGGACGCGTTAGTTCGAATCGCTAGAAAACCAACCATAATTGGTTTTCTGAACATTGGAACAACCAGCGCAAAACGTAAAAAAAAAACGGTGCCACCATCACATCAAATGAAACTCAGCGCTGCGAGGCCGTCGGTTCTTTTTGCATTGCCACGCAAAAAACTGGAACCACGTTTGCTCAAGAGCGGCTCCTGCTTCAAACGGACGGAAGAGAAAAAAAATCCTATTAAGCCGAAATTTATGAACGAGGTTCTACTGTATTTCATGTTTAGCGGGGACTTCCACGGAGAACGCCTTAAAGTCCTCGCTGCGTTTAAAACATGGATGCACCCGCTCCTCAACAATTCCAACATTCCACCAGCTTGAGTCGTGAAACAAGTTCTAAACACTATGTGCATCGTATTGCAGTTGATATTATCCACGACGACTGCAGTGAGTAGTTAGAACTCTGAAATAAACTCCTTTATGTCTGCACGCGCATCACAACTGTTCTCTTCCATTCTTCCTCTACATGCTAAGGGCGTAACGGTGGTTTAGTGCATTGTAGGTGAGACAGAAGTCCAGTGTAAGTGAATGTGTGCGTCATTGTTTCTCCCTGCAAGGCTTGACCACACGCCCCCGCTGCAGCGCGTCAGCGCGTGGATTTCTGACGCGTCGCCGCGTCCCCTCTCCATGAAGAGAAAGGGCGCATGGCTACGTTATGCTGCGCGCCCTCTCTCTCCACAGGGAGTGGGCGCGGCACCACGTCAAGAAAGCCACGCGCCGACGCGCTACGGCGGGTGCATGTGGTTAGACCTTTGAAGTTGCGACGCTGTCCACAAGGGCCTCTTTTCCTATTCTTCTTCTGCCCCTTTCGCGCTCCCTCCAGTGGTTGGTATTATTCCACATTTCTCCTCGTTCATCTAGTTGCTTTTTTTTAAATGCCTTTCCCTGCATTTTGAATTCTTTCAGGTATACGAGCCAGTTCGGCTACTCACCGACCGCGTGAGATCTGGGACACGGTGCTACCCGCAGGGCAACTTTTGGAGGACGCGCGGTAAGCGTCACGCGATACACTGCCAAAGGAAGAACCTGTAGTTTTTTTTTCTCACGTATTAGTTATTCATGTTTTCTAGGAAAGAGAAAGTTCAAACGCCGCCGATCTGCCTGACGGGAGGGTGAGATACGATCGGCGCACGCGTCCGCGCTAGACCGCGATGATTTATCTCGTGATTTAAAGTGGTACCGCCACACGGGCACACCCGCGTGGTCTACATCGGAAAGAATGCCATAGGGTAAAGGAAACAAGAGCTTTCACTGACGGCCGCCGGACCTAATACCTCGTTAGTTCACTAGAGCGCGACGCCGAGCTGGCACGATCGCTGAAGCAGACAAGGACAAACGAGTCAGGGTGTGCAAAAAACAATTAGCGAGCGCATTTGTGCCGAGGACGTAATGGGGCCTGAGAGAGTAATTAGTGCATATTTCATTACTAAATTATTCATTTTGCCTGCTGATGCTGACTTGCTGGGGGCAATGTAGGCGTAGAATATCTTTCCCGCACCCTCGAGCTCAACAGTTTAACACCATGGCCGATAAATAACAGGGCAGGGTATACGTATTCCACGGCCTGTCCTTGAACTTTTTGACGAGTTATGCATTGCTGGTATGTCTCCACGTTAAAGTGGCACCGGCGTCATTTTAAGGCTAAGGCTTTTAATGCCTCACACGGATGAACATCCATCCGTCCGTGCCCTGTAACGGCGCCGACTGTGACCTCACCCTCAAACTCTCTCAGCAATCACGTGATGGCACAGCGACGCATAGCAGCAGTCGCGCCACCACAGCTGTAACATACCGAAGGATTGTTTCGGCTGTAGAGTGAGTGAATAAAAATTTTATTGACAATGTTTGCCGGTATTTAGCGGAGTGGTGCTACAAATACCCCAGCCTGGGTGACGGCCTCGAGTCCTTGGACACGGGCGGCTTCCTGGGCGTACCAGACTGCGCGTGCACAGTTGATCGGCGAGGTCGTGGCAGAACAGAGCCGCTGCCCATCGCGCCTCTTTGTTCAAGACTGCCATGTCTACCCAATTCATAAGGGACTGCTGCATGGCCATAGAGTTTCCTAAAATTTACTGGAGGGGACTCTGGCGTGTGATCGTTCAGCGTCGATGGGATTGATGGATAGTACATGAATTTGTATAGTCTTCGTGCTTGCGGGCTTCGAAAACACTTGCGGCTTTGTTTATTGCAGTGTTCTGGTTTTGTTTCAAATAAAAGAACAAACTGTTGTAAACTTCCTGACACGATTTGAATTCGTGAGCCTTGAAAGCTTAGGTGGGGAAATGGAACTGCTGGACATTTGCTGATTTTCATCTTGTGACAAAGCAGCTCCTGGCCATGCGCAGCTTGGCGGAACCGAAAGTACGGAGATTATGGAAGCTCATGTACTACACATCATTCCCTTGCTCAATGAAGTGCATGCGTTGCAACTCCAGGAGACACTAGCGCCAGAGTTTCCTTCAGTATATCTATAGGACACTCTAAAATCTCGGCAACAGCACGCAACGCTCCGTAGCCAGCGTCAGTCAAACTAGCCCAAGTCACCCGACGGGGGGTTCGTGTTGAGCTTGTTGGCGACAGCACATACGCAGCTGCGCACGGAGATACATATGACAGGATGTCACGCACCTTGTAGCGAAACAAACAGTCACAAAGGCGGCGAAACGGCGACAAAATAGCAAACAGCGTCGGCGATTAGACATTCTCCCACGTAGAACATCTCCACGGAGCTGTCTCGCACAGCGAAGGCTATTATTAGCAAACGCCCGTGATGGCCAACACGGAAGTCAGTCACGTCTAGTCATTATATTCCCGAAGTAGCTTCGCGCCATTCATATTTGAAACGCTGCACGTCGAGCGTTGAAAGCGAAATAATGGTTGCGTCAATCCACAGTCAATCAGCCCTCGCGATTTCAAAGCGGGGCCCTGTTTGCCTACCGCCCGTACAGCATGGCGGCGCTGCGGGCGCTATGTTTGTGTGCCTGCCGTATAAAAGGCTCTTCCTCTAATCTTGGGGGTGATGCAGAGTCCAGGGTGCTTCGCTCGTGATTAACATCTCGTGATGGACGCACGCTTGATAAGGTCATGTCAACAACGTTCAGTTTCGAAACGATGACAAGCAAGAACTGGAGTAGTGCGGCTTGAACGGCCACGTCTTACAAAAGGCCGCGCGCAGAGAGGTCTGTCCGCACGCGCCTTCTTCGAAACGCCACCTTCATAAGTGGACTCCTTGAATGGTAAGCCAAGCGAGCACTCGTTTGGGAAGACTGGCTTCGACAATGGTGGTGCTCTTGTCAGACACGACGAAGTGTGTGTGGAAGAGGTATAGAGATGACCCGTAGGGTGCTAAGGTCTCGCAATTCAAGCTAATGTTCAAGTGTTTTTACGCGTACGGTGTGCGGGAAAGAGGACGTAGTTTTACTATTTTAGCACCAAGTGAGTAAGCGATGAAGAACAAGTAGCTCATGCCTTGCATGAGGTATGACACACCTACTACGTACACTAAATGTTGTCCCAAGAGATGCGTGCTGTTTCCCGACATTCTTGCATCACCCGACCTTCTTCCATCATAGGCCGGTAGACTAGAAGAAGGTGTAGCCGTCCACGCAATGGTCTACAAGTACATCTGTCCAGAAAGCCACACGAGCCATTTTACAATTCTTGAAGGCAAAATCACTGTGAAACCCTGCGCTGTGTGTGCGGTGTGCAACGTGCATCTCCTTCCCTCTCTTTACCTCTCTCTTGCTTCCTTATTCTCCTCCTTCCATTTGTAGGGTAGCAAACTGGACGTGGTCTAGTTAACCTCCCTACATTTCATATATTCATTTTATCTCTGTGTACTCGTCCACGTATTCAGCGGTGGATTGTCGCAGAAGGTGGTGCATTCTAGGCTGACTTGTTCATTATCTAGCTGGCTTCAACTCAAGTCGGCGAGCCCAGAACGCCCCAACTCTTACACAGTTTCGCATCCTTTAAGTCGGTCGTACGTGTGAGAAACGTTAAAGTTACGGTGTTGAAATACTGAACCGTAGCAACTGGCCTACACCTCTGTCTGTAAAACATGTGAAACAAACAGAAAAAAGGAAAACTGAACATTAGTGGCGATGTGCATGCGCTGCGTTAAGTTTCTAAATGTGCATTATTTTAAGACTGCAACGTTTAGTTTGCTCTGTATATTTACTCGGAGGCACAAGTGCATCCGTTTCGGCCAAGCCCGTGAAGGTTGGCAGTACCCTGCATAAACAAACTCATCTAGAGACGGCAGCAGTTTGCACTATCAGCCGTCGGGAAAGAGGAGGTGCCTAACGAGCGGCTGACATTGCCGGCCGTTTGCCATCCTTGACCCTGCAAGGCTGATTGGCGAAGCGACCGTTTCCCCGGAACTTGCACACGGTCAGGACGTGGCCGTGCCAGCGTGCGTGCGTGTGTGCTCTTCAGCTTCCGAGAGGTCATTTGGAAAGGCCATTGTGAAGACGGGAGCAAAGCTGCTCTAAGAGCGTTACAGACCGGTGTGCAGGAACGTGCGCGCACTCTTTTCAAGTTGGAATCGAAAAGGACCAAAGCCGCGCGTTCTAAGCTGCTGCTCTCTGTGTTTGCTTACATTTTCGCGCGTGTACGTCGCCTTGTGCGGCCTACCAGTGGCCCGTGCACGAATGAAAAAAAAAAGGAGTGTGAACAGAACAGGAGGTGCTATAGCTGGTCACTTCCGCGAGGCGCCATGAAAGACCGCTTTTGAGCGAGCAGTTTCAAAGGCGTGTACGCATACTTCCTCGGATGAGCGGCCGAAGAGCGCGCGAACTCGCTTTGCGTCGCAGAGCCGGTTGCCGAGGCAAGATCATGAGCAATTCGGTTATGTTTTCTTTCTCTTTTCTATTACATTATTTTGCGTTTGTTTCTCTAAGTATTCCAGAGAAGTGCACCGAGAAATATCCGCGTACGAAGTCTCTTATCAGGAACAGAAAAGCAAAACAGCGTGGTATGTTGACAGAACACACAAGGAGACGCGTACCAGAATGGTTTTTCGTCATAAAAACCAAAGCGCAAGCTCACTTGCAGGTCAGCTTTATGTTGCGGTGCGTTAGCGGTACATTCCCAAATTCTGTAGGTGCAGAAACACGAGCACACGAGGGTAGATCAAGAAAACAAAGGCGCATGACATTAAAAAAAAGAATGTTTGCAAGGGACTGTGGGTACTAACACCCGATGTCCGCTACTTTTCTTCAATTACATAGTAGTTGCGAAGTAACGGACAGTCACAAGACAATACAACTAGGCCCATAGATGAACACTCACGCACTTATTATCACTATACTTCCACAAAAACGAGTATCCACTCAACGCAATGGTTCACAAAATGTAAATATTCACACAGAATAATGTACATATATAAACCTAAATGTCCATCAATACTTTGTGAGAGCAAATCTGATTAATTGATTGATATGTGGGGTTTAACGACCCAAAACCACCATTTGATTAGGAGAGACGCCGTAGTGGAGGGCTCCGGAAACTTCGACCACCTGGGGTTCTTTAACGTGCACCCAAATCTGAGCACACGGGCCTACAACATTTCCGCCTCCATCGGAAATGCAGCCGCTGCAGCCGGGATTCGAACTCGTGACCTGCGGGTCAGCAGCCGAGTACCTTAGCCACTAGACCACCGCGGCGGGGCGTGAGAGCAAATCTGTTTATTTCGTTAGGAATCCGTATACTGACAGTTCAAATTTTCATCTGTTTCGATGCATGTTCAACCTCATGATGCAGACAAGTGCTGCAAGTTTGGCGAGAAAGAGAAAGAAAGAAAGCTAGGGAGGTTAGCTAGACTAAGCCCAGTTTGCTACCCTACAATTGTAGAGAGGGGATAAGGCAATAAAATAGAGAAAGAGAGAGGAGGGTATAGAAATTCCACACAACACACATGCTGCACACAGTGCAGGGTTTCATAAACGGTCGGTGAGTTATGTTGCCCTGAAGAATTGTAAAAAGACTCATGTGGCTTTCTGGGCTGAAGTACATAAAGACGAAGCACTTCAGGTTTTCTTCAGAATAAATGGTCGATCATCCATTGTCCTTAAGGCAAATTGGAGAGTTCAGCGTTCTTCTTCAAAGTCGGGACAATGACACAGGACATTGTTGAGAGTTTCCATGCAATTACAATTACCGCCGTTGCGAGAGGTCAAATCCGCATTGCGACTGATAAACAGCACACAAAACTCACAGGGACCCTTTTGCGTTCGCTTAAGACGATTCGAAGAAGAAAGCCATAATCTTTTTTTTATCTCCTCACTATTCGTCCTCTCTCGCCCTCCTCTTAACTTTCTGTGCATCACCAAGTTTTTTCACTGCCTTCGGGATCGGCTCACGTTTGACCGAGCGGTGGTGTCACGTGATTTCACCATGTGACGTCAAACTGACGTCACAAATTTTCGTGGCTTTTGATGTCAACGTCATCATGGGATGATGTTTCGTACCACTCACATTGCCGGCATCGATGCACGACGCAACCGGTGGTCAGTTTTCGCATTTAATTGGGCATTTAAGGTTTTCACCTTAATAAACAGCGACTGCTGTTAATAATGATGATAATAGTATCTGGGGTTTTATGTCCCGAAACCCCTGCATAATTCTTCCGTCTCTTTCCTTTCCAAGAAAGAACAAGTAGGCGTTGTGCTCCTCCAAGTTGCACCTGCCAGCATGCTGTCTCCTGCTTGTATATCCGTGTATGCAAATCAAATAAATATAATATCAAAGTAGTGGAGGGCTCCGGTAATTTTGACCATCTGCTGTTTTGCGACGTGCCCTGACTTAGCACAGTACACGGGCCTCTACGATTTCGGCTCCATCTAAATGTGACTACCACGTCTGGAATCGAACCGTCGACCTTCAAGTCAGCAGCCGAGCACCCTAACAACAGCTCCACTGCAGCGGACAGCGACAGTTATAAGTCTTTCTTTTTCTGCGTTGCACATTGTGCGCTGTTTATGCATGCCCATACAGCTAGATGTAATTGCCGTGAATGTATTACGCCTGCGATCTTTGGCAGTGTCCACGGTAGGCACCGAATCAAATTGCGAAACCGTGCGGTAGGGGCAGGTCATCCGACAAAGCATATTGCAGACATAAACACGGAACGTGACAGCTCTGACCGCAAAGGTCGTTCGCTTTCAGCAAGCGACACCGTCAAGGACGGCCTTTGCAGGTATCGCATGGCTTTTCCGCGCGCGAGTAGGCCCTCGCTGACTCTGACGGATCGCCGACTCCATCAGCACGTCGTGGTGGCGGCATCAACGTCCCGGCGGCATGGCGCTGTGAGGCGAATATCAGAGGGGCCCGCAACGAATGCCTCTCGGCGACGAGCGGATAGCCGGCGTAAACGTTTGTGTGTGTGTGTTGACGCATGGTATCTCACACTTGATTGATACCCGAGAAGACCGAGTGATACGGCCACACCGCACAAGCTCGCACACCAGCCGCTCCTGAGTAGCAACCCAACAACAGACATATGTGGTCCTGGTATAGGATGTGTGCCAGTTTCTACCTTTCTTCTGCTTCTCCTGCATCCATTTCCCACCCGCATATAACGTAAATAACTGAACAACATACACTTTCCGTCTTTTCTTTTTATAGCTTGCTCTTTTTTTTTCTTCCGTTGCAATTGGTGGCCATCTCAGTCTCTGTTATAAGTTGCGTTTCCTGGAGGTGATTTAAATGAGGTAAAACAACGAGCTCTCACGTTCTTATGCCTGAATCCTTTTTATTTCTGTAAGTAGTCACTCTGTTACTCATGCCGCCGATAAAGGAAGAATTTGTTATGGAAAGGCTGAGCGGCTGGCTTAAGTTCTTCTGTCCTGCTGGTATGCGGATAAAGGAATCAAATTGTGTATCAAAGGGGAGAGAGGGATAATTGTTTTATTAAATAGCTGGAGAGAGGTTTGCCTGGTTTTTCATCTGACACTGCATCGAAGGGGGGTAACTGAACATTGATATATGATAATTACCCTCTCGAATTTTAGAAAGTGAACTTCTGATAGTCCATGACAAACCCTTCAACTGCAGTCAGTTTATGGTCTTCGCTTATTTCGTGGACGATGCAGAACTCTCATGAAATATAAGCAAACATCGCTAAAAAAATCAAAGGAAAGAAACGAGGCATAACGAAGATTGTGGAAGAATGGAAAACACGAGCGATGATTTGTGTCCTGTCTTCCTCATCTCCTTTAGTCCTCATATTTATCGGGCTTATTGCTATTATTCCCCAGCAATCTTTACTAACTCGGCCGATTCTCATTTATTTCAACAAATACTTGAATTTCAAAGCCCGCCAGTGTAATAGCGTGGAGCCGAGCTTCCCAAGCATGACTGACAGTCAAGGAACTGTGGCCGAACAAACTTCGTTTAATGGAACCAAGCCTCTTTGCCTCACAAATAGCTATTATTTTTTTCTCCCTATCGGTGCAACTGCCGCTGTATGTATTCTTTCCCACTTACACGCGTCTATACGGTACTTATACACCGCGGGTACTTACGGGTGATTACAACGATGATCGTTGACTCGCAGATTAAGACGAGACGGCGTAACATTGCCACGTCCTTGAACGTCGCGGTCCACCAGTTATTCTCAGTCGATGGAGACAAATGAAGTAAAACTCTCCAAGGCAACGTGTGGGTGCGCGTCGAAGGACTGATGGTCCGCGTTGTGGTACTCGGGGACGTCCGCGATCGCAAAGAACACGCCAGCAATCCCGAAGAAACCCTGAGGCAAATCACAGCCCGAAGTGACCTCGGTTACTCGTGTCCATTGCAGCTGCAAGGAGGGGAATGAAGCGTGTTCTAATAATACTATTACGATTTCGTTCTTGGTGGCATGAACAGTTAGGGGCGAACATAAAGGTAAGCCTTAAGACTGCGGTGAGGTGAATTTCGAAACGGCAAAGCAGTGATTCCACCATAAGGATAATGTAACAGCAGCATCATATCCCATGAGCTGCCGCTTAATTGTACTGTTTTTTTTTTCTAAAGCCTGCTCTTAGGCATAGTAATGCGTAATGCTATAGCTGCACACGCAAGTTTTATGCATGGTATGAAGGCTAACATTGAGTGCATGTTGTGGCAGTGAGGGAATCTAGCGGTCGATGTCAGGCGCAAGGCATGCTGCATGAAGACAACTTATCCCAAGTACTACAGAGCGTGAGATGACCATTTACTAGATAGCGTAGAAATAGTCTGAAGTGAGCCAGCCAGAAAGATGAAACCTGACATGCAAAACTTGCACAGTGCCCAATATTTTTTGTATTTCAGTAAGGTGTGAGTTATCTTTTTAACACCAGTGTAATTCAAATACGCGCTAAGAAAACCACAGCAGCATGTCTCTTACAACGCACACACATTGAGCTCGAAATCTTTGAGCTAGATCGCCGACGATGCTATTCTCCACGTGTCTGCAAAGACGTGAAAGAGGTTATTCCGGGTGCCACACTGGTGGTGCGCGCACAGCAGGTAGTCTTGTAACGCGCCGCGATCACAAGTTTCACTGCGCTTGCAATCTTTATCCTCTTCCCACTCACCCTCAAGCATCCCCCGAGATGCTAAATCGCGCGTACGGTTGCACCCAGTACGACAAGAACGTCTGGCCTCTGTCACTCTCCCCTTTAACGCTCTTTTCCTCTACCAAATCTTTACGATGGATATGTTGTGGCTTGCGCACCGAAAATAAAGATACTGAACTGACACACTGAACAGTAAAAGTCTCGGTGCGTAGGTGTAGTACGCAATATAGCGTGGGCTGTTTTGGTTCGCGCTAGATACTTCCGTGATGCATGCTTTCACTCTCTCTTCGTGGCTCGTATTCACAACATCTTGGGATAAATATTTTCGCCGATGTACATTTTCGATAAACCATTTCAGCCAATCCTGATGGGGGGTATATCGTAAGTGAATCACGTTGGCCAATGAGTATACAATCTTACGAAAGAGAAGTTTTGTGAGTTCGGTCCCTGTTCTTTATTCAGACACACCGCTATAGATTCGAACGATACATGATACCTTTTGAGATGTCCTAAAACATCGTAAGTGGTCGTTAGGGGCCGTGCACGCTGGTATATGTATTATTCCGTGCTGAAAACGTCCCGTAACAGTTTCCTCATCACTTAAGGCATGGCAGGTGTGATAATGCGATGAATGCGAAGAGCGGCTTTGCAATCTTTCTGCACCTCCCGTGACCACTTTCATTAATCCGAAGGCGCACTTTCCAGCGCTGCATTTTCACCCAACATATGACGGCGCCTGTTCTGTTTCAAGTGGAAATGAGGTTCTAGTTGCACAGACTTGTACTTCACTATTATGCGCGCTTATATAAACAGAGCTGAATCAAAGTGTTCAGTGTCATAGCACGGGCAAAGCGCTCTTGAACACGGTGTTTGCAAGAGTGACAAACTGCCAACAATTGGGCAAACTGCATCGCATGCAAGGCTATAGCTCTGCAGCTATGAAAAAGGTCTCTTGGTTTTGCTCTCTTTCGGTGATCGGCGTATACCTTTAACAAAGCGACGATTTCAAGTGATGACGTCATCGCAGGGCTTCTCGCTGTATAACGTTATAGCAACGTTACAAAATCTGCCGATCCGTGGCGTCATATGGTACCGTCATCCCGGGATCATATATTCTTTACTTTTTTATTTTTCGGATCGCTCGTGTTATCGCCAACTAAGCAAAGCATCAAATCCGGTCACCTTAAAGGAAAAAAAAATCACGGCATATCCACAGACTATGAGTGGGGCGAAGCGTCCGTCCAACTCTGTCTGTC
Source organism: Rhipicephalus annulatus (assembly GCA_013436015.1). Lineage (NCBI taxonomy): Eukaryota > Metazoa > Arthropoda > Arachnida > Ixodida > Ixodidae > Rhipicephalus > Rhipicephalus annulatus. The sequence continues at coordinate 113,696 of WOVY01004468.1, forward strand.
TGTCTGTCTGTCTGTCTGTCTGTCTGTCTGTCTGTCTGTCTGTCTGTCTGTCTGTCTGTCTGTCCATCCGTCCGCTCCTATTACACTAGAGCACCCATCGCATGGACGGACGGACAGACTGACGCTTTGCCCCACTCATTATTCACTCAGTGGGTATGCTGTACAATTCTTATTATAACAGCGTCATCTATTCTCTTTAATCGTCAAATATATGAACATTGCTAACGCCATCTAGTGATATTATTTCCAAGGACATATACAGAAAACGCAATCTAGTGAGCAACTCTTATAACTTACTATAAGTGGCTATTACAGCATACTACGAGGGAACGACTTGCACCCTAAAGAGCTTCGTCCCTAAACATTTCTGGCGGTGCGCCTGTTCGAAGCAGAATTATTTCCCCTTCTCTCGGTGTCTCTGACTGCAGATATATGAACACCTTCATGCGGCCCATCGAACTGGCCTTGAGATTTGCCATTAGAGTAGCAATTCACGTGGACCGTTCCGCCCCACAATCTCCTCTGCACGGAACATACGTGCCTTGATTGCTACACACACGTTGTCTACCCGCTTCTGGCGCACAATGCGTGCAACAGCTGCCTAACGACCGGGAAGACTTTAACATAACAATACGCGTTCCGCCTGGGACACAACCATGGCATGCAGGTGTTGCACGAACCAACTTGCAAGCGCTGCTGCCGCTTGGAAAGGATGCAGATGATAATACCTGCACTGCATACGGACGAGGCAGAAAAGCCGCAACTGACGCGCTCCGGTGGGCGCGTTGCGGGTTAAGGACTTCGATTTGGGTTATATGCTGAAAATTTGGTAAGCCAAGCGAGCGAACGCCGTGAGAAACTAGCAACAGAAGACTAAAAGTGCAAAAGAAAGATCGCATAGTGATTATTCATTTCGCACCAAACTTGATTATGTGTAGAAGAAATGATGTTTTGTCTCTGTGTCTGTACGATCCCAGGAAAGCGAAATCTGTGGAATGATATAATATTATCTGGGATTTTACGTGACAGCACTACGATATGACTTTGAGGGACGCCGTAGAGGAGAACTGCGTAAATTTCGACCACCTGGGGAGCTGTGCACCGAAACCTGTATCGCTTCGCATTAATCTAAATGAGACCACCGCATTCGAACCCACGATGTTATGTTTATGTTCTCTAGGTGGGCATCGTTACCACTATATACCACCGCAGCAGTCGCAGATTTGTGAAAGACGTCATTTTGACGTCACATTATCGACCTAGCTAAGCCATCTTTATTTTGTGGGGTGACCTTGTTGCCGCCGTTGCTATAGTACCGTCGAACCAATGGCATCTCCTGGTGGCACGATGAACATACGACCGACAGTGAGACGCATACACTAGTTTTTCGAAGCTCATAGTTGTCTTGTGGCGTCGGGAATACCGCGTATCATTTTGTGCACGATATGCTTCGTGTTTTCTGTAGATTCCACTTCGAATAATGTTAACTTCCGGTTAATCGGGCGAACTGCTCCCGTGACAAAGCCAACGTAAGACAGTACCTGTCCTGGTACGTCGACTTCGACTCACTTATTGTACTTACGGGGGTTCTCATAGCCTGTATAGTTCAAGGTCGCAATTACCTCTCGTTAACTTTTTTTCGCACTCAAACGTTTCCCTGGGGGAGGAATGAAGTATGTGGTTTGGTCTGTATTGACTACTTGACGTGTGGGTTCTGATACCACTATTCCGGGCTGTTAATCTTGCCCTAAACCTTTAGCAACTAAACGAGCAGTGCTATACAGCAGACGCAATGACATGAATACAGTAGGGTTGGTGCTTTATAGACGTTTCATGACATCGTTGATTTCACGTCGCCGAACACGAAATTAGGAAACAATCGCCTAGAAACCCAAGATGGCGGCGTCCATGTGTCCTATGTAAAATTGTTTGAAAGAGTTTGCCCCCGCCACGTTGGCATTGAAAGTTTCGCAGCTTTGCTAGTTTGATAGGACATTCTGTAAAAGCTTTCCGGCTTGCGCGAAAAGAGATAAAAAGGCTGAGCGAAAAGCATGGAGGTTAACCGAAAGACAAATATCCAGCTTGCTACCCGACATTGGGGAAGGGGTAAAGGCAGAAAAAAAGCAGCAATCAAAAGAATGCGAAGAGTTTCGTACAGCTGGTTAAGCTAAACTATAATTTCAGTGGCCCGCTGTTTCAAACCTGTAAACTCGAATTCTTCGCTATATATACAGCGTCGATAGCGCCGCCGAGACAAGCTTGTTTGGCTAAACGTCTCATTTAACAAATTTCTAAATGCTGGTTTCTCTCTTGCCTTATAATAAAATCAGCACGCCGCACATACAAACCTTCACCACGCTATTTTCAGATGATTAACATCGCGTTGGTGTTGGCTTAATTAAAGTGCCGTTACCAGTAAACTTACTTCCTGTCAAGGTCTTTAGAAAATATAAAAGCACAACGAGTGAGTTCACTTACTAATTGCGGCTCTCATAGCAGCTTCCGCAATATCGCTTAGGTTTGAGGCGCACAGGCTGTAGCTAAGCTCTACTGGCCTGCTCGAGTGGAGAGGAGAGATGAAGACAATGAATGCGTTCACGAAGCAGGCAGCGTCGCAGGGACACGATCCTGCGCAGCCTTTTGGACTCTACAGAACACATGACGTAGTCTTAAGCCTCAAAGAGGATGAAATAAAAAGTGAGTTACTAAAGAAATGATAAAAGGGATGGGGTGATCATTTGTAAAGGGGTAGGAGCATGTGTGCTGTTCCATCGGCGGCAGCAGGGTGCCGGAGATGCACAGATCGGTCGACAGACAGTGAGAGAGGCTGAACCACAGAAACCAGTCCCTCCCCTAGCAGAGCTCCGGCCGGACGACCTTCCACTTGACTTTGCTCATTTGCTAAACGCCCGGCAGCCTGCGTGCTTTCCTTCTTCCTGTCTCGTTTTTTCTTTTATTTTTATCTCTCAAGCACGATCGACACTCCCTTTATTTCTCGTGGGTTTTCTCGTACAGCTTCAGGGCTCCCTCCGCCACGAAGATGCATGGTGTTTGCGTTTCCCTTGCTCGGCAGGCTGGGAGCGTTTGTATATTTAATGCAATCGTGAAGTGGCGACGTGTTCTGCCCAGACGGCGTTATCGTCTCGGTTCTTACAGTGTTGGCTGCTTGCACATATCTCAACGAGCTCTCTGTTGTATGTGAATTGGCGTGTGTAAGACTATCCGTGTAGCTGAATGCACGGTCCTGTGTGGTTGTCCTTGTCAGCCGGAAAAGAGATTGTCTGCTTCTGGGGCCAGATCTTCCCGCATGCCACCGCGTTGTCTTTACTGTTGTTGTGCCGAGTGATTGTGCCAGGAACTCGGGTCCCGCACATTTAGCGGTGGGAAATAGCGCTTCCAGCATCCAATGCGCAGTGCTCATCAGGTTTTACTCTAGGAAAGAGCTTTTTTCTGTTAATACATAGAGGAATTCGATTGCGTACTTCGAGCTTGCCGTTATTGAATCTTTGTAAAGAATAGTTGGCAGTCGAAGCCGCCTACAGCATCACTGGTCTCTGTGCCACAGTCCTTCTTCGCATTTTAAGAGAGTGGTGACATCTACAACTTGGTAAAGGATTGAGCTGGTTGGTGTTGTATCGTGAGGCTTTAGCAGCGCGAACATAAACGAATGCAGTGGGAAAGAAATGCGTGAACAGGTCAAGACCTGTTTTATAATACAAATGTGTTTCTTGAATGACTGAGCGTTTCTGTGCAGAGTCGCCTGGAAAAACCATTTGTTCATCTCTTTGTGAGCTCACAGAATCATCGCGAACCTTATTACAAAAGATGATCGTCAGGGTGGGGGGATCGAGGGGGTCACAGACTGAGTTCAGAAAGACGACTTGACACGACATCAGCAAGGCTCCTGAATTAAAACTGCCGGTTTCGATGTGTCTATTTTGCTTGCAAGCAATGTGAAAATTCTTTTCATATAGAAGTAATGAGCACCTGTAGCTTTAGAGAACTATAACACAGATTTCATGAAATGTTGCTAGTTGTATTGTACAAATATGGCAGGTGTGACCTGGTCTCAATGCATGCGAGGGGAGAAAGCTAGAGCGCACAAGGGGGATATTGGCTCCTGCCAATCTCAGCAACTAAACTGCTCCGCGATCTGTTGTAAAACACTTCAATGGAGCAGCTCAGCAATCATGTTAATAACGTGAACTTATGTAATAGTAGCTATAATGATAGTATGAGTAATAGGTTGTTCGAACTTGAAAGTGGCTGCCCTACTTGGCAAGATTTTTTTTAATTTTTAATGAAGGCCTACGTGCTGCTATGCGGTGTTTAAAAGAAGCAGTGTTTTGTTGCAGATCTGTAAAGCGCTATAGGCAGTGCTAAAAAGAGAGTGTGAAGCTCACAAGTGCAATGTTTTGGTTGCTCCCTGTATTCACCTGTTCCCACTTTTCATGAAAGACAGTGCTGCTTGCGATCATTGCGGCAGCGATGAAACGATATAGCACATTCTTTGTCACTGCCCGCGTTACAGCGGGCAAGGACGGCAGTTAGCTGCTGCGTTAGCTCGCCTTGACGGCATACTTTGTCAGAACAATCCGTGCTTGAAAGGCGACATGATCTGTCTTCTCACAGAAAATAAGTGAGAGCGTTATTGAACTTTTTGCTTGGTAGTGGCCTATTGAATAGGCTATAGCAACCAAACTCACACTTTTTTTCTTTCTCGCTCGTCTATTTCGCTCTTCGCTTTCTTTCCTACCTTTCTTCTCCTTTCTCCCTTCCCTTAGTGCAGGGGTAGCAAACCGGATGCTCCAATTTCTGGTTAACCTCCCCGCCTTTCCCTCATTTTATTCTCTCTCTTTCTCTATTCCAACTTCCGCCTTCACACATTCGCGCGCGCGAGCTTGATTTGATGGCTCCGCAACCACGTAACGTCGGCTCTGTGAAAAGAAAGAAAGAGAGAGCCATGAAAAGAAAGAAAGAGAGAGGCGAGGAGGAAAGAGAGAAAGAGAGAACGTAAGAAAGTAAGAGAGAACGTAAGAAAGAAAGAATAAAGAAGAAAATAAGAACAAAAGAGAGAACGAAAAAGAGAGAGAGAGAGAACAAACAAAGAGGGAAAGAAAGAGAGAACGAAAGAAAGAAAGAGAAAGAGAGAGAAAGAAAGAGCTGCCTGCATTGAAGTGCCAACAATTGCAGCCCTGCTAATCCCTCTGATTAACTTGTATAATTTCGCTTTAGCTTGTGACTGACATAGTGCGTGATCAGCATGCAGTACACCACTCAGGGAGCCTTATTAGCCGTTTGCATGTCAGCTGTAGGTTGTGTCTCGTGCAGTGCGTAAGCGATAAGTGTGCACGAAGCAATTGTTGCGAACTTTTTTTTATGGTACGTAAAAAATGTGAACGATGCATGAGGTTGCGTGTCACACAGAATGACAGTAGCGCAAGTGCACACATCGCCATTCGAGATATGTGCCGCCTACTGCCCACTTACCTAATCGCGCGTTTAATAATTCCAAAATATGGTTTGTGTTTATTGGCATAATAAATTTACAGATATGTTTTCTCAATATTGACAACGCACCCCAAAATCTTTCAAGGTGAAGCAGCAGTAATTTTTGAAGTTGGCTTTATTCCTTCATACGCTTGAGCAAGTGTCAAGCTTGGAAATAGCAGGTTGGATATTTTCTTTTGACATTATGGGCGATTCTCACGCAGTGCATCTACCGGCAATGACACTTTCATGACGTCCGGCTGCAGTGCCGATCCCGGTAACTTCATGTCCTACTAGTTGTGACGGTGTGAGGTACTGAAATATGCGAATTGACTTCTTGTGCATCACCAAGGGAGCCATGGAGCACAGCGGCTGTATAAAGATTGCGATATTTCCTGCGAACACTAGACAAAAAGCCTATGCGATGGTGTGACGTCAGGGTACAGGAGTAACCGAAACTAGCCTATGTAACCATACATGTTATTACATCTCCTGGGTGCACTCATGCTTAACACTGTATTTTCTGGGGTCCTGGGAGCTTGACCAATACTTTCCTGTCAGTGCCCCTTTGTACTACCGTCAATTACAGCCACCGCAATCTCAGTATTCAAGACTCTTAAGATAATATCAATTGAGAGATTGGCATTGGGATGTTGGGAGCACACAAGCACGTGATAAGGCTGCAGCTCAGTCTTACTACCTTAGGCACTCTGCTTGGCAGTGTTCTTCGGCACTGAACGAAAAATAGACGAAATATCTGCGATGCACGTTCAGCGGAAACGGGGCCGCTCGTGACAAAACTGTCACACAACAAGACACACATGGCAGGAGTGGGGAGATGAACGGAAAATTAGAACGCACAGAAAAATCAGACATTGTTAGTGACATGTAAAATAAATTCATTTAGAATATGCATAAAATTGAGCACAAATATTTCATTAAAACGTGGCATATATATTTTCTCGCCGTATACTTTGCAAAACTGACTTGTGGCTGTGATAGTGGCCTTTTTCTTTTAATTTCGAAATTGTGCTTAGCCATACTACGAAGGTTTGTTATAAGCATAGAAACAAAGTTGTTTCTTGTAGAAGAAAATATTTGGATATCTTTGCTGCTTATTTACCCATGTGCAATTGAGCCTTTTTTCATGTACGAATCTAGTTATAACCGAGTTTCGGACAACAAACGTGCACTTGACAGTTAGTGCTTTTCTTTGTGTCCTACACGTCCCTGTATGTCGGCGCTGTGGCACATTTGGATGCATTTAGCCAACTAGTCCGAAAATCCCAGTTCACATTCTTGTAATAGCTCGCTGGATTTTCTGTTCGAGCCTGTGGGATAAGAAAAGAAGATGTGTACTAAACTAATATCAATACGAAACCTTCCTGATCCAATGGACAAATCAGGTTTTAACATAGGCTAAATTATTATATACTCATTACGGTGTAATTGCGCAGGAGATAATAAGCAAACACGTCTACTGGTCCAGTGGCTGTTTGTGCCACTTCTGTCAACCATGCTTCATCTTTCATCCGGTTCAAATCCTCAATATCTATCATATCACACAGATCGCAACTCTTCTCCAATGAATTCTTCAGTTTTACGCTAAAGACCAGACAACGAACCAAATCTCACGTTGTCCGCGTCATGTGAGTGTCATCGGCACTTGAGCTCATGATGAGCACTTGAGTTCAGGAGGTCCCGATACAGTCTTTAACTTTGGAACCCCCTTTTGTATACTAAAGACATGTCACATTCTTGTATTAGTTGCAAGAAAAAATCTGAAAAAAAATCTAATTGGCGGCAGGAGAATGAAAGAAGAAGGGCACTTGCCCACAACAAGGCCACACCAGCACGCCTCCCTCCCAGCACTGCTTTTCCCAGCAATATTGGGGTACCGAAAGCCACGAACACCATTTGTTGCACCATAGTTCGTTAGAATATGGTTCATGACGCCTTACTCGTTGAACTATGGCCAACATGGAAATCAAAGCATTTCAGAGGGTCTAGACAACGAGGCGTCAGAGCTTACCTGTTCACATGGCTACATCCACAAAAGAGAGAATCCGGGGCGCTGTAACGCGGCGTTGAGGAGAGAATAGAATCATGCAGCCGTCGCACAAAAGAAGGCCCAGTCGTCGGCTCTATTCACTGCACGCGCCTGGTGCCACCGAACTTAAGGTATCGAGGCCACACGCACAAACAACGCTGGAATCCTTTCCAAGCGGCAAAAGGTGGACCTTGTTGAAAAAAAATCCACGGGGCACCTCCGAGATGAAGGAGTCGACACTCACGACACTACAATCACACAGCACCACCTCCAGATCCCAATCATTGCGCAATAGCTCGAGAGATTTCGAACCACGCGCTGCCAGCTTTCGATGTCGCGCACAATAACACTGGAAACTCCGCACTCCTGAACGTGGGTATCCGCAAGGGCACGCCGATGTATCCGGGAGTCACGAGCGGCTAGTGTCGCTGGAACCGCGAGGACGTGTGACGAGCACGCCGTGCCGAAGGCACGCTCGAAGCAGGCATGGCCTGCTTGACGGTGATGCGTACCACGAACGAACGAAGCACGTCGACCGGCTCGCGACTGGCAGCGTGTCTTCGGTACGCAGGTACCCCCCGAACCAACGACGGCAAGGGCGTCTTGCCTCCCTCGTTCCTCCTTTCGCCTAGTTGTTTTTCGGTTTTCCCCTCTCCTCGCTCGATGAAGAAGAAGAAGCCGTTCGTCCGGCGGAGTGGAACCATGCTCCGACGGCTGGCGGCGAAGACGTGTCTCTTCCTCCTCGCCCCAACCGCGCACCGCCGCCGCCAGAACCAGTTGGGGCCTTTGTTTCTTGCTGGAAGCTCGGCTCGGGCGCTGCTGCACAATGGATGGTCTTTCTCGAGCATGTGCACGGCTGCTGTTGCCGTAGACGCCGCTGCTTCTTGCGGCTGCTGTTCTTGTTGCTGCTCCTGCACCGGCAACGTGTACTCGTTTTTACCGTCGTCTGCTGCTCTGGTTTTTCTTCTTTTTCGTTATCCGAGCCGAAATGTGGGCGCGAGAAATCCTTTTCATCTCGTCGGGACGTAAGAGGACTTTTGTTTACTCGTAAGCACGCCGCAGTTTTGAATAAGTGGCTGGCCTGCTAGGGTGGGTATCCTTTGAAGGCTTGAACAAGAATTCCATGAAAAATCATTTCATGTGCAAATGTAGTTCCATCTCTCGGTAATTGGGGCCACGAGTTTGACGCTCTGTGGGCTCACTTACGGTCAAGAAGCCAGTGGTTACTGCCGAAGCACTATGGGGCTTCTGGGCCCGAATCCATGACACTTCAGTTTCGTAATTGCGTTTCCATGTTGGTCAGTCGGCTTTGCTAATGATAAGTCCCGCATTGTTATAAACGAAATATTCTCTTGCGAACATTTTTCAATATAAGACGTTTTTTTGAGTACACGGGTCAAGATGGCCGCGATAGCGAATCAATGAAATCGGGTAAAGAAGGCGAAATCCTTGCTTTGTAGACGTTTTTCATCATGCGCGTACGTAAAATCTAACTTCTGTTTTTCGGTTTTCCCGTCTCTTTTCTCGATGCAGAGAGAGAAGAGCGGAAGACTGACATTTGCATTCGTCCTGGCTTTTCATTTTTTTTTTATCTGTGAAAAGCTGTTCACCATTTTGTGAGCGTGTGAGATATCTTGAGTTCGGGGTCATATGCTACTGATTTTTACCAGTGGACTCCACATGCTCCAGCACTGTTTTCTAAAGCCACACATATTGTCAAGGATGGAACTGCACGCGTTTTTTGGTGATGTTTAAAATGGGTAAGGTGCGCTGAACGACACGAAATCTAAAAGGAAAAAAATGCTGACGCAAGTGCCTGCAGTGCTACTGCAACACATATTTATTTGTTGTTTCAAGCCAACGAAAAATAGGTCCAACGTAACGCTCCATGCTCTCATAATGTGTTATGTTCTGTCGCGTGACAACTCTTTGCATCCTAACAGCTGCGCGTGGTGTAGACTCGATCTGCTTTATAGGTCCACCATGCTCTCTTCGAAAGACATCACGCGAACGGGTTACTTCTCGTAAGAGGCAAAGTTGATGCTTTACGTTCATTTCAAAAGCGACTTTTACAAAAGTTCGAAGTGCTAGTTTCTCTTCATGAAACGTCTTCATGTATTCTACCGTTTACTCTGTGGCGCCGCCCGAAAAAAGAACCACGAAAAATTCCGCGGCTGCTAGAATTTCTCGGAAGCGTCGTCTTCCTAACCGCCTCAAGATCCTCCCATGGCGTTTGTACCTGTTTGCCCCACCGCTTTTCTAGCTGCCTCCTCGATCTTCTTTTCATTCTTCATTTTTCTTTCTCCTCCGCTAACTTCGCGCGTTTTCTAGAGCACCGTGGCAGGGACAGGAGGGTAAGGAGGTGGGAGGGAAGGACAGCCGCTTCTTCCCCGCGGCGTTCGTCCTAAGCTGTCCACGTTTCAGGAGGAGTGTCCGATACCGCAGCGGAGGCTCCACTGTCTACCCCCGCAACGAACCACGACGGCAGCTGCAACGTGGAGGGGCCTCGCTGGGCTCGTCGGAGCCTCCTGGCGTGCTCGTCGATAATTACCTTTTTTTGTTTCTTTATTTTTGGTTTACTCGCTATCTCCGCCTTGTTTTTTTTCTCTTGTCCCCTTTCTCTTCGTCCTCCTCCTCCTCACTGGTATTCGCCCAAGTGCGAACGTTTACACCTGAGCGCTTCTAGTTTACCTCGGCTTCCTTCCACTGGCACGAGCGCAGCGTAAATACGTGCAGCGTTATGAAGGTGTCAGTGTCTCCGTGATGCAGAACAAAGAAAATGCATTATTCACTGCCGTGGCACCTGCTCCTGGGTGACTGATCAGTGACCAGTGTTCTGGCTCGAGCAGTCTCATAAACCGGCAGTACAGTTCAGCTGCCAATTTCAAACACGGTCTAGCGTGAGGATAGCAGTGGCTTTCAGATGAACTGCAGACTTACAGTGACCAATGCCTAACCAATGCATGGTTTTATCAGAGCTAAGTCCACCCGGCCGCTTGCGCTTCCCTGTTCTCTATTTAGTTTTCCTTCCGGGCTTTTTGGATGGCTTCACCTCAGGTTGCGGTCTCCCGCTCGGCTTGTTCTATGTGTTAACGCACCGTCCGCTGTCCTGCAAACGCGTTTCGAGGTCAAAGCGTATCGGGCACGTTGTTTCGCGCGATATAAATTAATGACGTGGCTAAATGAATGAGAAGCAATCAGCACAAGCAGGAATGTGTGAGCTTATGCAAGGTGTGCGAATTTTCTGTCACCACTTTCCGGGCATCGATCTCTATATAGCCGAGAGATCTGGAGAGAGAGTCAGATTGGACCTGAGAACGTGGAAAAGGCGCACCCGAATGACGCTGTCCTGGCTGCGAAGAAAGATATTACTAGAACGGCGGTGTATAGCGATCAATTTGTCGTAAGTGTGTAGCGAGATGTTGTCATAGAAGGGGCACGCGGAGAGATTCGAAATTAGCTGCAGTCATGACAAAATGCTGGTGTACAGGACTCTATTCATGCTGACTTCCACCACTAGCGTTAGAAACAACGCGAAAAACAAATATAGGCAAAAGGGGAATTGTACAGCTGAGTGAAGTCGCGCAAGAGAGCGTGCGCGTACTTTCTGTCCTCAGTGATATCGGGAAAGAGAGCTATAAGTCTACATTGAAATGCACGTAATTTTATTGGTCTGTATGTAGGCTCTCACACGCTACTCTGTAAATGGAAGGGTGTTATTGTGCAAAGAAAGCCCTTGTGAGCAGAAGGGTGAGAGAAAACAGAGAATGGCAACAAAATCAGGGTAGAGTTTTCAGAAGGTACTATCGCGCCCATTATGAGCTCCAACATGATCGCGTGGCCCAGCGCGCTGTATTGTTATACAGTGGCGCCGGTCTTGGACATGTTCTCGAATTACCAGGGGAGGGTTCGGCTCTTCCTGCGAAGGCACGTCGCCTCGTCTTGCTTTCACACGCGCCTTCGTTTTGCCTTGCGGTGACATCAGTTTCGCAAATGATAACTTAGAGGGCGTTAGCGAGCAAGTGGGGATGATGCGCGCTCGCTGGTGCAGCCAAACGCTCGCTAGATATCTCGAAAATATCACACGGTCGATGCCACTGAACAACCTTGCAGTGCGCATTGCCAACGCGCTGGCTTGGTATATATAGCTGATACTGGGCTCGGTTGTACATCATCTACGACGTCAATACCAGCAATCGATCAGCATACGAGTAGCATTCGGTTACCTTGGCTGCATGCTGCCATCAACGCACTGCAGTCTGTCTTTATTTCTCTCTCTGGCTAGAAATCACTGCGCAGTGCATCGTAACATACTGAAGCATAAGAAAAAAAGCGTATACGTTATACGCAATACATTGCGAGTGCAGAGGCACTCGCGTATAATGGCGGTACGACATAAAGTAGTCTGGCTCTCGCTAGGTGAGAGACACTACTGCATTTCAAGGAATGTCTTTCACATTATTACATGCCCAACATTGGTGGCCACTGCCACATGTGTAAAGCACACGCTCGTTGGGCACGGGTGTATTCGGTCGCACTGCTCCCCACGACCCAGCTCGCTCATGCGGTGCATGGCTGCACCGACCGCTTCGCGTCAGTACTTGACCGAAGGCGCCCGCACAAAAAAACGAACACGCGAACCTTCAACAGAATACTAAATGCTCGTCATCCGCAGTCAACTGGAAGTTGGCCGGGGACCACGGGTCACTACGCCGAGCACATACGCCTACAGCGCCTTGGCTTTGACCACAAAGAAATGAATGTATGACCTGTAGCTTTTCCTCACGGCGCAGGAGTTGGGCGGCGGAGCGCTGCGGTTGCGGGAAATTACGAATGGTTAGAGTCGTATAGTTTTCTGTTCAAGCGAGAATCCGCGCGTTGTGCTCCATCTTTGGCCCACCCGCCAGGTTCACCGTACGTCTCACATTCGTTCTGCCATTTCTCCTCTCCACGCGCATCCGTTACCACTCACTTTCCCTCCGCTTAAGATGGAGTGCCCACCTTTCGCCCACCAGTGGGAGTCATCTACTTAAACGGAGCTGCGTTATTGTTTTAAAGTTTTATTGCGTAATTGTTTAGCCCGCTGAACCATTTCTGACCGGAAAGCATATCACGCCAGGAAGGAGGAGTTGCACGGTTCTGCTCGAGGAGATTAAAAAAAAAATTAACCTTCTTGGTTATGCCACGAACACCCGAGCCGACAAAGGAAAAACAAACATCTGTCTTCCTCGTGAATAAAGCTACAGCTACGGCGAGTCCTGAATTATCTCTTTTTAACGTTATTCGCTTTGTGGATATTTTCTACAAGAAACCTGCAGGTTAGAAAAATATCTTGCTGGTTTTCGGGCTCTCATATCGTTCGCTCGCTTGGTAAGTGGCTAAACATCCGGTGTTTGCCTTGCCGAGATCAGTTGTCAAGGGTGCACTTCAGATTTCGCAAACGATATTCATAACTGCATGAAGCCCTCTGAAACAAATGGAAGAGGTGAGAACGTATATGCGGCATATGAAATACCTTAATAGAAATGACAAAAATCATGCACTGGTGAACAGTCAAAAATGTTATTCTATCCATTTTATGCGCATAAATGTCATCTTCAGATGAGTCGGAACTTGTTGGCGGAACTAAAGGTGGAACTTACTGGTGCTGTATAGGCGCACTGCAAACCGCATTGTCCTATTAATTGTCTTAAGAGTAGCGAAAACAACTTTTGTGCACCTTTAATGGAGGGCGGGTGCGAAGGAGCTTAGTTACAGTTCTTTGTCTTTATTTCTATATCCTCAGAGCATTTTGTTATAATGCCTATGCTGCACGTATCATCGTGGTTCGAGTGGTCACAGCATGGTGCTATATATCGCACGGAATCGCCGCAAAATAATGCAACATTCACAAACTGCAAGAATGCTTCCTGTACGTATACCTCACTTCTCTTAGTGGTTAAACACTGGTTAAGGCCTAATGAAAAGTGAGACCGAACCCACAAGACTTTCATTGCGCTCATTGTTGTGGTTTGTCACAACAATGAGGTTTCAAGTGCTCATTGTTGTGGTTTGTCCGGTTTTACTAACAAAGTGTGCAGCATCCGGGGTTGCCTGCTAGTTTGTGTCCCGAAAAATTCTAATAAAAGGTTTCAGGGAGTGCTGACCTTCTTTTGATGCCCTTGAATGTGCGCATCTATCTTAGGTCCTTTGTTTCTCCAGAACGCCAGGATCGATGAATCAATAAATCAATCAATCAAACAGTATCTTCAGTGAAGAGTTGCCAGAAAGGATTATGTTTATTGCGAATACAGCATGTATCGCATGCTCGAGAAGTGTTAACTCTTACGCCATCTGTGTTCTAATCTTCATAATTATACCGCGGAATGAGATGCGCCTGAAGTACTTTGTCCACTATTGTCAAACGCCGCAGTGCAGATTTAGTGTATTTTTTTTGTGTTCCCTTCTTTCAATTTCCCCATTTTTGATAGCCCCGCCGCGGTGCTAGTGCCTAAGATACTCGGCTGCTGATCCACAGGTCGCGGGATCAAATCCCGGCTGCGGCGGCTGCATTTCCGATGGAGGCGAAAATGTTGTAGGTCCGTGTGCTCAGATTTGGGTGCACGTTAAGGAACCCCAGGTGGTTGAAATTTCCGGAGCTCTCAACTACGGCGTCTCTCATACTCAAATGGTGATTTTGAGACGTTAAACCTCACATATCTATCAATAAATACACCTTTTTTTATCCCTTGATCACCTTCACCAAGCGTAAGGTATAGCCAACCGGACACTCGTCTGGATGACCTTCCTGCCTATCTTGCTTCTTCTTCGTCCTCCTCCTTGCTCCATATTTATAGCTACTTTCATTTCTGTCAATCATCGCTCTAATTGTCATCTTTGCAATTTGAGCTGTTTTCTTTGGCAGGCAGTATTATGTTTTCATCAGGGGTATTCGCTTTGTGCGGCTTTTCGTTTGAAGCATATATATAACGCCATATGTGGCGTAGCAGCACTAACCGGCATTGAAATGAGATGATGAAGTGTAGTCACGAAGAACACTAGGCATTCGCGAATGTTTGTAAGCTCTCTTACCTTTTCAATGCGAAGGAAGCCTACGTGGCATATTGAGATAGTCTGGCCTATAGGGCGAGCGATTTAAGTGCTGCATGGGAAAAGAACGGGCTTGCTAACGTAGCGTGCGTTGCTGCCTCGCTCAAAGGCGAGGCTGCCTTGATTTTAACGTGCAGCAACGGCCAACATTCATCGCTCTCTGAAGTCGTCGTTCACGCCTTATACCATGCATGCTTGCCAAGGCTTTTCACACGCGCTCGAGATCTGGGATGAAGCCAATATCGGTACGGCTCGCGCTGTGTGTCCATCATTGTAGGTGAGATTGCGTGGGCGTTGAAAAGGCACGAACGTCGGCTGTATGGTGTTGAAAGGGGACATGAATTAGGAAGGACAAGAAAAGGAATGGAATGAAGGATGTGGGAGGACGGAGAGGGTTGGGGCTGGCCGTGTTTGCTCGACTTGTTGGCATAATGTCGGATTTCAAAAAAAAAAAGGTTGTGTAAACATGCACGCACTTGCTTTCGGTGTTCATTCACTTCAAGGCTTACCTTGAGAGCACCTCGAAGGGTCGGATGAAGAATGTTTACAGGCAGCAAGCGCCAACGGCGAAAAAAGTAAAGAAAAAGGAACTACAAGAAAAGGACAGGCTTCTTCAGAGACAGAATGCTTCATTGTGGTTCAGAAAGACGCATGATTTTGCTATAAGGCCCATTTGTGCATGATAAGCGAGGCCTAGTGCGGCAACCAGGAGACGAAACCATTTTACAGTGACGCGTATCCGCACGCTATGCGGAGAGTCAGTTTTACAAAATGCATGGACAGAGGCAAATCAAAAAATCGGTTCAATAAAAAATTATTAACCCCTATTTTCTAAAGTCAGTGATATTTATTTATTTATACATTTATTTATTAGTATTGAAATATCGCAACTGCATTACATAAGGAAAGTAATATAAAGAACATGCAATTCTCTCAGACAGGGTGACAAATTCACAAAACTTCTTTTCGGTACGTGAGTTTTTCCATTGGTTAGGCAACTTGCGGATGACATGTCCCACATAGTGACAGGCTCAAACATTATCCTTCCGTAATATTTAGCGTCAGACGTTACTGTGATCCCCGCTGATCAATTGCAACCGAAAAGCTTGCCCGGGCGGAGCTCATTTTATTATCGTTTTCGAAACATACGCTCAATTGTGAACAACGAGAAGGACGATTGCTGCGTGGTTCTAATCACGCTAGCTCAGTGAAATCATTAGCTCTTCTGTTGTATGAAAATGCATTTGGCAGTTTTCAAATAACGGCGATATCTTGGTTATATCAGAGTTTGCTGGTTCTATGCAGCGAAAGTGCGCATTTTCAGCGCCTACGCACGGAGGACACAGGTCAACTTCATCGACGCCGTCGTCTCGACCCGTTCTCGAAAGAACTAGCAAACGTGCCTCGTAGCATTCATTCGTCTTTTCTTCTTGGACCACCTCTGTCGACGTTTACGTCACCTCTCAAAACCCAACTTGCGTTGACCTACAAAGGCAAGGCACTCGGTGAGCTGTACCAATATTGCCTTTGGCGCGGACTGCATATCACCGCGTGCCTCCGAGAGCGGCGTAGCAAGGCGGACGATTCCATTCGCTTCCACCCAAGGCATAAGCGATGGTGCGCTTGTTGCGTACAATGTAGCGGCGGGGTGATCGATTTGGTCAGGTTCGTGGGCTGACTGCAATCCCACAGTTGGTCAGCCCACTTCGCCAGCCGGTGCACAAATGCGCCATATGCCCACGCTTTCTGCGGCTTACTTGTGCTTCGAGTATATGTGTAGCATAACTCACGTCTGCTCCCTGTCTGACTAGCACACTGCAGACCACCTTGAGTGAGAGCTAGAAGTGGTGAAAGCTGACTCTCATTGATTCGAAGTTGAAGCATCTGGTTATGTTAATAATAAGTTGTGCAGCCTTCGTGGGTGTGTGTCGTGCAGATATATGAGAAAATTAATACCATGACCATAAAAGAGTGTCTGTCACAGAAGTTGGGCCAATCCCGTAAAAAGGAAGGTCATTTTTTCAGTTAGCCCAACAAATGACTAAAAAGTGACGGCGGTGAGCTGAAGACCTCGAGTATACGTATACGATAAAATACGCAGGAATGAAAGAGTCGAACGTGGCTGCGAGGATACCCCAAAGCGATGGAAGCTCTACGCACTATGACAACGTTCCCGTAGATTTACGAGAGGTATACATACGAATGCTTAGTTTCAGGGCTAGCTTCTCCCTCTGGAATTTACAACAGCCGCGTCGTGTCTGTGGCTGTCTCTGCTTTATCTTGCTCTCTGCTTCGAAATTGAACATATAGAAACAGCCTGACATCACACAGCTAATGTCTAGCAACGACTCAGAAACAACCAATAGAAACACGCTGCATCGCCCATCTAAGGCGTATAAACAGCCGAGAAGCAACCATAATACTCTTCAAAATCTTCAAGTTTCATTGTTTTACATCGTGCGCAGCTCAGTGTAAGCTTCCAGCTTTTTTTATGGCGAAGCTGTTTATGGCTTGGCGAACCTAAAATTCGTTCGTGCTATGTGCGCAGACTATGCGCCACAGAAATTGAGCAAGTACCCCCTCTGAACACTGACAGACAAGACCTCGGGTAGCAAACACTATCACTCAGGAAACGGCACGATAAAAACGAAGACGAATCAAAGAACGAGCACCATAGCACTGCAATTTATTCTGGTGAGAAAAAAAACGTATGTAAATACATACATGAGAACACTTAATCACAAACAAAACAGAATCAAACCAAGATAAAGTACATACAGATACAAAATGACACGGTCATTACTACATGACGCTGCATGTGTATTACGTCACTCTGCCATGGCAGATCTGCCGCTATTACGTCACGAAACAGTCTCCCTGTGGCATAACCCCGCCATGACACGTCACGGGGAATTTGCCCCCTTGATTTCAAAAGTGAAAGAATCTTTGATGTAGCGGTATTAAAATATATGCGATGCATTCCAAGGAACCGTTCTCTTTAGGGTTCCCAAAACCCTTGTTCTTATTTAGAACAACAATCCGAAAATATTCAAAATTTGTGTCCGTATTCTTTTAAGAGAGCCATAGGAATTGGGACTCATTGAGAAAATCGGCATACTTTTTTATTATTTTGTTCTCAGAGCATGCACTTCTTTCCAATTGCGAATCACAACTGTGCTGTTTTCGCGAAGCACTGTGCACGCGACCTGCCTTACAGCTTTTTCATCTACCAAAGGTGTGGTAATTTGTAACTCGTGTACTTCCCACTTACAATGTGCCATGACAAGAAATTGTGCGCGTGTTTGCAATCCGACTGTGCCCGCCAGCACATTCGGGTGACTGTCCAGATGTAATGATCCTGTTGGTATACGTCTGTAACAGTATATACAGTGTCGTCTGGGTCGATAAATGTATAAGTTTTTGTTGGAACTCCGTAGCATAGACAGCAAATACTAATTCATATAATGAATGGCGCCAGCCTGGTAGGGGCTAATGGATGCACGTGGCGCCAGATAAGACTAGTCTTGTTTAGTCCAGCCATGATTAAGACGACAGCCAGCGTGCACATGTGTGGCCTCCTATCGTAACCTATATGTATAGGAACCTTTTCAAAGCAAACGGAACAAAGATGGTATATGTCCCTGCTAATACAGTAACCTGATACAGACCACCACGATCGGCTCATACTGCGACGTCAACGTGCATTACTTCGCAGCTTTTTCGTACACGCACTTACACGGCACGAATGGATAAAAACGCAGATTCAGTGAGCCATCCCTGACGTTCCCTACCACAGAGTTCTGTTCTTTATCGTATCTCAGGTCGTTTGAATGCCTGGTTCCCCGAAATTGCTGCGCCTAAACAACCCGCAAAGCCTTGATCTTTCGTGGACCCTGCAGAGCGTGTCAGTGGCGGCATTTTTGGCCTCGTCTGCATGCGGTGCTGGTCGAGTCATTTGCATTCTCTGTGCACGCTGTTCGGCGCCGTATACTCTTTTAGTGTTCAGCGTTGCTCGTCTATTGTTATGTTAAAACCTTCCGGATCGTTAGGAACTGTCGCGTAAGTGGCGCTCTGTCTGTGGCGATCGTACATAGACGAAACCATGCAGTGCACGTATCTATGGTGCAGCCGTGACTGCGAGACGTATACGTTCCACGCAAATCAGTTCAATGATGAATACTTTCAAGGGCGCGTCGACGCACCATACAACGGCGCTTTGCCTTTGCAGAGTCCTCACAGCTAGTCGAATCTATAAAACGCCAAATGCCTAAAGAGTCATGGCAGGGCCGATATCCTATGTGAGTTCACATGGCCAAAAAGTGTACAATCTTTTCGACATGAGACACAGCGCTAGCATAAATAATTCATTCGTGTTTAAAAAGGGCGTACTTTTCAAAGTACTAGCGTGCACACATAAAAAGTTTATGAAAAGACCCACTCGTTAACGAGTTTATACAACTTCTACAAATGCTCAAATTTGCCCACGTTAATACGACACACACGTCCAGGCGATGAACGAGTTCATTCGGTACACTTAGTTGCACAGTACAGTCAATAGCCTGCATCGCATTGCAGAGCTGATGCGCTATCTGAGTGCGACTGAATGCGGTATAGAGGTTCCGCTTCCTCATAGGCGCAACACGAATTCAAGACGTTTGTCCGGTCGACTTTAGAATTAAGTGACCGCTAATTAGCGTGCAATGAACAGTGTCACATGTACCTACATAGTGCCCCTCACCTATCCTCTCTTTCTTCCTTTTAATACTCTCATACCTTCCCCCCGTGCAGGGTAGCAAACCTCCCGGCCTTTCATTTCTTCCCTATCTCCTCCTCCTCCATGGAGTTTCTGTATGGTTCTCTTCATATATATTTCGTGTGTGTAGACCTAGTACTTTTTAAAATGCATACCCTCTACAGATAGAATGAATCTTTTACCACGTGTGTACTGTAAAAGACGGCACATAGCAACCTACAGTTAGATGACTGTGCACATGAGCCTTCTTGACAAACAGGCCTGAGTTTTCTCCGAGCAAAAATTTTTAAAATAATAATGAAGTGTACAAACTGCTCCTTGGGCCAGGTCCTGCATGCCTCAAGAAGAGTTTGTGTAGGGGATAGTTCGAACATACTGTATAGTATATATAGGGTAAAAATGGCGCTGCGAAGTTGAGAACAGGGGAAAAAAGCTGGACTACACCGACGAAGCGCTTCGTCGGTGTAGTCCAGCTTTTTTCCCCTGTTCTCAACTTCGCAGCGTCATTTGAAAATGCATACCCTCTACAGATAGAATGAATCTTTTACCACGTGTGTACTGTAAAAGACGGCACATAGCAACCTACAGTTAGATGACTGTGCACATGAGCCTTCTTGACAAACAGGCCTGAGTTTTCTCCGAGCAAAAATTTTTAAAATAATAATGAAGTGTACAAACTGCTCCTTGTGCCAGGTCCTGCATGCCTCAAGGAGAGTTTGTGTGGGGGATAGTTCGAACATACTGTATAGTATATATAGGGTAAAAATGGCGCTGCGAAGTTGAGAACAGCGGAAAAAAGCTGGACTACACCGACAAAGTGCTTCGTCTGTGTAGTCCAGTTTTTTTTCCTGCTCAACTTCGCAGCGCTGACTTAGCATACCTGAAGAGAAGAGCTGGAACGATGGATGACGTATTCCTTCGTTAATATTAGCGTGTTTACTTCATCTCGACTCACGGTATAGGTTAATGCTACTGCGCGGAGTGAACTAGATGGTCGAAACCGACGGTTCAAGGTCCTCGGTTCTATATACTGCCGCGCTTTCGTGCTCTACACACTGCTGAGTGCTAATTATGGATCGCACACGTTAAGCACGCATGCACGCGCTTGCTCAATATAGGAGGCATCACGATCGCGCTTCAAACGAGAAAGCACCGGAATAAGAGCTGCCTGCCGAATTTTAGCAGTGCAATGGCAGCTTGCAGATGCCTTGCGCTAATGTGGAGTTGTCAGGTTATTTGCAAATAAGGCATCACATGCGATATCAGAATCGTTTTCGTGATCCACACATCATGCACATTATTCATCCGAGATTATATGTGTGCCCTTACTCATTATAGGTGTCGATGGCCTATACACAAGAAAAACTGCCTTAAGATGCTTTTTGCTTACGTATATAGAGCACATTGAGATCACCTTGATTCATTTTCGTTTCATTCGTTCGATATTTGTTTGCGTATGTGATATCGTCTCAATAATGAATATTGAAAAGAAACCTTCAAGAGCTTTCGTGACTTCTCACATATGCGTCGAAATACTTGTAGATTATGTTTGTAGAAACCAAAGTGAAAGAACGCGCCATGTATACACGAGTACTACCTCCATTTTTTTTTCGTTTGTCTTTCGATCAGACAAAAATTTAGGAAACGTTTCTGCGCCACCCCGAGGGAATAAATTTTACCTTTCCGTCACCATTCATGCTTCGGAGTCGTGAGGCGCACTGACCCTTATCTCAACTATAGAACCACGCACTTAAAAACTCATTTAGGGGTCTCAGTGCAAATCCCTTTTGTTTCTATCACGCCTGTAGATACGGCAAGGTGTCTTTCAAGGACGTCCGGGACGTTATAGCATTGAAGGTTCCAAGGAAAACAGCTTTTCCGTTATGAATACATGCGGTGCATCTAATGAGACTGAACGCCACTCCGAACGCACCGTTATCAGTGTATTTCTGTTTTCGAGGGTATCGATCACAGGCAACCTTCTCGTCATTGGAACAGTGTAGGTCGCGTCCTCGCTCAGCGCTAAAGCATTAGCGTTGCTACGTGCGCGAGCCAGCCATTCGTTACAAACCGCTAAGCCCTCGATTACGTGTTACGCACAGCGCCCGCATTGCGCGTCCTTAGCTGTGGTGTCGTTTGCAGAATACTAACGACGTACGTATGGCCAGAGTGAAAATTTTCATTTCGTGCTTCTATTTGCATGCAGTAATCTGCTTTGGCATTACAAACAGACAACGTAAAAAAGGGAAGCCTTGCTATAGTCGGGTACAACTAAAATTAAAAAAAAACAAAGCAGATTTTCACCATCAGACGTACCCTCCTGCAGCCAATGCCGTCACCATGTCATCGTGACGTCACGGCGGACTGTCCTGCCATCAGGCTCACGAGAGGAACCAACAAAGCTAGTCAAAGCACGTCATACAGGTAGCCGCAACTCGATTGGCAAGAGTGGGGTCTTTTGACAGTGCAAAGCAGCTTTTTTTTCTTAAGTTGTATCGGAGTATAGATTTCATAGCCAGTTCTGAATGTTTCTCGCCACGACCGTATATATCAAATCTACATCCATGCAGAGTCGTGCGGTTTCCTTAAAGGTCGTGTCATCGTGAATACTGTATATGTTGATTGTTCATCATGTTGTGACAGCCACTTAAGTCGCGTACGTAGTTGTGGCCGGAAAACACAAAGCAGAGACACCCCCCCCACACACACACACGAACACGCATACATAGAGACCGTCTGTTGATTTCTCGCCTTGCTTATGCAGTATAATCCCACATTCGTGAGATTCATCATTACATAACTACAATTATCTGTTATAATAAAAAAAGCACAGCCCAGTGGTACTCGGCTGCTCACACGCAGATCGCGGGATCGAATTCCGGCTGTGGTGGCTGCACTTTCAATGGAGGCAAAAATGCTGTAGGCCCGTGTGCTGAAATTTAACTGGACGTTAGAAAACATAAGGTGGTCAAAATTTCCGGAGTCTTCCACTACGGCGTCTCTCATATGGTGGTTTTGAGACTTTAAATCCCGTATTATTATTATTATTATTATTATTATTATTATTATTATTATTATTATTATAAAAGAGAATAAAAGAGAAACTATGTTAAAACTACTGGTTGGGCAAATCGATTCATGATAAAGATTGAATTATATTCCAGCGCAAAAGGCCGGTAATGTGTACTGGTGTCCATTTGCCTGCGCTCGTGCACATTGATGATCGCGTAATACGATTTGCTCTGTTGATTGACAGGCAGAAGCGCACCTTGACAACACTACCATATGCACCATTAAACAGTATGGAAAAACGCCTACTCCCGCAGAGGCAGCTATCCTCCAACTCATTTTTGCAGATCGTCTATCCTCTAACAAAAAGTTCGCGTCTATCGCGAATACTTGATCTCGCACCGCCACACCCTTTAAAACCTCTCGCTGATTAATGGCTTTTTTAGAGCGGCTCACCGAAGCGACCATCTGAGCAGTGCTTCCTCTCGCGTTACCCTGCAACGGGCCATTGGACGACCACCGGACCTTTCAAAAACATGAAGCTATAAGTAGAAGGAATGAGGGAGAACGTTCAAGCCGGCTCAGTTGGTGGCGTTCGATGAAACAGCCCGCACCCCCGCTGCCATCATCTTCATAATGGCCTTTCCGAATGACCCCTCGGAGGACCAACAGCACGCTGGCGTCGTGGGGCACACGTTCCGGGGAAATGGTCATGGCATCAATCAAGCCTGCCGAGGTCAAGGATATTAAATGGCTGCCTGAGACCACTGTCCACTTTTGAGGGCCTGCAGTGTGTACAAAGTGCCGATGAGTCCAGTACATGTGCGTTCGTTCATACTCCTTAAGAATGGTCTCTCTAAAAGACGAGTATTCGCCCTCAAGGTACAGGACATAATGAATCGCTTATGACTTGATAGCACACACGTGACACCCGCACAATGGATATTATGGCACTCAACTCAGTAACTGCCGTATAACTAGCCTCTCATACAACATAAACGCCACGTGCGCCCTCGATTGCGTTATATATATATATATATATATATATATATATATATATATATATATATATATATATATATATATATATATATATATATATATATATATATATATATATATATATATATATATATATATATATATATATATATATCTGTGTGTGTGTGTGTGTGTTTCGTCATCATGTATTGACATAGTACCTAGGAGGCAATTTGTAATGGTCTTTTCTGTTATTCTTTTCTGTCTGTGTCTGTTTTGCTGTTGAGAGGTTGAGGTCCCTATTGCCTCGGCTACTACATATCAATAATTTCTGCAGCGAAAATAAATGAAAGAATAATGCTGAAGAATACCCAGAAATGAACAAATAAACCAAAAACAGAATAGCACACTGAAACCAGTTGAATTATCATGTAAATGTACACTTTGCTTGCAGCAGTTTACACTGTCATGAAATGTTCACGCGCACACCTTTCTTTTCTACTGTCAGTATAGCACTAACACATCATTTCATATATGTCAACGCCTGGCTGTCTATCACAGGCACTTATCCAGCCCAGTCTCCACTAAGAAGTCTGTCAAAAAGATGTTTGCCTTTTTCTGAATATGAATCTCAGGCCATGGTCCGAGTAACTTCTTAATTGTGAAGAGCCGTCTGTCTAAACCTGATAGTTTGTTCCTTACTTTTTCTCTTTCGTTCGCGTACTAGACACACTACGAAAGAACATGGCGATAATTTTTTTCTCCTTGACCACAAAGGCATTCCGGGGAGTTGAATCGATTTATTTCGTGAAGGAAGCTGTTTGTGCATGCTACTTCCAGTCAAAGTCTGTGGATTAATGTCTCTAGGTGTCCTGGGAGATCTGTCGCCGTGAAAAAGTTTCTGTGTGCATCAACTTCATAAAGATTCCGTTAATTTAGGGCTATCAAACCACTTCTTCATCGAACTTGGGGTGGAATTGTGATGTTATTGTTCCGTTGATACGGCCCCCAAAACCACGATATATGAGTACTAGAGATGTCGCGGTGCAAGGCTACGGAAATTTTGAGGACCTGGGGTTGTTTACCGTGCACGCGAATTCAAGTACGCGGGCCTGAAGCATTCTCACGTCCATCATAAAAACGGTCCCAATGGCCACCATTCGATCCCACAACGCCGTAATCACTAGCCTAGACACCTTGGTGGGTGGCCGGTGACGGGGCAGATGCCGTTCATGGGCCAAAGTTTTTTGTTGGGTAAGACAATTGGTGTTTCATACATCGGTGAACACCAACAGTTAGGTTCCAGCGAGTGTGACCATGCACTCAATATCAGCTTTCACTTACTTTTACTCGTATTTTTCCTCTGTAATTTTTACTATATTTTTTAATTTTAGATTTTTAGAGCACACTGCAGGCCTATTTAGAGGCCCAAGACGGAGTGTATAAAAGTACATTGAATCGATGCTTTATACATATTATGCAGTTATGCCCATGCAAAAACAACAAAAAACCACGCATCGTTACAACAAAATTAGAATGTATATACACACGCATAAAAGTATCAAGCAATGTAATAGCAACAACAACAAAAAAGCAGCATTAGAATCACTGATAGGAGAGAGAGAGAGAGAGGAAGCAACAAAAGGGAGAAGGCAAGGAGGTTAACTAGAAAGACATCCAGTTGGCTACCCTTTACTGGGGGATTAGGGAAGGGGACAGGAAAGACGAGAAAGAGGGAAGAGAGGGAAAAGGAAAAAAAGGGTGGGGGAGAGACTGACAGTAATTTCACTTCAGCGTGTAGAACTCGCTGCAGCGTGTAGACAGGCTTGTGTGAACACATGTCAGAGGCGTTCACACAAGCCTGTCTTTCTCAGGAAACACAGCAGGGCTTTCACTGCCTTGTAGGCTGTCGTGGTATGTGGACGTTGCTGTAATAGCACCTGCACAGAAAGAGGCCGATCATCCAGTCGCTGCATTGCCTTGGCGAGTACTTGTCTATCTGAGGCAAATCGAGGACAATGGCACAGCAGGTGTTCGATATTTTCGTCGGTGCCGCAAACATCGCACGCCGCACTCTCAGTAATTCCAATTAACGTGATATAAGCTTTCGTGAAAGCAACTCCTAGCCAAAGGCGATAGAGAATCGAAGCTGCACGTCGATGTAGGCCGGGTGGAGGCCGGAGTTGTAGTGAAGGGTCGAGCTCGTGCAGTCTTGTACGTCATATGCTTGGTGAGTTCCACTCAGTCAGTGTGAGACTGCGGGCCAGTTGACGAATCTGCCTCGCCGCATCCGCTCTTGAAAGCGGAATCGGAACGCTGTTGGCTTCTTTATGTGACGTACGAGCAGCACGATCTGCAGAATCATTGCCGCCTATACCACAATGCCCAGGTAACCACTGAAAGATGATGTCGTGGCCTTTTTGTATTAAAAGGTGGTGAAGTTTCAATGTTTGATAGGTCAACTGGTCGTGGCATCCGCGTCGGAGAACTGATATCAGGCACTGTAACGCTGGTTTTGAGTCAGAAAACACAGCCCATTTACCTGGTCTTTCTTCCGAATTGACGAGTTCCAGTGCATTGCGCAGAGCCTCGAGTTCCGCCGTTGTTGACGTTGTCACATGTGAAGTCTTAAAACACCGCGTTACCCCTTGTGATGGTATAACCACTGCTCCACCTGAACTAGACGGCGTAGTAGAGCCATCCGTGTAAATGTGCACGTGGTTACTGTAGTTTTGTTCCAGTAAGAATAGACTCAGTTGTTTCAGGGCATGTGTCGGTACGTCCGATTTTCTCCTCATTACTGGAATCATTAACTGAACTCCACTGATAAGAAGGAAGGAAGGGAAGCAGCAAAAAGGAGAAGGCAGGGAGGTTAACTAGAAAGACATCTGGTTGGCTTCCCTACTGATAGGAAGACGAGAACTAAAATAGGGGGTTTAAATTCGCCTATAAGCTATAAAATAGGGGGCAACACAGCAACATAGCACAGCTCTCTAAGCATGCGCAGCTGAATAACATTCGCACAGGGCGAAGACTCTCGGCAGTGGGCTTCGCGGCGAGCGGCCACCTCCCCTCCACCTATATTTGCTCGTCGTTATTAAGAAATGGAACATTATTTACTCGACCTTTCACACCAACCGAGTGGAGGCAGAGAAGCCTAATATGCTCCGAAGTGCTCTCAAGTCAATCATCTTCGAGAGGCGAAAGAATGCCGCAGGGATTGTCGAGGGTAAACAGGGCGCCATGTATAGAACGAGTGCCATCGCTGTTGTATAGAAGTCAGACAACACTGCATTGCAAAGACAGCTGCACTGATCGACTTGAGTGACGCAACCACTATTTGCTTTTCAATGCCTGACATCCGGCTAACAAACTGAGTGCCAGAGGCCGTACGGATGGGATGGGTCGAGGCGCTCCGCCTCCTTGGGCGAACCCCTAATAGCCCGCAGAAGCAGCTCTGCGCGAGAGGCGCATTGCCGGCCCGCTTTAGTGTTCTTTTTTTTTCACGTCCTTATTGTAACCCTGTAGTAGTACCACTATCATACTTCGCCCTCTTTTCAATGTGATGTTTGCGTGTTTTCTGCCGGGGAAGTTTTTGAACGCGTGCTTAAAGAAGAAACAAAAAATATAAGTGAATCTACACTGTTTAACGATAAGCAAGCACAGGACTGGGTTGATTAGCAGAACACTGAAGAGGCTTTTGCCATGGAGTTGGCGTAGTCAAGCAGTTGATAATGATGACAAGTTTTCTTCAATAGCTGGGCATTAAACGCAGAGTGGGGATGACCCGCTGTGCCCTTGCTGCTTTTCAACGCCAAGCAAGCACATAAGTTGACTGACGAAACATGAAAGCTTAATCACCCCGCAGTGGGTGCTGTCAGGCTGCTGCTGCTAATGATGATTATAATGATCATTATCATTATCATCATTATCACAAGTTTTCTTTAACAGCCTGGCTTATGTACCGAGGTGAAGCCACTCCCCAGCACCCGCCCCATGAAGTGCATGGTTTCGTAATTTACATCAACACCTATAGAAGCTCATCTGTTTACACGCCTTTGGGCATTTAAACACCAAGCTCTATACCTGCAGTGAGCTAATATTACCACACATCGCCCACGACGGCAAGTTCCTCTTTAATGTTTTGGTTGAAAACAGCTACTTCCTGTGACGTCACTAGGATTTGAAGGAGGCACACCACTTTCTGCTGCATGTTCTATTGCTGCCGTGTATATACATTAAGAGTACGTGGCAGAGTTTGAACAATGTCTTTACCCACGCCATAAAAAGCGACTATATTTTCTTTGTGGATTACAGTGCACTATCATGTTTTTGTAACATCTAATTTGTATGCCTGTACAAATAGAGAGAGAAAGAGGGAGAGAGACTGAGAAAGAATAAACTGAAAAAAAAAGTGAATGGCTTCTGCATGATGTAAAGCGCTGATAACTCGCTATGGCTTCCTCTCACTCCAGCCTCTTTTCTCGGATGCAGATTACTGCCAATATTACTTAGAATAAGCAGGCACTACATGCCTTACGCCCTCTCCATGACCAGTCTGCTTCTCGTATATATTTAATTATGCACATGAAGACGCAGCAGGCTGACACGTGGCTGATTGTGATTATCACGAAGTCAGGCTTTTCAGTGCAAAAAGTTCACCTTGAGGCCTTCAAGACGACTTTTGCCTTGTTATGGGCTGATTACGATCATTCTTTGGACTTCATTAGAGGAAAAGAGTGGAGCTCTATAGGCATTGTCGACGATGTGTCGATGGCATATAAATCAACGCGGCCGCTGCTACTATTTTCAGTAAGTTGTCATTAGTGACAGAGTGCATATATATATATATATATATATATATATATATATATATATATATATATATATATATATATATATATATATATATATATATATATATAGTGGTGCTTAGCTTCACACGGGGTTCATATACGGCTACTCTTTTCACCGGTGGGGGGTAGCAAACCAGACAGGCGATATCTTTCTTTGGTTCACGTCTACTTTCAGTTCTTCGGCAACCACCAGGAATGCACAGGAAAGTTATATTTCGGAGTTATGAAACACATAGCGGTGACTTACGAAATACCGAGCAGTCTCAAACTTGGAAACCTTTCTCCGGATCATGCGAAAGCTTATCATTCTTTCTTCTTCTTCTTTTTTTAAACAACGTGCCCAATTCTAGCCTTCGTTAGCGTACGTGGCCGCGCGCTCTGCCGAAGTCCCCTAGTGGCGTATGCCGCAATTGTTTCTTCCATATTTGCTTTTTCCGTCTGTATGCCCGAGAAACAGCTTCAAAGCCAGGCAACCAACGAACCATCACATGCAGCTGCTGTAGGCCGTGGAAGAGACCACGCCCACAGTATTCCGTGCTCGATCGTGGCTCTCGCACTTTTCGCCCCAATTCTGGTCGGCGTGAACTTTTCTTTTTCTGTGAGAAGAAGAAAACTGGGTCGTTCTCACACCCCGTCACGGAATTTGTGCTTGATGAACTCATTTATCACGTCAAAACACTCCTCGTTGTGAATAAACGGCTATGCAATGCAAAGTGATGTTTAAATTTTGCTTTTCAGACGCATATGTACGAAACGAAAAGAATAACCGTCGAAGTAGTTTAGCGGCTTTATTATTGCGCCGCTGAACGCGACGATGCGGGCTCGGTACCGAGTAAAGGGGGTTCAATTTCAACGTGTACGCCCTTGTACTTCGTTGAACCTCGTAGATGCGTTCTCGCTTAATACGATTTCCCGGCTCTCACGTTCGCAGTTGCGAAAACTAAAAATAAGCTGATTCGGATCTTATGATACGGATCGTACGTTTGTCCGAATCATACCTTAACTTGCCGCGTTTTTTTTTTTCGGAAATGTATCAACGAGGTTCTGTTTACTTAGTGCACGTTATAAGAAACTCTCTGAAAAGAATACTTTTCAAGCTTTTATTATGCGCTAATAACAACTTGAAAAGGAGATGATGTCGGTAGGAAAGGGGGAAACTTATTCGTTCATTCTTATGTCAAAAAATATGAACGGGGGAAGAAAATATATTCGAAGCTTCTCGATATGACACTCCCCATAATGGTGCCAGAGGAGGAGGAGGAGGACCAAAGTTTAAGCGGAAGGACAGGGAGGTTAGCCAGTTCATAGGCCGGCTGACTACCCTGTGCTGGGGAAAGACGTGAGGGGAATAAAAGATGGTAAAAAGAAATGTTGCGAAGAGAGAGAGAAAGATATTACGAAAAAAAAGCGACAGAGGAAAGGCAACATCAAAGAGTATACAAGACACTAAAGTCTGTCTCTGAGGCCAGCTGTCCGCAAAAAAGTGCAGCAAAGCTTTCAAAGTCTTCTGGGTCGAGGACGGGGTTTGTAAAAGAATAAGGGTGTAATAGATCAGTTGCAGGAGTTCGTATACCTGAGTCTAAAAAAAAAGAGAGAGAGAGATCTTGCACTTATTGAGAAGACGAAAGAAGAAACAAAGATGTCGGGCACTCACAAGCTCGCACGCCGCCTATCAATTACAGATTAGAGTTACACGACGAGGAATTTCCTGCAACGCTGACGCTGTCCCCTTCTAATACACGCGCGGCGCAGCCCGGTACAGCGATAAATCATTCACACCACACGCGCTACCGCGCACGCGACGTTGAAAGAGCACGTGCAGAAACTAGACCGCTGAGCGCCGTAAGGCCTTTCCTAATCTGCGGATAATCTGTCACGGGCACCCCGAAGGCGAGTCATTAGCCTCAATTCTCGACAGCGCCGCACTTGCTTAGTCTTTGTCAGCGTGAGTACAGGTAATACGGAGAGAAGCGACCAATCAAGGGTACAGACGAGAAAGCGGGTCATTGTTGTGACAACAGTATTGATAGAGCAAGGAGAGATAAGGATAAGAGAGTGTGCTCCATACTCCACCGTCATATTGTGGGCTAGCCAGAAGAGTTAGTGCGGCATCGTTGAAACAGAGTATGTATTTACCGTGTACGTTTTGGGCCCTTCTACGTAGATTAAAAGCTTGTGCAGTGGGCAATGAGGTGAACATCACCTTTACTCCTCTTATTTATGCTCCGTAACGTATCAATGTGAGCGATCTGGAGAAGTCTCCTATAAACATAAGCGCCCGGAGCATAGAGCAGTTCCAGCCTCATGCGGTCTATTCTTAGTCATGACTGCACTGTAAGCTGTATAGCCAGTAACCGGGGTCTACTAAACCCGGTCGTGCATCGAGCGATCACGCAACAAGCAGCAACGAATGCCACCACGTGCTTCCCATAAGTTTATTCGCGAATGGGACCGTAGCGAGCAAATAGCCAATAAAATTAGTACAGCACAACGAAAAAACCTTAAACATATTGCCTGATTAAACTACGTTAAACGGCAATCGGTTTACTACAAAGAGAGTGAGTTAAGGAACAAAGAGTAAACAGAAAATATGGGTCTGTGGACAACTAAGCTTGACCGCTAAGATGGCCAGAATATAGTTGCACCTTATTCACGTAATACGCAAATGTTGTAGCTAACAAATTTCCGGTTCCTGACCTTTGAAGGTCGTGTAAGATGGCCCAGGTAAGGTACGCAAGGTTTAATATTGACTTTGCGTTTTCTTAGTGTGCCTCGTGGTGTAAAGCAAGTAAATAATACCGTTGCCTCGCGAAATAAAAAAAAACATAAAATATTAGCTGCCCTCTCCCAACAATGAAGTAATCCTGCTCATGCCGGCGTTTTCTACGGGTAGTGGCACATTGCTGAACTCTATACGCGCGCATTGTTTCTAAGGCACAGTCCTGAGAAAGAAAAAAAAAACATTAATTTTAGCAAGCACTCATATATGGCAAGTTTTTTGCGCAGTTTTTTTATTCTTTGGGTCCCAACCTATTATTGAGAGTGAGTGAGTGAGTGAGTGAGTGAGTGAGTGAGTTGATGAACATGTGGAAATTAACGGCCCAAAACCCCCATATGATTATGAGAGACACCGTAGTGGAAGGCTTCGAAAATTTCGAACACCTGGGATTTTTTAACGTGCAAATCTGAGCACATGGGCCTACAACATTTCCGCCTCCATCGGAAGTGCAGCCGCCGCAGCCGGAATTCGATCCCGCGACCTTCGGGTGAGCAGCCGAGTACCTTAGCCAATAGACCACCGCGGCGGGGCTGTGTGTGTGTGTGTGTGTGTGTGTGTGTGTGTGTGTGTGTGTGTGTGCGTGTGCGTGTGTGTGCGTGTGAGTGTGTGTGCGTGTGCGTGTGCGTGTGTGTGCGTGTGCGTGTGCGTGTGCGTGTGTGTGTGTGTGTGTGTGTGTGTGCGTTGAAAAGCTAGTTGAAAATCTTGCATATTAAGTAGCCTCAGCAATCTTAGGATGGGCGTAAGAAACAACAGTGATGAATTCATATTTTTTTGTCCATCCTTCTCAATATTTGCGGCGGCAGCACCTTAATTAAAAGGCTCGCATGATGATATCCTCCCGCCACAGATAAAAAGACGACACTCCGCGTCAGTTTGTGATCTCGGTCATGAAAGCAAAATTATCCTCATCAAATACGCAAAGTTCGCGTCCTGAATAACTCGCGAAGGTCACGGAGAAAAACGATCAGGGAAATGTGAATGGAATGAACAGCGATTGCAGCTACACATACATTTACTTCGAGGCATGCACCAGCGGCACTCGACGGGGTACCTAAGTTCGCTGCATCGTAAGTTGACTGTGCTTGCAAACTGTTCGTTTACTGATAGTCTTCTTCAAGATGAAGGCCATCGGAACGCGCGAAAAGATGCAAACCGCTGTACCGCTCCACCTCGCTTGTTTTCGTAATCATCGATCACACTCGAGTACAATTTGGCGATATTAGAACTGCCATGCCTCACGTCGCCGCGATGCGTTGGAGAAGCTCGCTACATTTGCTCTTGCATGGTTGCGCGATACTTAAATGGCCTTCCTGCGCCTGTGCTAGTCCTTCCAACACATGGCGAGAGGACCACCTCTGCACAAATCCGGTTCTATGCAAGCTTCTGGAGTGGACGTAACCGATGGTTGTGCGCATTGCAGCTGATACTTGCTAGAAAAAAATATGACTCCGGAAACTCTGACATTGTTGCCCCACTGGCAACAGTAGAAGAGAACCTAAACACCAAGGTTTACTGTTGAATGCTATCCCGATACAACCACCGTGTCAGTGCGAAGCAGCTGTTTGGAACGAAGAGCAACAGAATGGGTTGTTCTTGTTCAAATGCACAGACGAACGACCAATAATATGAAGACGGACGTACAAAGAACGAAGGTCTTGTAGTATAATGGCAGTTGGAAATCAGCCTAAGTCCTATTGAGACGCGCACACGAAATCCCTTACTCGGTAGTTACGTTCTCGAATCCACCTAATCAAGCCATGCCATGAATCACAATTACTTTCGTAACTTTTAGTGAAAATAAATTATGACTTTCGTACGTAACCTAGCACTATTGCATGACCCATCACATTTCAATGCTTTGAACAGCCTTCAGGCACCAAGAAATGCGCTCTAAGGTGAAGCAGTTGCCGCATACCTGCCAGTCTAGAGCCCGAGTACATCCCGGGACCACCACTGCAACACGCACGCACCAAAATTGCCGTACACTGATTAATACGGTTTTAATCGACGCGACGAGCTTCGTACTCTGTATGCCTTTCTTCCGGAATGGGGGCGTTCCTAACGGTCGTGCATGAAGTCGAAGATATAAATGAACCAGAGAGGCCCATAACAGCACCGAACGAGCCAGCAGTGGTCGTTAATCTCTCCGCTTACCGAAGGCGTCTCTTCAGACTATCTCAAAAGCGTTCATGCATGCACTCTGATGTGCGCTACGCCCCGCAGTACAAAACGGGGCCTGCAGTGCGACCTTTAAGCTATTCCCACAGCCAGCGTTGTCCGGGCGGCTCTTCAGATGCCACGAACCCGTAGGTGGTCACTGCCAGGATTCGAGGCCGAGGTATATGCGATCAATTTGACATGGCCGGCCGCACCCGAGTCAGGGGTGGGGAGAACTTCGATGCAACGCGTAGGAATGAAGTACGACGTAACTTACGGTGTGTAACAGCGGCTAGCGGGCTTCGGCGGTGAGGAAAATAGCAAGAAACGTTGTGAAGTTACGCCTCACCATTAGTAACTATAGTGGCACCGATCATCTCTCCGTGATTGTGGGGCTCGGGAGACAGCTAATGTTGATAGCAGAATGGTTTGGACGTGATGTCACTGCCTTGGAGAGAGTGTGGCCGCCGTCTTTATGAGCATCGTTTCATCTGCCGCAGTGTGATGCATGTATAAAGTTAGTCTAAAAGTTGGTTGTATATAGGGTACGCTGTCTGGCCCCTCTCACTTTTCTTCACATAGTATATATATATATATTTGCCCAAATCAAGTTTACGCAGGAATGAATAACAGGTGCCTATATATTTTTGTCACAATGTAGTTGATTGTAACCTGTAGAAGTTATAGAAAAAGGTGGGCGAGCACGGACACAACACTCCCAGCTTCTTTTATCGTAGATCTGTGCAAACAAGATCAGCTTTCTGACGTTGTAATGTTTAATTACGGTAACACTTTTGGGCTCATGCTTTTGATTGTGGCAATAAGGTGACGCTGATGCACTTTAATTAGGAACACTAAACCGCAAGTTTCAAGCCTAAAGTGGCTCGTGCAGCCGAGCGAAGCCTTCTTACTCGTTCTCTCTCCACTACACGCTTCTGTTTAGAGCCAATTAGGTATCGCTAACTGTAGGCGTACATGCAATTACACGTTCAGCCCCCGATAAGCGTCCTCCCTCTAAACGAGACCTTGGTCTTTGCACTTATCGTGTGATGCGAAAAAGTCACCATCCAATACGCTAAGCCATATTTAAACGTAAGTATATCGGATATTTTCATTTCAAACACCCACGCACAGCGATTAATGCGTCCGCGAGGAAAATGGCTTGCACGTGGCATCCAGGTCTCACCGTGCATTCACAGCATACTTGACTGCTATAAAGCATATTTTGCTTATTTTTCTATGGTGAGAGTGCGCGCCCGGTTGTATTCTTGATATACATTGATACGGTGAACAAAAGAAAGAGAGAGAGAGGTAGAGAGCACTTTCTACAAACAACAGGCTTTCTTTCCACTTATGTTTCCCGTAATCGACCGAAAGCTCACTTCGCCGGTCATATAGGACCACAAACGGTCATGTAGTCGGCCAGGCATCTTTGCATTTTGCAGTGCGTGTTGCTGATACTGCGAACTATTAAATGCACGTTCGAATATGCAACTTCTGAATGAAAAGCACTAACCCTTTGATGCCCGAAATTGTGTTTCATTGAAGAACACCAAGTAAGCTCTGGTATATGCATAATGAAACGATAAAACATGCCACTCATGTTTTCGAAAAAATTATGAAGGTTTATAGACGAGCAATGAGTTGTACCTCCTGAGAAACATTAGGCAGCTATAGTGCTACTTCATAGAATGCCTTCCAGCAGTAGTGGCCTGGAATAGGGTGTAGATGCACGTTGCACAATTTAAGATTGAGATTTAATTGTATATATACTAAAATGTTGGTTTAAGCCTGCCCAGGGGGACTGGCTTGAGTCGGGTAGTCTCGGGTAGCCTAGAAAAACATTTTGAAGCTATGAAGGAGAAAATACAGTGTCATTTTACGTCAAGCAAACAATCTTATTTTTTCAATTTAATATCGTGTAAATAAAAATGACTCAGAGCCACGCAAACGTTTTTGTTAATTTTAAGTTTCTTCCTTTTCCTATGCTGGGCTGATCGGCACGCTTGTTCTGAGAGTGACACAGACGAGGAAAAAGAAGAAGAAATAAGCACTAACCGGGTTCTTCACGATGATTTCTTTCTTTCCCAAACCAAAACATTGAATTTAACAGCTCCGCACAATTTAGATTATTACAATTGCATATCCCCATATCTACTTGTACTCCCATAAATACCCAATGTTGCTCGTGAGCAACAACCCCATTTGGTATCAAAATTTCTGAGATGTAACTTGCGACCACACTAATTAGCGTGCTCACAAATGTTCTACAACGCCTGAAGCACACTTGAAATGAATTCCTTGAAATGAAGTTTCTGGCATTTCAATGCCTGAAACAACGCCTGAAATGAAATTTCTCTTCAGGTGGCGGCTGCATTTCCGATGGAGGCGGAAATGTTGTAGGCCCTTGTACTCAGATTTCGGTGCACGGTAAAAAACCCCAGGTGGTCAAAATTTCCGGAGTCCTCCACTACGGCGTCTCTCATAATCAAATGGTGGTTTCGGGACGTTAAACCCCACATATCAATCATTTCTGTTCAGGTATTCAGATAGTGTCGGTCAGCGGTACCAACTTTAGTTGTACCTTGCATATATGCTGGCAATTTTCGGATACATACACAGCTTAGTTGTAAAGAATTTTTACGAATACGCATTAACCTCTCGTTACGCGCTATGCTATAGTTGCGCGCTGTTCCCCTCATGTACCCCTGTTTTCCCAACATGGCACTTGCGCGAGTTTTTCGTGAGCATTCCGACTCTCAAAATGCTGCGCGTGCTTCCCTAGTTGTATACAGTGTTGCCACTACGTCGAAGCAACCCACTCAATGTCATGCTGGTGTTATCGCATCATTTGGCGCTAGGGTTCTTTGGCCTCTGGTGAACGAAAGTCGAGTAGTCACTCGTGCGGTTTGCTCGTGTCATTTCTATTTCACTCCTTGCATGTCGAGGTCGTTTCACGGGGCCTGCATGCGTTTAGCGCCACCGCGTGACTGCGCGCCTCGCGGATAATGACTTGAGTTGAACCGAGATCGAAGTCTAACCGACACGCCGAGAAGCGTTCTTCGACGCTTGCTCGCTTGCTCCAGCCGCCATCCTGTATACACTATATGTATTCGAATACACCCGCCACCGTGGGAGCGGCAACGACCTCGAATGCGTAGCTCACGTCGCCGTCAGAGCGAGTCGAATTACGAAGGGAATAATTCTCGCTCTCCCGCTATGCGTTCTTCCAATGTGTGCGCTTCTGTTTGTGCGTGCACGTATTGTGTGTCTGCCTGTTGCAGGGGCGTAGCCAGAAAGCTTTTTTTTTTTCGGGGTGTGGTTCAACCGATGTTCGTGTATGTTCGACGGTGTGTGTTTGTGTCTCTGCACAGGCTCATGCAAAATTGAAAACTTTAAAAAGAAAAGTTATTACTACGCCTGGGTGATCACCACTTCTCCAACAACTGGGTCGGCACCCCACCCTATATCGCTTCAGTGCCTGTTGCTTCTCTCCCATCACCGATCGGGACAAATGAGAGGGACCACTGTGAGCGCAAATTAAACCTATTTATACTGTCGTGTGGTTCCTAATAATAGTAACTACTAAAATGAAAGCAGGCAGGGCAGCACCCCTCCTAGTCAGTTCTACTTCAAGTGACCTTCCACCACCGTATTCCTTCTCCCCCTCCCCCTAAAAAAAAAGAATAAATGGCTGGATTCGCCCCTGTACTACGCCAGCGATGCTCCCATCAACGACATGATACAGGGGCGAAGCGCATAGAAACCATGGAAGCATGGCTATACTACGCCAGTAATGTGTGGTGTACGCCCACTTGTGGGCGCGGTTTTTCAGAGAGCAGGAGAACGCACAATCGTGCAGAAAGCAAATACAGAATGCAGCAACTTCGGTGTCATTGCATGCGATCTCAGTTAGCACACAGCTTAGTGTTTAATGGCAATGTGGTATATTAAAGCGAATATACTGAGGCTGGAGGGTTTGTTGTCATAATCGCCCTTCCAAGGATCGTAGCATGCCTCCGATTTGGGCGCACGTTAAAGAACCCCAGGTGGTCTAAATTTCCGGAGCCCTCCACTACGGCGTCTCTCATAATCATATGGTGGTTTTGGGACGTTAAACCCCATATATCAATCAATCACCAATCGTATCATGCCTCCGTGCGAAATGTAAACGCACTGAAAGGTAGTCAAATTCAGCGTCTTGAGTAGGCTCTTCTCCTTCCCCCCTTAAGGTTTGTTCCGTCTGTTAAACGTCTGCTAGACATATAGTGAGATGCCCCAAGAAACCTCGCTTAAATGTGGTCAGAAACCTGTTACTAGCAACAATTTTCTTTTGTTGGCCTCTTTTAAAGCAAGGTTACCTTGACTTTTTTAATGAAAGCGAATAATTTATTAATCGATTCATAAGTGCAGTTTTCAGGGTTGCTGAAGTTGTTCTTTTTATTTCTCTCAATAATTCACCCGTGTCTCTTCGTTTTTATGCTGAAACCGAAATGCTGTATTAAACGTACGGTTAAAAGATCGCGTTTGTTAAAGGAAAAAAAAAGTCGTAAATTTATGGCAAGAAACTATGGCAGTGCTTAAATATATTTGCCACCATTTATATATTAATTTTAGGCCACATTCTGAGTTCTGTGAAGTGGCCTGTCTCACTACAACCGAAGAGCTATTTGCTATTATTGTTATCCCCTTAGATGGCTTCATATTTCTCGTTATAGTCAATTTAAAGTAATCAATAGCGCAGCAGATATATGGTCGAAAGTTTATTTTCAATAACTGTACAGTCGGACACGGAGGTGACCTTCAATTTTAATGTAGCCTACGAAGGAAACCCAACGAGGCCTGCGTATAGGCGATGCTTGTGCATGTCCCAGCATGCGTCGAACACACACTGTACTGTATAGTGGGTATTCGCAGCCGCGAGTGGAGGTCACTCGGAGCCAACGAACCGGGGTGGCCCGAGACACCGACACTCGCTGAGCTCTGGACAGCGGCAGCGAGCGACGCTCGCAGGTGGCTGAGGGTGACCAATGGCCATCCCTTTCCCTATGCGGCTCCTTCTAGTATGCCGGTGTTGCAGGAGCTGCTGCTAATTACGCGGCCGAGACAATGCGCTGCCTTCGCGATGTCACCGATGGTGGGCGATGAAGGAGCTGTTCCGCGCTGTTCCATCTCGGGTCGCGTGCCGGCGACAGGAAATGGCCAGACCCGTCCCTCCTCCGCGTGCGTGCACTCTTATTTTAAGCATAGCATTGCTTCTTGTTTTCTTCGCTGCTCAGCTGGCAACAATGTTTATTTAATGCTGCAGTGTTACTGTATTGGGAAACAACTTTCTCTTCGCAATGAAGCGAACACTCCGGAGCCTAATCACGCGTTTCCTATCACTAACGAACGTACATAGTCCCAGAATTGTGTCCATATTTTCTGTATGAGGTTTGGCGAATTCCTAATTATTTTCTACATTTACCTCATTGAGAAAGAATGCTGTTTATGCCTGTGAGGTTTTTCGCTTTTGTTTCACTTTATGCGCTGCCACTTCTGCTTTTGCACGCGTAAGAATGTTGCACCTCTTACATGTCTACGCCAATATGAAACGCTATAGTTGCCTGCAGCCGTCTTTTCTGCCATGCATTCAACGGTAGGGCGAAACGTCCACCACAAAGGACCATGGCCTTACTCTTACGACCAGAAACTGTCAGGTTGAACACTCTCACTGCAGTCGTGGGATAAAGAAAACGCGTCATATTTGGAGCCAAGGCCGAATAGACAACGATCTCATGTGGAAGGTGAGGTGGATTGCAGAAATACTGGTGCCTTTAGCGATGTCTTTCTGTTGGCATCTGCTTCAACATTTTTCGGAAACTGACCATGCGTTCAGAGAATCAGTTAACGGTATAAACAAAATGTCATGACCCAAGCTCCCATGACCAAATCCCTACCTCCCTTCACTGGAATCGAATCCAGGCTACGCACGTGATGTCCTACGAAAGATCACAATGCGTTGGTGTTTACGACTTACATCCGCTAAAGATAAGACTTTTGCGCTAAATATAGCGTCGACCACTCCTCTGGTTAATACTGATTGGTCGTAGACAGCTTATGGAGAAGTATAATTTCAGTTGGCTAGCCACCACGTGCACTAAATGCTCCTCCTTCTAACGCGCTCGGTGTAGTTACCGTGACGTCGCTTACTAAGACACCCCTAAATACGTTGGTCGTTTTGATCAAACGGGAGGCTGTCATTCCCTTGATCATTTACGAAACTGTTCATCTTACTACAACGTGGCGGCCTCAGCGCGAAACAGAAATGTACGAGTCATAGGCTACGAAAGGCTCAGACGAGCCCTTTTGGCGGCAAGCGCTAAACACAAACCAAAGGAAACCTGTCAGAAGGTTCCGTTGGGGCCCTTTCGTATTACGAATCTCTTCCAAGAAGAATGATCATGGCTTCTTGGCGGATAGCGCATAGCATTTCGAATGTGGGGAACCTTCACAGTGCAACAAACGAGACGGATCCGAGGACGGGAGTTGAAATTTCATAGATATCCATCATGGCCACCTCCGCGTTGAAGACGGACTCGCCGCTGCGGCTGATGCATCTCCCAGTCTGCTGACGCGCATACGTGCCAACGGCATATCACGTTGTGGCACCAACGGGACTAACACGAACAAGCCGCACCTTTGAATTCGCAGCGGGCAAAGTATTGGGTGAGGTGTGAAGAACGAAGACCCTCGTAAGCGTTCGCCGTAAATGGCAACGCCGGGTACCACCGACGTCGATCTGACCTCCGGGGCTTCGTACACCGGCACAACGCGCTGCGGCCGGACCCTCGCCTGTGTTGTTACGAGGCGGACATATATGCTTGGGAAATCTCAAAGCCTTCTACCTTCCTTCTCACCACACCATCTCTGCCCACTTACATCTGGCTGGAATGAAAGGCTTATGGAATTTTGAGTGCCTGCGCCCTCCTTTGATTCACTGCATGTAGACTTGCCTCGGGCGATGTGCATAATACCGCGCTTAACCATCCGTCAGCGCTCCGCGGCTTGTTCATCATGTACACTGGCTCCTCGCTAGCACATATGCAATTATAGGCAGTGGCTGCCAGGGTACGTGTGTGCCGTTGTTCTAATATATGTTCGTGAGTAAATGAAACATGTTTTAGGAATGGTTCCGCGCCATTACCAACACACATTCATTGTACTACATTCCTGTAATTCGTATAGCGCCGACCACTAATGCAAATCTTGGGTAGCAGTTTTTGCCATAGCGGGTAGTCTATTTTGCGGTCACTTTTCTCTTGCTCTTTCGGCATGTAGTTCCCACTAGGCGTTCTCTCTGGTTTTGCAGGGTGAACAGGAGATTCACCTCGGTAAGACGAAAACTGCTCAATAGTTGGCGCGTTAAACGCAGGCGTGGCAGTGAAATAGGTCACCACACTGCACGCGGAATCGTTAGAGCTGTAGGCTGAGTTGTCTTGTGCTGTAGTTGACCTCGCATGGCCGATTACGATGCCAAACTTTATTTCACGATTCTTAATGCGAAGTAGATGTGTAATATGACTTGTGGTTGTGCATCACTGCGCATTCACCACATCATTGCATCGAGTAAAGCTATAATGATTTTGGGTCACTGACCTCTTACCTGGTGCCGCGTCTAAGTAAAAAAATATTTACGTTATTGTATCACACTTTAGAGACCCCGAAGGGACGAACCCATATGTGCTCATTTTTTACCGTCGTTCATCGTTCCTTTTCTTTTCCATTCCAGTTTTCTTATAATAGCTTTCTTTCTCATTGCGTGTTTCATCCGGTGATGGCATCATATCCTGGTTTTGGCACGTGAAACCACAGACCCTTTTTTATTATTCTCTTTTTTTCTCTGTCTACTTATATTTTTCTTCCTGTCGTTTCACCTTCTTGTAGCTCACTACCGTCACTTGAGAGTCATTACTGGTCCTAACCATTGCCTTGTTAATTTTTTGAAGAACAGTGGTGTGTATAGTGTGAGTTGCCCAACTTCTGTGACCCATACATTTTAATGATTCTGTTTACTTATTTACAGGATACTTGCGTTGCCTCGAAAGCATTGTCGCGTGATACAGTTTCGCAATGATGAAATCGCAAGGTTATCGCACATCGCAATAATGATAGCTTTATGGTGACCATGCACATTACGGGGCCGGCTATAACCGATTCTCTGGTAAAATAAATGGTGTATACTAGAAACTTGACAGTAGGAAAGCTTTCGCAAGCGATCAATTGTGAGAACGCCGTATCTCTCAACTAATTATGCACTTCACGAGGCTGCTTTCATACCTGACAATTAGCGGCAAGGCCAAAGTAACACTGACTCTAAGCATCCCGGTGGAATCCAAAAGTGAACGTGCTTTAATTAACCACGACCTGCTTGTATTTTAATAGCACATAGTAGCGCATGCAGGTTTGCATGTACAGAAAAATTGACTGCACGGCCTCGAATTCAGCCTTGATAAATGGTACAAGTCAAAAATGCTCTCGGTAAGAAACAGGCAAAGTCACCTTTTTATTGCTACGCTCAGTTTCCTGCTTACTTCGTTTTACGGTATCTGCGAGGAAACCCCGCCCGCACAAGCGAGACTATAGGGTTTTCCAGAAGTACATAATATACTGCCCGGACTTTTCGATGCACGCCACGCAAGCCATTCTGCTGTCTACTCCCACAGTCGTAACTCACTTTTCAACTGTACAAAGCCTCCTGCTGTTCGCTTAATAAACAGTAATACTTTTTTCGGGCAGCGCGCAGCTTTTTCGGGTGCAACAGGCACAGCAGCACGCTCATTGTCATTCTGCGCTGTCTTCTTTTCCTTGTGAACTCGCAGTGCACTGCCCATACAACCCACGTGTATAGTGCAGCGGCCGTGCCGGAACTCATCCTAGCGCATTTAAATGCAGTTTACGGATACAATGGGAACTGCAGACGACAACTCCCTTTCGATTTCTGACAGCCGCCATAACAGCCTTGAATGAGTTTCCTCATTTTACAATAGGAGGGCACGAACTAGAGGACATTTTCTTCGACTGCAGCACAAACACTGAATTTTCGGAGGCCACGCACTGTACACACTGATAGTCAAGCCACAACAC
Organism: Rhipicephalus annulatus; assembly: GCA_013436015.1. Classification (NCBI taxonomy): domain Eukaryota; kingdom Metazoa; phylum Arthropoda; class Arachnida; order Ixodida; family Ixodidae; genus Rhipicephalus; species Rhipicephalus annulatus. The sequence goes on from WOVY01004468.1 coordinate 155,986, forward strand.
CGCACACTGATAGTAAAGCCAGGCGGAAGCCTTAGACGCCTCATCATCGCGCACCGTCAGCGTCGGAGGTGCCAGCACGAGTCATGCAGAAAAAATATCCTGCGATGACGTCGTTTCGTAACGTCATCATTTCGTCACAGGCCACCAAAATTTGTTATGTCGTCATTGGGTTACGTCTCGTGACGAAACATGGTGACGCACTCACATGACATCATCACTTTGTCAAAGGTGGGCTCATCACGGAGGCTATGCAAAACCACATGAGGTGCAAAAGGCTAGCCGTTCTGTTATTCACGGAGGCAGAACAAATCCAAGTAGTGTGCGGAAAGCTTTCGGGGAAGATCAATGCAATCCACTGGGAAAAAATTGGCAGATCCCACGTAATGTGGGAATCGATGATATGCGAAGCACGAATGAGAAAGGTTGATATGTCACTTTAAAATCAGCATAACCTTACGAGGGGAGGGGGGTAAATATGCCGTACGTGACTCCCGCGTCATGATTAGCATGTTTGGATATGTCGTTTACCTTCGTCATCTATTAACGTCAAGTGATACCAAATTTAGTATATGTGGAGCTAGTGAAATGGCCACGAGCACGCTATGAGCCCGGTATGTTGTCGTGTTCTCACATGACACTCATGTCATGAATATCATGTTTGCACCAGTCACATACCTTCGCCATCCATTGGCGTCACGTACTACGAAATTTGGCAAGTGTGAAGCTAGCGAAACGGCCGTGAGCGCATCATGAATGTGGCATGTAGTCATGTTGTTACATAACACGCGTGTCATGATTATCATGTTTTTTATGTATCATTTACCTATGCCGTCCGTTGACGTCGCGTAATACCGAGTATGCTACATGTGTAACTAGCGAAACGGCCGCGAGCACATCATGTGCGTAGCATGTAGTCATGTTGTTACATGACACGCATCTCATGTTTATAATGTTTGCACCAGCATCATACGTTCGTCATCAATTCACGTCCCTTAATACAAAATTTGTTATAAGTGAACCTAGCGAAATGGCCGCCAGCGCATCATTAGCGTGGCATGTAGTCATGTTGTTACATGACACGCCTCTCATGATTTTCATGTTCGCACCATTCACATACCTTCGTCATCTATTCACGTATCGTAATACGAAATTTGGTATATGTGACGCTAGCGAAACAGCCGCGAGCGCATCATGAGCTTGTCGTCAAGTCATGTTGTTACATGACACGCATGTCATGATTTTTATGTGAGGGTCTGTCGCTTGTGTTCGCCATGCAATCATGTCATACCATACCATATTTGCAACATGCCATGTGAACGAAACCACCGCAAGAGCTGGAGGACTATAAAATGTAAATCATGATATTCATGACATCCATATCATGATTTTTATGTTATGACTAGTCAACTAAGTTCTCCATACTGTCATTTTATGCCATACCATGTTTGGTATCGATGCCATTATCGAAACGGGCAGAAGGGCTAAATGTCCACGGCTAGATAGATAGATAGATAGATAGATAGATAGATAGATAGATAGATAGATAGATAGATAGATAGATAGATAGATAGATAGATAGATAGATAGATAGATAGATAGATAGATAGATAGATAGATAGATAGATAGATAGATAGATAGATAGATAGATAAAGGTCGCCAACGTTCGCTAAGAAATGCTTCGCATTAAAAAAAAATAATGCGGATTTTGCTTTCCAGTTGTCTCAGTGAAGCGATGAGAGGCTATGTGACATTTTCAGCGATAGTCAACCTTATTTATTTCAGCATGGCTCATTTCAGGAATATGCTATGTATGCTTGGAATGACATGTAGGCTCATATACTAGGGCTGACAAGATATGTGTGGACCGGGAGGAGCGAAGACCCCATGAACGAACCTCGCAGCCAGGAGGAGGGCAAGCAAATCCTTGACAAACCCAGCCTCTTTTTAGGAGTGAAGCTCTTTAGGCCCGCACCTCTCCGTCGAGGTCGAATATCCTTGCGCAGGGTGAGAGCGCCGAGCAAAAAACAGGTTCGTGCTCCAGATGCAGTGGCAGCACAGGTACGGCGGCAGATGGCTCGCGCTGCACCACGAGCGCCGTACACACACTCGCTAATTGTTGCCACCACCGAGGGCAGCAGACACTCTCCTCAACCACTCCCCACCCTACCGCCTTCATGAAACCTAGCTGCGAGACCATGCGCATAGTCGTTTGTGTCCCATTTCTGAAGAGCTTCGCTCATTGGTTGCATTCATGCACAGAACTGCTAGTTCTTTGTTTACTGACATGCCATGAAGCGGATGTCGGCGCACGAATCAAAGCACTGAATATTACTTAGCTCTTTAATGGGTCGATTGTAGGACACAAGAAACACGCAAACAGCAGCACTTGACTGAGACCACTTTGCTCTGCGTATACTGTTTCGTGACAATGACACTTACCATGACACCTGAATTAAAATAACACAGCTCCACTAACAAGGCACTTGAGGAGGTGCACATAACAGGTGTTTGCCATAAATGCGTGCCAAAAGCAATGATAAGACAGCGTCGTCTCCTTGCTACAGTGTACAGCGCCCAATGCACACAGCGTGCATTGTAGAGAGAGCTCCGTGGTAGGAGGGACAGCCAACTTTTGCTCACATTACACGAAAAAGTCAATTAAGGCCACACAAAATAGCACGGCTCAGACTCCGGCACGAAAGTTCCGAACGGAGCAGTGGGAGACCTTGTTCTTCAGCGAGGAAAAGAAGGCCCACGTTCTGCTCCTGGACCAGGCATGGAGGGCTGCTGGAGAAAGCAGAGCCCTGTATTAAGTATCCAATTTACCTGCTTCTCAAACTCTTGTTCCTTCCTTTCCCTTGAGCAAACATTTTTCATTCCATTCCTGAGCCACTTGCGACTTGCTTTGCTGTGACAGGTGACGACAGGAGGCATCAGGATGGACTACAATGACGTGAGACGCCCAATGCCCTTGCGCGTAAGGCAATTCGTCCATAACAGAGCAATTCTAATCCAGCTACCGTGGCTTTAAAAAAGGTCACTTTACTACAAACATCGCTGACAAATTATTACGGAGGAAAAAAATGGGAGGAATCGTCACGTAAAAACCTTGAAACCTAGCCACAAGAAAGAAACAAAGAAAAAAAGAAAGAAAGATGAAGAAAGAAAGAAAGAGAAAGAGAAAGAGAGAAAGATAGAAAGAAAGAAAGGAAGAAAGAAAGAAACTGGAGAAGCATACTGGGAATGGTGATCAGCGCACGGAGAATAAGAAGTGTAGGGTGTCTAGGAGGTTGGCATGTGATCCCTGGGCAGGTTAGTTTCTATTTGTTTGTCCCCCCTGAAAACAGCAAAAAAGAAAACGCAACTGGAGCATCATGGGAAGTTTGACACGAATGCGAGGAGTTAGCGGCTTCAGAGGATGTTGGCTTGTGGACACTAAGCGTGCTTCTTTTCATCTTTTTATTTTCTGCATCGCTCGGTGGATATCAAGGTCTGCAAGCCCCGGCGCCAGCGTAGCTCTCGCTGATCGGTGACCCGTCCTCGTACTCCTTCGATCGTGTCCCCATCTTTCGTTCTCTTTACTTTCTGTATGCCGCTCCTGTGCGTCGAATGCTACCTCTTCTTTACCTTTCCACATTTATTTTTATCAAAAGAGGATTTATTTTTCTTGAATACTCCTTGTTTTTATCCCCTTGCCTCTCCCCCACAAGGAGCTTAGCTATGTCGCCACATCATCATCATCATCATCAGACTGACTACGTGCACTGCAGGACAAAGGCCTCTCCCATGTTCTGCCAGCTCCCGTGCTTGCTGCTGCCAATTTATCTCATCTGCCCACCTAACCTTCTGTCTCCCCCTAACCCACTTGCCTTCCCTGGGAATCCAGGCAGTTACCCTTAATGACCAGCGGTTATACTGTCTACGCGCTACATGCCCGGCCCATGTCCATTTCCTCTTCTTGATTGGACATGGGCCGGGCATGTAGCGCGGAGACAGGACAGGAATTTCTGTCGCCACATTAGGTGGACAGAAATTCGCTCCTTTTCCCTTTACTTCAAGAACCACTCACCCACTCCATGCAAATGATTCCAAAATGGCGGCACAGGACAGAAAGAAATATGCACCGAAATCATCAAGCGCCCACAATTTTGCAATGAGTTTGCTGCTTGTTTCCGGGTCTCTTTGCCTTATAAGAATAATATTTTAACAAATACACTTTCGGAAAGAATACAACGCTGATTTTATAGCTGACACAAAGTTATCACAATCTTTCGCTGCTATCTGTTCCAAAGAAAGCAGTCCCAACCAGGACAACGGTTCAGGCTACACATTGAGTCATAGAAAACATTGATGGCTCGACGAGTCGTAATATTACTTCCCTGAAATATTCAGCGTTGCTCTCCCATAGTAGAGTACTCTGTGCTCTAAATCGTTACCCCCTTTTTCTAACCCCCCCCCAACCCCCCCCCCCTCCACTTTTGTTAGATAAAAGCTGGCTCCTGTTCTATTTGGGACGGCTTTACGCTCTCCCATAGTAAGAGTACCTCGTACTCTAAATCGTTACCCCCCTTTTTCTAAACACTTCAACTTGCCCCAACTGTGTCATGGTAGAGACCAACCGGCATGCGACGTTTGAATGTGTGGTTTCCCGCCTTTCTTGGCGGGCGGTTCGCGCTGGTTTTCGGAGACAGGGTGTGTGAACTTTCATGCCCAATAGCCGATTTCCGCGCGGCCGCTTCTCCGCTCTTTTAATGGTTGCGGGGCTGTTCAGCCTTTGGAGAAACCGATGTGAGACCGTAGCTGCCAATTGCCGCCGGCGTGCTTTGTGGCCGTAACTGGGGAGAATGAGACGAGAGATCCTCGCGTTCCTCTCCGAGGAGCTTTTCTTCCTCGGGGAGCAAGAGTTTCTGCGGCATTGGTCATGCCCTTTCGTCAAGGTGGAACACGAAAGGATAGAACTAATTTTTCGACCAACTTGGTGCTAAGCAGCGCCCGTTGAGTTGTTTTCTAAGATTTCATTTTTTACATATCGTGTTTCATTGCATCTATTGTACCGTTATACCATTGTATCATGATATCGCATTGAGTTCTTGTGTACATATATGCCAACATTGTCATGTATATTAGAGCGAATGTCTTCACTGTAACGTAGTGATGTTAGTCGTGAAATATAGATGTGCCGAAGTGTATGTGCACTGTTACTTGAATGGTATGAAGCCTTTGTGTTCTGTACATGCTGTAAATAAATTTTTTCTAAAAACCTGTGGTACTCTAAATCGTTAACCACTTTTTCTAAACACACCACGTGGTTTTTGCTTATCAGTGGTGTTAGCATACTCGATGAAGCGCTAAGAACGTTGTACCTTCTTAAACCCATGGGACGGCGTTCTGCTCTCCCATAGTAGAATACATCGTACTCTAAATCGTTAACAATTTTTTCTACACACACCACGTGGTTTGTTGCATCAGGGCCACATCTAGTATGAGGCTTCATGCTCTCCCATAGTGGAGTACCAAGTACTCTAAATCGATACCCATTGTTTCTAAACACACGTACTCTAAATCGTTAAACACTTTTTCTAAACACACGTCTTGAGTCCATGCAACTGAACTCTGTCGTAAACGTATGTCTGGTATCTCTCTTTGTCCATGGTATAACGTTTTCTGAACGCAACCTATGATAGAATAAGTTTTTTTTTTTGCATACATAGAAATCACTCAGGCCTATATACTTTTTCACAGGAAGGAAAAAGTACCGCCATGATGGGCTGTGCGCGGGAGTACAAAGGCTAAGGGCGCAGCGTTGTCAGTGCATTTTCGAGGGGACGCGCCAATTTGCACAGCCCAACGAGGGCTATGGCGGCACCCAGTAGGCGTTTATGAAAAGGTGAATAGGCACCGTCAGTCGAGTTTCCCAGTTTGACTGTAGCGCCAGCATACATAGCCTAGCGGATAAAAAAGGCAACCTTGAAACGGCGTCGGTGAAAATGGAACGTGACACGCGCGTCTCGCGCCCTGCAGCTGTCGGCGGATTGTGGCGTCACCCCCGGAAAATCTTTTCAGGCCTGCGCCCAGCAATCTGACGTCATTTCCGGCCGGCCGACTCTCGGGGAAGCCGCAGCGGCAGCGAGCGCAGCGCGGCGGCAGTGGTGACGGTTCGGCGGCGTGGTGTTGACGGTGTTTCGCGTTTGTTGCTTTCCGTTGTTGTTTTGCGGCAATTTCCTTTCCGTGCGTGATGCTGGAGTGATGCGACAATGCCGAATAAGTGTTGTGTACCCGGATGCACCGGCAACTACAAAACAGGAAAGAAGATACAAGTGTTTTCCTTCCCTAAAGACGCCGACGCTCTCAAACAATGGCTACGCGCCATTCCTAGGAAGGACTTCATGCCGACTTCGTGCACTAAGGTAAGAATTTGAGATGCTCCTGTTCTTAGCTTGTCGTTGCTTGTTCGGGTAGAAATCACCTATGATGGGAAATACTTGAGCGTGTGGCCGCCGGGCCTCGCGAAGCGCTGACGCCAGCAGCGTTCGCAGAAAGGATGGTCAGCTGCGCTTTGTTCACTAACAGTGCCGTGGTGTCGTCCATTCTTGCAAGCTCTCGGTGGAAGCGCTTCGTGGAGTGCGGTGACATCACGCTCCCGTGTTTCCTTTCATGTTGCTTGTACCGCTTAGCGCAGCGCTTTTATTTAGATGCTTGCGAAACGTAGGTAGACTTTGTTTTAGCTACACGGACTGTAAACACGGTCATGCAAACGGGAGCGCATTTTTTTCTTTTGAGAAGTGGCGTCTCAGACGTTCTTGAAACGTTTGTGCAGGTGTGCGCGGATCATTGCGACGCTTCATGCATCGAGAAGACGACATCGTACACGGATCCAAGGACAGGGAGAGTTATTGAAGTTGCACTCCCAGTACCACTGTTGCGTCCTGGATCTGTCCCAACGGTATTTCCCGGCTGTCCGTCCTACCTATCAGTACGAGACCAGAGCACGAGAGAAACCCCTGTCGCCAAGAGGAGCCGACAAGAAGCCTCCCAACGCGCCCGTGCTGTAGAAGAGTCGCTGGCGTCATATGAAGCGGAGCAAGAACGAGACCGGTTTTCGTCCCTCGAAGAACCAAGGGCTCGCCTGCAAGGGGTGTCAGTGTCTCCAAAGTGGACTGTGATTCATAAAGAAGAGTGCTCCATGTTTTTGAACATTATCGACTATCGTGAACCTTGTTTGAATGCGTCATTGACCGTGTTTGCAAACCTTGAAGTCTTTGCCTGCTATCAAGGTTCACCAATCAAGAACCTTGGTAGCGCTGTTGTACCAGACTCAGTTCAAAAAGTAAGTTCCTTGTTGGAAATTTTGAACAACCTGTCGATGCTGTCTGAGGAGCGCTGCACTTATTGCCACCTGGCTCAAGCAATACATTCCCTTCTGGACGAATTGGAAGCCAGCATTGATGAAGGCAAGAAAGAGACGGTGAACTTTATTAAGGAGCAGCTACTACTCCTTTCTGCAAAGCTCTTCACATTTATTCTTGTGAAACTGCACAGAGTGTATTTGATTGCATGTCATGACTTGATTTCCTTGGTATACTTCTGCCTTATGTAAAATGAGCCTTGTTTCCAGTTTTGTATCTCTTTACAAGTTGTTAGCTTTTAAAAGTGGTGTACTTTTTTCTTTTTTTTTTAATTCGAACTGCCTCGGTGCCTACTGTAGCAGTTGTACAGTCCATTTTGGTACCTAAGCTGTGTACACTTTCCTTGTGCACTCTGTGTACAGACATGTTGTGAACTGTGATTTGTTTTTTCTTAGATTTTTGTTTGATTTTTTCCCTAGGACATGCACCTACCTGTGGCAGTACAATTACTTTTCTTTCTGTCATTTATCATGCTGTGGACCACAATTTAGTCACCAGTGTTCTTATGTATTGTATTTTTTGGCAAGTGTTTGAACCTGATACCTTGTGTTGCTACTGCTACTATGATAAACGAATGGTATGTTTTCCTCTAACCTACAATTTAAATGAAAGTGTGCTTTTTCTGTTCCAAAGCTCGGGGATGTTTTTGCTGTTACAATCTGTTTTGTTTTGAGTTTTATATGGCAAGATATTGCGTTTTGTACTTTTAACATATTTTCAGCATTAAGGGCAACATCTTGTGTTGCCTGTCGTCTGCCTGGACCGAGAACAATGCGCACTGTGATATTTGTACAGACGGCGTCTGGCTGTGATAAATAAATATGCATTATTCCATTCATGATATTCATTATTTCTTGATACCTTGATAAGTTCCCCAACCGCGGTGGCTCAGTGGCTAAGGCGTAGCGCTGCTGAGCACTAGGGCGCGGTTTCGATACCCGGCTGCGGCGGCCGCATTTCTGATGGAGGCGAACAGCGAAAACGCCCGTGTGTACGAGATTTCGGCACACAATAAAGTAAAGATTCCCAGGTAGTCAAACTTGATCCTGAGCCCTCCCCTACGGCGCGCTTCATCGCCTGCGTTGCGTCGGCGCGTTAAACCATACAATCAATCGATACCTTGATAAATCGTGCGGACATGGTGTCATGGCACCTCGCCCGAGTCGGTAGGCGTGAAGGGCTCTCGCGGCAAGCGCTCGCGGCTGGCGCAGCCACCCAGCGAAGGGCGGCCGGCCGGCCGGCGCGATGTGACGTCGTCGACGTCACGTCACGTGACGCGCAGGCCTGAAAAGCTTCCGGGGGTGACGATTGTGGCCGCGATACATGCGGGACGCTCGCATGCATCTATTTTCTGCGTGCCCCTAACGGCGAACGTCGAAAAGTTTGAGCCTGGGCAGTGTCAGAAACGCAGCTCCCTCTGGTCGGTGTGCGGTGACTACTGTGCTTAGTATTAGCAAATGCCACTGTCCTTGTTCGGTAGAAACTGTACCCTAGTGTTCATAGCTTCTTAGGGTAAAAAAAAAAATCAGTTTCGCCACGAGGGCGAAACAAAGTGTGCGATAGAAAGTAATTGAAATGTGAACGAGAAGCAATCAGCAGCTCGATACTTCCAAAGCGCCGCTGAAGCACACAGAAGGGCGTTCAAAAAACTCCCAAGCATTTACCGGAGGGTGAACATGCTTAAGTGCGAATGCACGGGGTGATGCTATGAGGCGGAGTAAAGTTAAAATCCGTTGGCATTCGCCAGTGAGTTAAGGTAAACTCCCCCGTGTGGTCACATTGCGATTCCCAGGAACCATTAGACCCTCTCGGGAAATCTTGGTGAGTTTACGCGTATATGTGAGAGTAAATTCGCACTATAAAGATGTTTATGCCCATGGTTCGCTTCGCCCACTTGCGCTCGGCATCACGGGCCCTTCGCCACGCTGCCTTGTCTTCAACCGACGCGACATCTTCAACGACGCGTGCAATGCTCGAATTCGATTGCGTTGTACTCGTTGTTGGAGGTATCGCAGTCGAGGTTGATGCCTGCGATGCATACATACCTATGACGACTTGCCGATCTTGAGCAAGTCGTGGCGCGGGCGCGCGCAGCCACGGAGCAGAGGGCGGAGCGTGCGCAATCACGTGGTGTGTGACGTCGCTGCGCCGTTGCTACAGACGCTCCTTTCCGCTCCTCGCACCGTTGCTAGGGGAGAGGAGGAGGAGCACCGCGGACGGCGGATTCAGGGTCGCTTATTAAGTGCATTCGCACTTAAAAGAAAGCACAAGCGTGAAATAACAACTGTTACATTTATCGTGTATTTGTCTTCGAGGTACGCGCAGCAACCGTCAACTACGCAGAACCAAACGTTCTTAGGTATCAGATGCGAAACATGTTGTGGTCGATTAAATCAAGGCCGAAAGGCTGCCGCAGTGACGTCAGAGGTTGGGGGCCCAGTTGATTGATTTGTCAGGTTTAACGTCCCAAAACCACCATATGATTATGAGAGACGCCGTAGTGGAGGGCTCCGGAAATTTTGACCACCTGGGGTTCTTTAACGTGCACCCAAATCTGAGTACACGGGCCTACAACATTTCCGCCTCCATCGGAAATGCAGCCGCCGCAGCCGGGAATCGAACCCGTGACCTGCGGGTCATCAGCCGAGTACCTTAGCCACTAGACCACCGCGGCGGGGCATGGAGGCCCAGTTGCCCAACTGAGAATGCTCAGTAGGACTTTTTTTTCCACATCTTTTATTCGGCCCAATCTAGCCGCAGCAGCTGCGAGAGCGGTAGCGTTGGTTCTCCTAAAACGTGAACGAAACACAGGGTTTCCGCCGCGTTCGTGGCGTAAGTGCGCCCCCACCCTCTGACGTCACTGCGGCAGCCTTTCGGTCTTGAAATTTAGTCGGCGTTAATCCAGTATGCGTGCGGCGTGTCCACCCTTACTGTGCATGCGTGTGCCTTCCCCCTCATTCTCCTCTCGTACGCTAACATGCGATCGTTCTGCGAGCATGGTAATTGTGGATAGTACACAGATTTGCATAGTCTCCGTGCTTGCACGTGGTGAACGCACTTGTGACTTTGTTTATTGCCGTGTTTAGTTTTTTTTTAATGAAACAACAAACCGTTTGAAACTTTGTTGCATGATTTTAAATAATAAGCCTATAGCATTAAGGTGATTCAACTGCTGAACTTTTGCCGATTGTTGTTTCGTGACAAAGCAGCCTCAAGCCACGCCAAGTCAAACAAAGTATAAAGTACGAAGACTAGGAAAATTCGTGTACTAACCCTCATACTCAAGTTCGCATAAGCGCCATGCGTTGTAGCTTCTATAGACACTAGCTCCAGAGTTCCCTCTAGTGTATTACTGGGAACCTCTATGCTCTCGCCCATCGCCTAGCCTTCGCGTGTGCTTTGCAGTCACATGGGACGGAACCCATCAGGTAGTGTCTCATGACGGAAATCATATCTAGTAATTTTCCTTAGTTGTGTGCGGATCCGTAGGCTAGTGCCTTGCATTCCTGGTGTTCACAATGTTGGCGGTCACGCAGGCTCTGCAAAAGATACGCTTTTGAGTTAGCGTGACGCCGTTCATGGTGCGATGCAGGCAACCAATGAGGAAGCGTCACTGCAATGCTGCATGCGCTGACTTTAAGAGCGCTGTGATGTGGTGGCGACACTGCTTCAGGACACAAAGAAGTACCACAAAGGAACGAATCTGACAGACGGATGATATTGGAGTGGGAAACAAGTCCATCGCATCTCTGGAGGAAAGTGCTCGGACGCTCGTGTGAAGGAAACAGCGCTACCCGTCATGCAGCGTCACATGTCGACCGCCCCGTGAACTATAGGTTGGAGCGATGGCTCCCGTTCACAAGCGCGTTTTCACTGGCATTGAAAGAAATAGACGAAACATTCGTGTAGCTCATGCTACAAATTTGTTTCCTCTTCCAATGCCTTCTTTTATTATTTTCAATGCCAGTTCAAACGCTCATTCCTCAATAGGCGCCGTTCAGTCGAGTTTTCCAGTCTGGCTGCAGCGCCAGAATACATAGCCTGGCGGATAAAAAAAGAAACCTTGAGACGGCATTGGTGAAAATGGAACCCGACGCGAGGGTCTGGCGCCCTGCATCTGTCGGTAGATTGTGCCCGGGATACATTGGCGACCGGAGCGCGCGTCTCTTTTCTTTGTGCCCCTTAGGGCGAATGCCAGAAACTTTGAGGCGAGGCAATGGGAGCAACGCAGCTCCCTCTGGTCAGTGTGCGGCGCCTGTGCCTTAGTTGTGGAAGCGATCGTGATGCGACGCCACATAAAGGGTGTGGCTGCTTGCGTCACACGTGCGTCAGAGCGCTTTTCCAAGGGGATGGGACGGATGCGATTTTCCTCTCCAATCACACATCAGTCAGGTTTGTTGCCTCGTGCTTTGTGGTTTGAAGCCATGGTGCCGCTTCCTCAATGCATACAGCCTACTGTCGTGGGCTGTATGCTGTCATCTCATGCCGTCACTTGGCGTCACGCAAACAAGACCATGTAGCATAGCCATTTATAGCATTTATAGTGCAGTATAGCAAGGGGTGAGAGATTGAAGTCAGGGTGAGGAGGGGTGACATGAGGGTGAGCAGGAGGAAAGGAGGTTGGGAGAGTGCAAGGCATATATTATAGCGATGGATGACGTCACCAAGGAAAAACCATGTATATCGCGGCCATTCTTACATGGGTGTATATCACAGCCATGCTTGCATTCTTGCATGTGAAGGACAGCAAGGGAGTAGGCGATGTAAGTTAGGGGGAGAATGACAGAAGTGGCGAGGTGAAAATGAAGGTTTCTTTTCCTGCCCTGAATGCCGAGCAGGCTACTTGTTCGGAACGCCAGCGCGCGCTTGTCCGTGAAGGGCACGCGAATTGCTGCTCCCACACTTCCGTACAGTTTTCACATTAAGGGCTTCTAAACTGTTTTTTTTTCTCTGACATTTTTTATTTGGGGGGGGGGTAGTGGTTTTTAATGAGGAATTGAATAAGTTAACTCCGTAACTGTCTTCAGCAAAGTCGGACACCTCAGATATGGTTTACAAAGAAAGCGTTAAGGAGCGTTTAAAAGGCTTATATAGAGAGAGTAAAGTAAACATTGGGAGTTGGTTAAAGAAGTTCGCGCAGGGGGCCCCGGTCTGTGATCGGTCATCGCAGAGAGGGCATCATGGATGCGACAACCGACAGGCGAAAAATCCACCCAGCGTCTGTTTTTAAATATTTGTAAGGGGTGAAGTATTCTCGCAAGAACGACGAAATTCAAGCTGAGGTCGTCAGGGTCGGGCCTACGCTGTCTACTTCGATTACACTTCCAGTACACTCTACTTCGATGTGAACACAGCGGCCGTGAAGTGTAAAGTCAGCGCGTGCATAGGCCGTCAGAGTGCGCACCCTGCCACGAGCTCCTAAAGCCCCTTAATCTAGGGGCTTTACGTGATCCGGCAGTCATCCACGAAACTCGTGATGGCAGCTTCTCTTTTCTAGACTGCTCCAGTGCGGCCGAAGTCGTATCGAATCACCGCCCGCCATAGCGCCGCATGATTAGGAACTGTTCAAAATAATAGATATCTGAAGCTTAATAGGGTCACACCATATAACCGGGTCGCCAATTCGATAGATGCGAGAATAGCTCGTGCTGAGCTCCTAAGAGTTTAGTCAGATGAAAGCTCCTTACAGCCGCGCTACGCATGGCTGAGTTCGCTGCCATTTAATCTCGCGCGACGCATTGTTAAAGCCGGTTGAGACCTGAAGGTGGCGCCGCTCACGACGTTGCCAAGCGCAAGCTTATGAGGTAAGCGTGAAGCTCTAAAAACTTCAAAGAACGGATGCAAAGGTGCGCCTTATACCGCACTGGTAGAACGAACGCGACATGGCAGCTGTTCAGCTGAATCGTCTTAGGCTGGGAATGGCGTCACACTCAACAGCTTTTTCATCAGCGTCTCATGTCTTGAGGAGCTTTTCTCGGTGAGCATGTCTAGTTTTCCAAGTGGTAGGTGACATTTTCGTACTCATTTTCTTCGTCAAAGATAATTAAATATTAGCGTGTCTCTTTTCACTGTCACGTTAAGTATCGTTGATATTGTCTTCTCTGCGTGCACTGTTTAGGCCTGTGCCCTCTCGCAGTTTTATAGATCGTTTGATCACGAAGTTAATACCCCCCGCCGCTCTCAAAAAAGCTATATAGTAGGATGTGTTAACACATTCTTTTTTTTTGGTAATGAGTTGATTGTTTTTCGGTGATCTATATTAGACCACGAACAATGTGAGAAGGTAGCATATTGACTGCTTCCCGCTCGTCTAAAGAACGGGCAAAATCAGATAACGGAGACAGTGCCTTCCCAGCTGGCTCACACGCGTGTACAACAAACGTTATCGCGTAATCACGTTTATCAGTCCAGCTGCAACCTCCGTGGTCAGAAGACCATTGAGAATAGCTATACAGCGTATGTGAAAAACTCTTTGCGCGCATAGCCATCTACCTTGTCGGTGGTCTTTAACTCTCTGGCCTTCTGGGCATGTGGTGAAAACAAGCACAGTCGATCTAAATAAGCGGGTGCTTCGTGATTAACAGTTGCTCCCGTTGCGGCGAGATTACTGTGGTTGTGGTTTCAGCGCCACCGTGAAACGTGATTTGCGGGCTGCTGCTGCTGATGCTGTTTAAGGCGATGCAGTGCATGCCGCTCACGACTAGCCATGAACCACAGTATTGACGAGATGAGTTATCAGCTGAGATCGGAAACCCTGCCTGGTTTGCAGGCTATAACCCCAGGGCTACCAGACTAACCAAACGAGCGGCCCACACTTCCCTTTGCAGCGGCTGCACCTGGACTTTATCAGAGAGCTTAGGAGAACGCAGGGTTCTACTTTAAAGTGTGTGAGGGAGGGGGGGGGGGGCGAAAGTGGCTCACAGCGCCTCCCTTCCTATTAAGTCAGTGTATGAGACAGACTTTGACACTTCTCCCTCGGGCCCTCTCAGATCACTAGGAGGAGCGAATGCCCCTTTGGCCCCCATGCAGGGGCTTTTGCCAAGGGGATAGGCGTCTGCATGTCCTCCGTGGTAGTACAGTGGCTTTGGTGCTCGGTCTTCCCCCCGAAAGTCGGAGGTTTGATCTTAGCGATGGCGGTCGCATACCGTCGAAGTGAAACGCAAGAGACCCGAGTGTTGTGTGATGACAGTGCACGTTAAAGTACAGCAGATGGCGATGATGGAGCCCTACACTATGCCCGGCGTGCACCTCGTAATCATATTGTGCTTTGGTCACGTAAAACCAGAATTAATATTATTCAGTCACAACCTTTCTAAAAGACGCATCAGTTCGAAAGACCAAACCAGGCATCCAAAACCTTCTTGTGTGTGTGCGCGAAGCCTGCTTGATTGGCAGGATATGAACGTGTAGTTTTTATATATTTATGTTATGACCGACTTTTCTTTGTGTTACACTACTTAGGCCACTGCGTAACTTTTTTCATTAACGTCCTGTACCTGCATAATCACAGTGCACAATTCCAGTTTTGAAGCTGAAAGCATGCTCTGACTGCCACGTTATGCTCATAAAACAGCAGCTGCGATGTCAAAAGTGAAAAGACAAGAAAGTAGCCAAAAAGGAGCCATATTGCCAAGGCAATTTTTTCTGTTGCCCCCGGAAAAATGTAGCCAAACTGACACAAAGTAGTGGGACTTAGCAACCCTGCGGTCATTTTCTATCCTGCAAAATGATGATCATTTCTATACAAGGCACCCTTACTTTCATTCAAGCTAGAAATTCAAGTCAGTTTGTATTTCCCTTCCAATGTACAGAAGGTGCAAGCCTGAGATGCCTCACAAAACGCAAATATTCACCATCGGCGTCAAGAGGATTGATAATGCCTTTAAAACATCGTCAGGTGATACACATTAACTACGTCATCAGCATGAAGTAACGCATCGCCAAAAGTGTCATGTAATCACCCATATCATCGGTGATTTCACGGATCGCCGATGTACGTCAAAACAGTACACTGTTGCTTGATCAAAGGTGAACCGATCACAGAGGCTGTGCAAAGCCGGGTGAAACGCACAAAGATTACGATGCTTCCGATCTTAAAGGCAACGCTAAAAGCACGTTGGGTACAGAAATATTACTGAGGGGGGGGAAGAAAAGGATAAGTAAAGTACATCGATTGAGATGCGAAGGGAGAAGGCAGCTCTCGCCTTGTAGTCATCTTAGGCGAACGTGTGAGGGTATCTGTGTGTTTTTAGCAGTTCCTCTGGGTGCTTGTGGTGCCTGGGAAACACTTGATCGTCTCATAGTACAATCTGCCGCTCTTTCAATGCAGTGGGCTTTGCTTATTTAGGAACATTGATTTAAGTGCACGATCACCTGATGATTTAAGTGCACGATCATGCACGAATACCTCTTTCCGAGAGGTTGTATCTCTCGACGCCATGGCCCATTGAACTATACTGACTTTTATAGACCGAACAGACCTGGCCGACACATAATGAACATTTTTTTCTTTTTTTTCGTGTTTACTTATACTTATCTAAGTCTTAGTCAATTTTTTCTTTACTTCTTTCTATTATTGTTCTTTCTATTTTAATATCTTATTTTCCTTGACCTTTTACCCCCTCCCGGAAGAGCAGGCAAAACGTTGTGCCCCTCCAGGTGGCAGAGGCCATCTTGCTTCCTCCCTCTTTCCTCTGTGTCCTTGCATATTCGTGTGTGCAAACAAAATAAATAATAAATATTCAGTGCTCCTCTTGGCATGTGGAGAGCAAAATTTATGAATGAATGAATGAATGAATCGATCAATCTATCAATAAATCACTCAAACAATCAGCCTGTCAAAAAGATTCATCGAACGCTTTGAGGAGTGTCGCAGAATCTGATTTACCGTTCAAAACTTTGGAACTTTCTGTGTGTACACCTTGATACCAGGTCGGAACGGGAATCCTTCCGACGTTTCTGTTTCCCCACAGACACGCGCACGCTTATCGCTTAACGTGTAATTCAACTGCGTGGTGTTGCCGGAAATGGACGGGCACCTTTATGCGTGGGTCGGGACAGAATGAACACACCCAAGGCAAACGCTATTCGCGCATGAATTCTTTCACGCTATACGTAGCACTTACATGGATCGGAGCACAATCGCAGTCATTGTTGCCTTTTGTGCCATCGGGCTTTAGCTACATCAACAATAGTGCACCCTCTGGCGTCAAATGGCTAGTGCACTGCTATGAGAGCAGGGCACGTAGGAATCGCATCCAATTTCCAACTCCCAGTACCTTGAATCATCGCCACATCGCACCTCGAATTACGAGAACAGTCGAAAACTTCTATGAATATCCTGCCATCATATAATACCGTGAATAGGTCTCACGCATCATACCGCACGCAGCTATCCGACTGCGAACAGAGTAGAAAGAGTTCATCGCAGCCACAGCGGAAGGTCAGAGAAGGTTCAGCCGGCACGCCGAATTGAAGGGTTGCACAACTCGTTGATAGAAGGGCCGTACCAAGATGCATGGGCGGGATTATTCGTCAAAGCGGCCGGTGCATCTACACCGAGACCACCAACAAATGCCGATTGTATACGCGCATGCACGAGTGCCTCATCGTGGGAACGATGCCTCAGCGAGCCTCCGCAAAGAGCGAAGTAGGCGGCAATTCACGTGCGGAAGTGGCGAGCTTAGGATTCGTGTACGTGAAGGAGCGACTGCAACAAAATGTCATTTTAGGTTTGGCCAAGAAGCCATGATTCGATAGCTCATACATAATACCAGCGTATTTACAGTGAATCAGTGTGCGGCTCGGAGGCGAGAAAATGTGAAAGAGCGTGAGTGTGCACAAACTATAAAGAAGAAGGAGTGCCATAGCATACGCTATCTCGAAGAGTATTCTTGCACTATCTTATCCTCTTCAGGTTTTGTCAGCGCAATTAGCTAAGGATGACACCCACCGCGGCCTGAATCACTACCATTGGCGTATTGCAGTTCACGCTGCGCTCTCTTTCCTCTTCTGTATTTCCTGCTTCTTATCTTTTTTGCACCCGTTTGCTCCTATGAATATATATATATATATATATATATATATATATATATATATATATATATATATATATATATATATAGCGGCGGGCTTAAATAACTCCACAGTTACAGATCTTTTTTTTTTCTTTTCTTAAGACATGCACTTACGCCCTCTTTTCTTTTCATTTCCGAAAATTTCATTAGGAGGCAATGCTAAAACGGAAATATTCTGATATCGGTGTTTAGCCAACTTTTTTTTTTGTTAGACGCAGATAACGAGATGGTAGTTACAATGCGTGGCTCCAGCTACCCCTCTTCACTCGCACAACAGCCGCCGTCGCAAAGTAGAGAACGAGCACGAACCTATACAAATAGGCACGCAAATGAAACCAGACGCAGTTATTTTCAGTTTTTCAGTACGAGCGAGTGTCCACTCGACAAAAAAAGTGTGAAGCTGGCGGACGGAAAGGGAAAGGGTGTGCATAGGAGTCGCAAATACTGAATATCCTGATGATTCCTTCCTCGTTCGGTAGCGAGAATGCCACATTAGACGCCGCAATCACGAAAGAAGAGGTTTTCGCGGCAGCCCAGGCAGCCAATCGGAACTCTGCGCCGGGGTCGGATGGTATAACAAACGCTATGATAAGAAACCTCAGCACTGAGGTTCTTGAGCAGATAACGCAATTTCTCAACGACCACTGCTGGTCCCAAGGTCACGTTCCTCCGGAGTGGAAGGAAGCCAAAATAATAACTATACCAAAGCCCGGTAAAGCACCATCGCTCGGAGCCCTGCGGCCCATTTCGCTTACTTCGTGCATGGGCAAGCTCTACGAGCGAGTAGTACAGACACGGCTTCAAAATTACATTGAAAAAGAAAATCTGTTTCCCGCTACCATGATTGGTTTTCGCTCCGGACTCTCAACCCAGGATGCCTTCCTCCTTTTAAAAGAAGAGGTCATGAGTTGCGTACCCAGGGGAGGCGAACATTTGGTCTTGGCCCTCGACCTCAAAGGGGCCTTTGATAATGTTTCGCACGAGGCCATTCTCTCTGAACTCAACACAATCGGCTGCGGAAAACGTACATTTAACTACATTAAATCCTTCCTCTCTGGGCGGACGGCAACTATTGGGATAGGCGACACGAGATCGGTGCCGTTCTCGATGCCAAATAAAGGCACACCGCAAGGGGCAGTCATCTCCCCCTTGCTCTTTAACATAGCTATGCGCAGACTTGCTCACGAGCTCGAAGCAATCCCGCACCTTGGATATACATTGTATGCGGACGACATCACACTCTGGGCTACGAAGGGTTCACTGGCGCTGAAAGAGCAGACCCTCCAGGCTGCTGCGACAGCTGTGGCAGAGTTCGCAAGAAATAGTGGGCTGAGCTGTGCGCCTGAAAAATCTGAACTCATAAGAATACACAGTAAGTATTACAAAAGTAACGGTGACATAAACTTACAGGTAGACGGCCATGCCATAGCCGAGGTTACTCAGGCCCGTATACTTGGCTTCTGGGTCCAAAGCAATGGCAAAGCCAGTCACACGATAACCACCTTAAAGACTACGGTTAAACAGATAGCTAGAATGATCCGTCGCATCACTTATCATAAAAAAGGCATGAAAGAAAAGGATACTCTCCGGCTTGTCCAGGCCTTAGTTTTGAGCAGAGTGACGTATGGCCTACCGTACCACTCACTCGACAGAAGTGAGGAGAGCCAGGTGGATGTGCTCATTAGAAGCGCTTTTAAGGCAGCACTTGGTCTACCCACCAGCACACCGACCGAGCGGCTCCTAGCTCTCGGTATACATAACACTTATGCTGAGCTCAGTGCCGCAGTCCTCATGTCTCAGAGGAATCGTCTAAGTGAAACTTCAGCAGGCAGGGCGATACTCACTAGAATAGGAATTTCGCCCCACCCACAGCACATTGATGAGGAGCTGGTCGACGTAGCCCAAGAGGTCCGCAGGCGAATCTCAATCGCACCGGTGCCCAAAAATATGCATCACGACTTTCACGCTGAGAGACGTACTGCGAGGGTAAACTGGCTTCGAAAACAATTCGGCTCAGCTTCAAATGTCGCGTACGTCGATGCGGCCAGTTTCGATTGGCAGAGACACATAATTACTGTTGTCGACAACAACATGACGATGCTAACGAGTGCCTCCGTACGCACGACCTCGGCTACAAAGGCGGAGACGATGGCCATAGCCTTAGCCTTAAGGTTTCAGGAGCGTAGAGGGGAGCCATCAGTTATTTTATCCGACTCCCAGGAAGCCTGCCGGCTCTTTTTAAGGGGCCGCCTTCCAGCAATGGGGCTGAGGCTGCTAGGATCCAAACTCACTCACCACCATCGCTTGATCTGGTGCCCGGGACACGCAGGTCTCGAAGGCAATGAAAGGGCGGACGCTCTAGCTCGTGCGTTTTGTAACCGAGCGGAGAATCCATCTCTTTCATTGACCATGCCAATTTTACCTAGGGAGATTCTAGCTCACCAGCGCTTCACGCGTCAAAAATGTGGAACACCTCACAGATCCCTTAATGGGGAAGAGGCCACTGACCTTAGAAAAATTCAAACGGATGTATTTCCGCACCTACTGAAGTTACACGCGATACATCCAACTCTTTACCCGGCTGTATGTCCGTGGTGCGGTGGAAGACCGACTCTCTACCACATATCGTGGGGGTGCGATCGTAAACCAAGCGACATAACCAATTTTCTCGGCGAACCTTTAACACCTAGTATGGAGCAGTGGGAGGCACACCTCGCTAGCTCGGACCCAGGGGTGCAGCTCGCACTACTGGATCAAGTCCGGCGGGCGGCTAAGGCCAGTGGAGCCCTGGACGTAGGGCCCCAACCATAAAGGCTCTAAAACGCCCCTCTCCCTTTCCCCTTCAATAAAGTTTTACTCTCTCTCTCTCCTCGTTTGTCTTCTCTATGAAGTGCACAAGAGTGCCTGAGCAATATGGGTCAGACTTAGGCATGAGACGTCCTCCAGCCATCTTTACACAGACAACGCAAAACACACGATGGGTTGGAGCGACGCGTCCGCCTTGTCCATACATACCGGCACGATTGACGTGCCCGTCGGAAGCACCATCAGGAAAGAGGCGCTCGTTCGGTCACGATTCCTCGGAAACGAGTAATACGAGTCGAGCCACTGTGTGTCTTCGTTCGGCGTATATACTGTCCTGAGCCAGACCTGCACACGGCGTTCCTTCGCAATCTAGAGCACGCCAGTCAGAGACGGAATCTTAAGGTGAAAGCCTCACCTGTCCCGTGACTATGACTTCACGTTTAGTGTCATTGCACTAAAAGATGGGCTGGGGTGCGAATGACTTATTTATCCTAGAAAAAAAAAACATTAGATTAGAAATGCTTTTCAAGGTTTTTCATGACCTGGTCAATATAGATGAATATTCTTACATTTTACCTCCCCATTTTTTTTCTCACAGAAGTGACTACTTTCTAAAAATAACAGGAAGTTATTGACAAACTAACGTCTACCAACCCTCGTTTTTTTCCACACACAATCTCCCAATGGAATCAGCATCCACAAGAAATTTATGGCTGTCGATCTGGAACATGGTTGAGAGACATTGTTGCGCTCACGACACATTTTTTCTCGTTTTTCTGTTGATCTTGTTTCCACAGTTATAACTTTCTAAGTAAGAAAATGTTACCCTGTGTATTTCCCCCAGTAATAATACCACCGGGCACTGCAGGTAATATTAATAAATAAATAAAAACAACGTTCACAAAGGCACCCCGGTCTATAGGGCCCCCCTCTTCATTTTTTTTCAGGAAAGGTTAATAAAACTTTCGCGATAAAAAAACGAAAAAGACGATGATTGCTGTCGCCTTTCATTCGTCTTATCTGACTGCTTGAGGTACCCTGCGAGCTTTCTGTCCAACATGAAGCTAGTGCACGTCAATAACGTATGACGAATAGCCGAACACCAGGCGGCGTCGTAAGAGGATGTAACTAGACCCCAAGGGCATAATTCACGCTTTCCTTCCGCCTTTTGGCAATGAACGAGCCGCCATAGAAAAAGAGAGGATGTGAACGATCGGTGTGGAACATCACGTGTAGATATCACGACCGGCCCAAGGTATAAGCGAAGCGTGGGACCTCGGCGTTTACAGCACCTTCACTTGGCTGCCACGCCCAGTGACCACACACCCTGCCGGAGAACCAAATCAACCCTCAGCCTGGGCGCGCTGCCATCGTTCCCACTGAAAGGCACCCCTTTTCGACGCAGCAAATGCCCGAGTGCTGCACTGTGTGCGTGCTCGCCGTCATCTTTGTGAAGACTGCCGCCACACGGTTAAATTATTAAAGATGATAGTCTTTCTTGGGGAGCTTCGACGCAAAAACTTTGGTCTGTCTGTCTGCACATTTGTCTGATTGTCCACCATTACCGCGAACCGGGTACTTTAAACAGCACCAGGCAATACCCCGAACGGCCGACCCCATCCACAGCACCCACCAATGTTGCTCAAGGATCAGCGTTCTTACGTGCGCGATAGTCAATTAAAAAGCAATTATTGCACATGTCTGGGGCACCATAACAACACGTATATATTCTGCATGTGCGTCTTTTACTAGACGAGGACAGACAGACAGACAGACAAAGAACTTTATTAGATCCTGAGGAGCTTTCGCGTGAACCCTTATCGGGGACCCGCGGAAACCGCTGGCCGCGTCCAAGTCGGGGCTGGGACACCATGATGTTCCGCCCTTTCTTGGGCCCTCTGGATAGCCTGAAGTTGTGTATGGAGCGATGAGCTCCGCAGGGCTTCTTCCCAGTCGGCTTCACTGGATAGAGGGCCAGTAGGTAACGCGGGGCATTGCCAAAGCATGTGCGCTAAAGAACAGTAAGTTTCGTTGCAGTCCGGACAACTTGAATCAATTTCTGTTGAGATACGACTCAGGAATCCCCGCGAGGGGAATGAGCCTGTCTGGAGCATTCTAAGTGTGACTGACTGATGCCTATCTAACTTCGGATGAGGAAGAGGATAGGTCCTTCTACTAAGCCGATAGTGAGATGTGATTTCGTTAAAAGTAAGAAGCGGATCGTTAAACTGGATTTCATCCTGTCCCCATAAGGCCTCCATGCCGCCGCGGCGCGTGAGATCTCGCGCACGGTCATGGGCAAGCTCGTTGAGGTTAGGTATGGTCCGATGAACGTCTGCACCCATATGGGCGGGAAACCAAGAGATCAAGTGAGTGCCAGGGTTTGTTCTTTTTTCCAAAATGGAGGCAGCCTCTCGCGCTAGGTTACCCGATTCAAAAGCTTTGATGGCCGCTCGTGAGTCTGTAAAAATGTTGGTGTGCGAGGGGTCGGTCATAGCGAGGGCTATGGCGACCTGCTCCGCGATAGCACTAGTAGCTAACCTAGCCGAGGCTGAGGAGCGTAATTCTCCGTTGCCGTCAATGACTGCCAGCGCGAATGTGCAAGACTGGCCATACTGAGCGGCGTCGACAAAGACAGTCGATTCACGATTCTCGCCGACCTTTTGTAATATTGCTCGTGCACGGGCTTTTCGCCTCCCTACATTGTATTGTGGGTGCATGTTGCGAGGGAATGGGCTGACCGCGAAGGTCTCCCGAACCTCCCTGGGTAAGGCGATTTTGCGTTCATTAACCATTGTTGGGGCCATGCCAGCCGAGTCTAGAATGCGTTTCCCAGCCCTAGTTGACGAGAGCCTGACCACCTGGGCAGTGACCTGCGCTTCGATCACTTCATCAATGTCGTTGTGCATACCGAGTTCGCTTAATCTCTCAGAGCAAGTGGTTACCGGCAATCCCAGTACTTTTTTGATGCTCTTTCGCATGAGTGTATTTAGCTTATTTTTTTCCGTTTTGGTCCAATTAAGGGCCGAAGCTACATAGTTAATATGGCTCATTAGGAAGGCGTGATGAATCCGGAGTAGGTTGTCTTCACATAGTCCTTTCCTGCGGCCTGATACTCTGGCGACGAGTCTCAGCATGTTTTCAGTTTTGGCCGTGATGTGCATGATAGTTTTGGTGTTACATCCCCTCGCGTCGATAAGTAGTCCCAGAATTCTAATTGAATCGACTCGTGGTATGCGCTGTCCATTTTTTGCAAAAAGGGCGATGGGAATTTGGTCCAAATGTGGAACTCTTCTAACGCCTTGCCTGGCCGGCCTGTACAGCAATAGTTCCGATTTGGGTTGGGGACAATTGGAGGCCTGTGCCTTCTAGGTAAGACTCCGTTTCGTCTAGGGCTGATTGCAGCGCGTTTTCTACTTCTGCGAGTGATCCTCCCGGGCACCAAATCGTAATATCGTCCGCGTAAAGCGAGTGACCTACATTGGGCAGGGAGCTGAGCCTTTCCGATAAGCCTTTCATAACTATGTTAAATAACAAGGGAGATATGACTGCTCCTTGCGGGGTGCCTCTGGCCCCAAGGGTGAATTTATCTGATTTATGTTGACCGATCGTGATAGTAGCCGTTCTATTCATCAGGAATGATCTTACGAAGGCCTGAAACTTTGCTCCCAGATGTAGGTTGGCTGTGGCCTGCAGGAGAAAGCGATGAGATATGGTGTCAAAAGCTTTGGTTAGGTCAAGGGCTAAGATACCCCTTACATCCCTAGTGCCGTTATCAAAAATATGCTTCTTGAGGAGTAACATCACATCTTGTGTGGAGAGGCCGGGTCTGAAGCCGATCATGTTATGCGGGAATAGATCATTGCGTTCTATGTAGTCTGAAATCCTATTGAGGATCGCATGCTCAGCTACCTTGCCTACACAAGAGGTTAGTGATATCGGCCTTAGATTGTCAATATGTAATGGTTTACCCGGTTTAGGAATAAGCACAATCGAGGCCGCTTTCCACTCCTCTGGGATGCTTCCACTCTCCCAACTCTTGTTGACCTCTTTCGTAAGCAGCTCAATGGATCGGTCATCCAGGTTCCTTAGCAGTCTGTTTGAGATGCCATCCGGACCTGAGGCTGACCTGCTATTCAAGTTGTAAAGGACGGCCCTAATTTCAGACTCCGTGAAGGGGTCATCGAGCTCTTTACCGTGTCACATTCTATTTCGGGATACTCCTCTGAAGTACCTGCGCCTAGCGAAGATATCTATTTGCTACCTCTTTAAGAGTGTTTCTTCTGTTCCGCCCTCTTGTCTGTGCTTGTGTATGAGACGGCACAGTGCCTGTCTTGATTGCCTTTCGTCTGCGCGTCATCAAGCATATGTTTCAGAAGATTCCATTTTCCACCTGTCCGCATGCGCCCATCGACTGCTGCACAGACCTCATCCCATTGCAGCCTAGTTAACTCGGTGCAGTACTATGTTCAATGTCCCTGTTAGTTCCGCAACCTCTTGCTGCAACCTCCGGTTAAGCCTCTGCGTTTTCCCATCGCCTCAAAGATGAGACTTGGCTTCCAAGAGATGTGCAAGGTGCGGGTCCATTCTGGGAACATCGAGCTCGGTTTGAAGAGTTGTTTTTGTGCTTTCAACATCTGCTCTGAGTGTCTCAACAGAGTTCGCTGAAGCTGGCGTATTCACCCGTGTCTTCTTTTCTAAGATTTCGGAAAGCTTCCCAATCGGTCACTCTGAATTCTCTGGCCTGGGTGCTCTGACCTGAAGGGTAACGGCAATGATGAAGTGATCACTACCCAGGTTTTCTTGCGTGTTTGCCCAGGTTGCATTCCGTACATTTTTGACAAATACGAGGTCGGGTGTAGTGTCCCTGGCTACCGATGTACCCCGTCTCGTGGGGAAACGGGGATCGGTGATGACTGTTTAGCGTTAAGTCATCGACTGCCCGCGCTAGATTGGTGCCCTTAGCCGTCTGCCTGATGTACCCCCATGCATTGTTGTGGGCGTTGAAGTCTCCCGCAATTTAATGGTGACTGTCTAGCGATTGTAGTAGCCTTCATTAGCAGGGAGTGGAAAGACTGCCTCTGATCGGATGGGGGCTTTAACCTTAAGAATGAACACGCTCTGCTGAAGCCACCTGTTGGGGATAACCTCCACAAGAAGCGCCTCCATTCTGCTGCGTCCTGCCTGAATGTTATGTACAACGTAAGGCGAGTTTTTTTGCTCACTAGCGTAGCTACACCTCTCTTGATTCCCCCCTCAGCCGCCACCGATTGGGTAACCAGTGAGGGTGAGTGTGTCGCACAGTGTCCTTGCAACAAATTACCTGTGGCTTTCTGCCTGAGCCGTAATGTACTGTCGCAGTGAAGTCTTGCGCCGTTCGAAGCTAGCACAATTCCACTGCCAAATTACTAGAACCTTCTCAGTTCCGCCATTTTTGCTAATTTACGTTTTTATTGACCCTGCGTGGTCCTCCCGTATCATCGTTAGCTGCAGCTTTGCTACGAGACTTTGGCTGGCTTTAATAGTCACCTTATGCTCAAGCGCAACCACTTTATTCTCTATATAGCTTCTACTTTGCTCTCAAGTGCTCCCATGCGTAGCGCTAGCTGATTAATGATTGACTGATTGTCTTTAGAAATCCTAAGTAACTCTCCCAGAATTTTGTTCTGCGAGATTCCTCTGCAACATATCCGAGTCACTCTCATCCTCAATCGGAGGGGGGCTCTACGTTTGGGCT